>OX387651.1:10600000-11195000 GCA_947568875.1 Fissipunctia ypsillon
GTTTTTAAATCCCGGGATTTAAACGTCATTAAAATTATTCCGGGATTTTAGAGGTGGTATTATCCACTCTATGTTACTTCCTTCCTCGAAGTTTAGGCAAATTAGCACTACCTATTCCTATCACTGGTTATACCTGACATTGGCGGGTGGACCAGTGGCTACGCGAAGTAACGGGAATAGATTGCTTATTATCGTCTCGCTAATCTCGCAAAATACTGAGTTTACATATAGAGAATGGGTAGCATCCTTGTTTAAATTAATTTTCTGCTGCACGTAATGGTTGTGTCGTGATCGGATAATCGGATGCATATTTAGCTAAAGTTAAATTTTCGCTGATAGATTATGGAAGCGGCTTCTTATTTTTTTTTTCTTAATATAAATCCCTGGATTCCAGAAAATCCGGGAATGCACAACTATTCGGATACATGGTATGGAAACGACTTCTTAAACATGTGGTATTATACTGGATGATTTTTTTTACCGTCTCGAAATTTTTACAGGGTGTTCTACCCATAAACATGAACAACTTTCACTATGGGACCAACTATGAGATCACGAAAAAAAATCAGCTGTTTCATACATTTTGGTCAAGTAGGTTTGAACTTTTCTATTAAACAGTAGATTTTTTTTTTCGTGATTTCAGAGTTGGTCCCGTAGTGAAAGTTGTTCATATTCATGGGTAGAACACCCTATAAAAATTTCGAGACGGTAAAAAAAATCATCCAGTATATTTAAAAAATACCGAGACACCGGGATCACACAACTATTCTTATGCTTGAAATTCATTTTTAACCCCCGATGCAAATATATGTGTATGTAGGGTGTAAGAGGAAGGGTAGTGCGTGTCGATTCTATACTCAAAAAGTACTAAATTTATCAATTCCAGAATCGCGAAATTTTTACGATCGATACAAAAGTGCATTCCATATTAGCCAACACCTCAACTTTCGGTAAATATGCATCCGAATATCCGATCTCTGATTATGTGAACATAACAAATGTGAAAAATGATCATCCATTTCCCCTAAAAAACTTCGGCTTGTCGAGACAAATCTATTAGAAAGCCGCAGTGGATGTAGAAGGGCCGCTGCGATGCGATGATACGATTATGAATGGTTATTTTAATGCTTAACATTCTTACGACCTTAGCTAATACGTAGTAGTAGCTTAGCTAGTACTACACATCTTAGTGTGTAATTTCTTATTTATATCGCAGGTTGTCACAACTCAATTCTTGTACACTTAGGTACACTTGCACAGTGTAAGTGTACAAGAATTAGTTACAATAATGGAACAGGTGATGTATGTACTTATGTACGTATCATTATTATAACAACTATAGTGATGAAATGCGATTGTATAGAGCGCACCGAGTGCAAAACAAACAATAACTGTGTGTCGAACTAGTTAAACCTAAATTCCATTATATTTTCATGTTTATAAAATAACTGGCTGCCGCCAGTAATTTCGTGAATGTAACATTACCTAATGCACCAAAACATTAATCGATTACCCATTGCGGTAATCATGAAAACGTTATTAAAACTACGAAAATTCTTGCATAATATCCGTTCGAGGCATTTTCTGTTCGAACGCGCTTATGCTCTGCTCTCCAAAGTTCAAAGAGCCTCTGAGTTCTGTTCTGATTCTGACCAATCCACAAACTAGGACAGGACATGCGTCCATATGTAAACTTAGATAGATATATCTGGCCGGATAAGTTAAGAGGGCTATCATATATATATTTTGTCACCTCTCTCGCTCACACGGGACCAATTTTTTAAGAATGTTAAATGAAAATATACTTTTTTGAAAAATGTGATCAATGGGCTCCCTACTAAATAATATTAATTTAATAGCTAATTATTAAAAACACATTTTTATTGTAGCATTTATTTAAATCATCTCAAAAACAGATCATAATACTTATTGAGCTAAGTTTATTAGATAACACAATAGAAATGTGTTTTTAATAATTACCTATTAAATTAATATTATTTAGTAGGGAGCCCATTGATCACATTTTTCAAAAAATCATCTTTTCATTTAACATTCTTAAAAAAATGATCCTGTGTGAGCGAGAGGGGTGATAAAATGTGACAACGCTCTTAACAACCCCCTAGCCCTCCCCAAGTGATCTCCTAAGCTGGCTACGGCCTGGGGTATCAATATCCGACAGACTTCAACTTGAAGATCGAACTCCCACCCTGCCCAGTTCAGATGCAATTCAATTATATAAGCTATTTAGTTATTTTACTTATAGTGAGCATCGGCGCCATCCTTCTATTATTCAATAGCAGCATTCCATCCATCATCAAGTTCAGGCAGTTTTAGTTCTGAGCAAGAGCACGTGCCAGCCTCTATAAATAATAAAATAAAAATAAGTTTATTGACACAATACACCTTTGTATACAATACCAATACCATACATTTTAAATAGGACATTGGATTTTTGTGAAAAGGCTATAAGTAAATATTTTCCGGAAGAAAATAGTCGGTACGGAATGCAATTCAAAATTGAATGAAAGCAATATGACACGAGTGCACGATTACGTTCCATGCTATCTTGCGGATAATAAGGATAATTGAATCCGGATAAAAAATATAATAAGTGCAATGAACTTTAAGCAGATATTGCATACCTACTTAGTTGTCAAGCGACAGAGGTAGACTAGGCCCTGACAAGTAACATAAGTTCAAATAGCAGATATTATAAGCTCCTGCACCCTAATTTTAAATTCCTCATAGGTCTGGTGGGTTCTTCATAGGTTTGAAAAATTCGTCTTCTCAACATCTATACATACAAATAAATAAAATTGAAGTGTCTGTTTGTAATGTCAAAATTTTGTCTGTCCGTCTGTTTATCTGTTTGTTCCGGCTAATCTCCGAAACGGCTAGACCGATTTTGACGGGACTTTCACTGGCAGATAGCTGATGCTGAGGCGGGTAACTTAGGCTACTTTTATTTTAGAAAAATAATTAGGGTTCCGCGCAAAAAATTAAAACTCATGAAATTATGAACAAAAATCGGTCGGATTTGAAAAATTCTTTTTGCATTTGGTAGCCCAATTCTCTAGGATAGTTATAGGCTATTTAACATCACACTACGACCCTTAGGAGCCGAGCAAAAAGAAAAAAGTCAGAAAGAACACTAAGCGAAAACGAAGTAATAGCGCGGACGGGCGATGCAACGAGGCGGGTCGGGGGACGAGAGAGTTTTATTACAATGTGACTGTTATTTTAGTTTATTGTGTATCTTATGACATCCACGCGAATGAAGTCGCGGGGCACAGCTAGTCGTAAATAACGCAAATAATATACATGAACTGTCAAAATGCATTCTCATTGCAATCAATTGCCACTGAATGTTTACAGCTTCTTTATGCGACTTACTCTTGGTTGAATGATTTTGAGATAGGTTTTATAAGTAAGAGTGAGTAGAGAGTGTCGTTTCTTTGTTCGCTTAAGCAAATCATTTTCCGATAAACCAGTTGAATGTAGTGTAGGTACCTCAACAATGTGAAAGGAAACGATAATCTTTAACCAATACATAACATCGTAAATCAATGGCCTCTCCGGAAAGGATAGCTCATCTATTCTCCCCACACAATAGATAAGTATTAGATAAACAAACGTGAATGATATTATAGGTGTACCTACGTGAATAATTTTAACTATCTATATGTGTTATTGAGTTACTTAGACAAAGCAAAAACCTTTCAAATCACCCCCCTAGGAACTGGTTCCAGCCCCCCAGATATGTGTGTGGTGTAACCATTGGTACTAATAATTATATCGCAAACTAGCATCTGCCCGCGACTTCGCCCGCGTGATATTTCTTGTTATACTTTATGACACTCGGCAATACTGTAGCTTCCCATTAGTGAAAGACTTTTCGGAATCGGATCAGTAGTTCCAAAGATTACCTCCTACATACAAACAAATCTTACCTCTTTATAATATTAGTAAAGATTAGCAAAGATGTTGTCCTGCCAGGCCAAATTAATAGATCGTGAGCCAAAGTTTGAACATCAAATACATTCTAAGGTCAAAGTCATCACTGTGACAATATGCGGAGTGCCCCAACAATTGTGCACGCCCCACTTTGCAGACAGCGAACTGGTAACAAATTGCAAAAATAGAAAAGCATCCATTGACAAAGTAATCTTGAAGGATCTAAATCGACGCTGTAGCGAGGCACATACTATTGTAGTAGTTACCTATTGTAAAACGTTTGGATGATAAGGTGAATCATCTTCAGCCTTAAGGACTCTATGAGCATAACATGACGCCTGTATTCCCGAAGAGATGGGCAGAGGTGTACTTATATTTCGCCAGTTATGTTTAAGTACCATGTGATAGGGGCGAGCCTATACCCATCAACCGGGCACAAATCCAGACCGCGAGCTTGCGACCACTAGTCTAACTTGCAGTCTTATGAACTTATTGACTCTATTCGCCATGTCAGACAAGGTCTAGTCACGAATTTGAACTTTGTGTAGGCGAGTCTGGTAATAAAACTCTTTTTTTTTTATAAACAATTAATCCTTAGTTGTATTCTTCTGATTCTCAATTAACTAATGTGTTTTAGGACGTGAGCTTAGCTACAGCCGGCGCCTAAGCGTCACAGAAGGCGGAGGAGTGGTGCTAAAAACTGGTTCAGCAGAGCCGGTGCTCGCGCATGCGCCAACTGACATTGCCAGTAAGTTATATTTTTTTCTATGTTTAGACTTAGGTAATACTACCCTACATGTTTTCTCAGATACTGGGTTGTTGAGGTCAGATTAGCTATTGCTTCGTGTTAAATTCTGGTATTCAGCATCCTGTTAGACTGGAAGCCGATTCCAATATATTGGGGAAAGGCAAGGCAAATGATGTTCACCCGAGTATCCCCTACAGAATACTGAAAAAAAACTTGTAGGTAACCTATTTTCATATTTGGAGCAAATTGGAAGTCAAGCTTCTGAAAAAGTGATCATCATCATCTGCCTAGCCCTTTCCCAACTATGTTGGGGTCAGCTTCCATTCTAACCGGACGCAGCTGAATACCAGTATTTACATGGAGCGACTGCCTATCTGACCTCCACAACCCAGTAACTGGGTAATACGATACCCCTTGGTAAGACTGGTTGTCAGACTTTCGGGCTTCTGACGACCCGTAACGACTGTACAAAGATCCACGAATGACAGCCGGGAACAACGGCGTATCGTGCTTTCCGAGGCACGGAGGAATCTCGGTATGTAAAGATGGTCACCCATCCACGAACCAACCCTGGCAAGCGTAGCTTAACCTGATAGATCGACCCGTGCGGCTGTTATTACTTAGCCACGAGCTCCTCCGAAACAGTGATGCTGATTGAATAATAAATAATTAATTAATTAAAATGTATAAACGTCGACGCAGGCGCCTGCCAGTGGCACCTACATAAACAGGTATGTTTACATTTATTTACCATGCGTCACATCATTCCTCAATATTTTGTCAATAAAAATTATAAGAATAATTAAAAGGAAAAGGTATGTCGTTGGTAGAGAAAACTCGAACTTACTACCTCTTAAGATAACCACCCCTCAATTTATTCCCTTATAAAATTTGCTATAGAGACGAACCATTAAAACGAACAAATAAATACTACGTCAGCTAATTTTATGTAAATAGTTTACACGTGCTGTTTTATTAATGTTTATGTTGTAACTAATATTTAAGATTGAATCAGATTTTGTAACAACGTACTCGTAGGTAATGGATCGACTGAATAGCTTAGTGCATTGAATTTCCATAATTTAACGGAAAAGCCGCAGACACGAGAGAGTGTTGGAAAACTCTTCCTTACTTGGTGTCGAATCCTTTTCCTTAACCCATTTAATTTCTGAAATATATTAAAAGTTCATTATATACTAGTACCCACTTATGTGACTAGATGATTGTCCACTACATCAACAAGTCCAGTCCAGAACACAATGATATTCCGAGTATCCTTTCAGCATTAATATCTTTCTACAAAAAATGCTTGAACAAACTAGTGCCTTTTGATGAACTCCATCTACAATTATGTTGACTCTCAGGCAGCCTGTTCGTGATGGGTGCTGGCCTGACCACCGAGTGGGAGCCCGTAGCAGCCCGCATCGCTGACCCCGCACTCTCCGCTTGCGCAGCCATAGTCCTCGTCATCTTTAACTACCCGTTTAGTAAGTAACTACACGTTTAATATCCAATGAAGCATCATGTAATTGTCACCAAAAAGAAGCGTTAGGTATCTTTGTTATATTGGTTATCTTAACGGAATCCTCGATTTGTGCTAAAAACAACATATCTACTGCGATCACCATTCCAATTAGAATACTTAGATAATAATAAAATGTAGGTACGTAATCATTTGAGTCCTGAGAGTCGTCCCAGAACTCCCAGAAATCTAGCCGTAGGTAGACATCCTTCGGCTATTATATAGGTACTCAACTTAATTATAATAACGAACAATTTATCCAACTGATTCTACTGATTATAAAACAATATAGGTACATCAAAATTGATGCTATCTTCAATTGCTTAGGTAAACAGTTGATTAGATCCGACAAATTACCTCAAACGATATCAAGACCCATACAATTTTATATTGTATGTAAATTACCTTTTTACCTGTTGATATCACTATGTTTCGTGACACGATAAAATATCGATAAAGCGTAGAAAAAATGTAACATATATGTGCGCCTAATAATTAAGAAAGACGAAGAATATTCGGTTCACTGCGTGTAAACTAGGTAGACGTAGGCATATACAAGCAACAGCGTTACTATATGGGAATTAAGTGCAACTGTTCGAAACTTCGAATAACTGGCCACAATCCAAGATCTTCTTGATTAGTAGTAACTGAAGTGGAAACAATCGCGATACGAATGCGATGCAACACAAGTTACGCAAAAGTGCCGTAACTGCGGGGACGCTGGAGACCAACGGCCGATGTTTCCATTATTTCACTAGTTGTTTCATAAGGGTGAGCTTTCTCCAAGCAAGAGTTACAATCCGAAGGTTTCCTCAGACTTTTCAACAGCTAAATCAATTCGTACCGAAAATTAACTTATTTTACAGATCGTCAACATCACTTGACAAAACTGTAGTAACCAATTTCACAGATCGATTTAATTATGCCTTAGTGTTTAGTAAAAAAAATATCGTTCAGAAAAGGATTTTATTACTTATGACTAGGTGTGTAGATTACCTATAGTTTCAACTTTCGCCCAACATCTTTATCATATCGTAATAAATATTGGTAGTAGCTGCTGATACAGTATCAGATATGGACTTTACAACCGCTTATTACAAATAGACTGTCAGATATCTGTCTATAGATAAATAAGCTTCTAGAAGACGGTGCAATAAATTAAAATTTTCCTATATACTTCATGTGTTACTAGGCGACTTCGAGTTCAGATAAACCATGGACAGAAACCTCACACACACTTGTAGGTATATACTATTCATTAGCCGAAGGTAATCTACATACAGTTAAATATAGTAAAGTAGGCCTCGTCTATTACATAAACGCTCCATTTGATGACCATGTGATCTCTGTTCTTTTATTTTCCCATCCACTGCGAAAGAACAAACTGATCTACAAATATATTTAAGGTAGGCCAGACTGAAGAAACTATCACAATCTATAGGCCAAGAGGGATGCGATGAATAGGTAGGTAAGGTTCAACTCAATGGGCCTTGTCTTTCGGAAGAAACGGCCCTTCGATCCCCATATTAAGTAGCATTATGTAGTTTATTTATTTATTTAACCATTTATATATACGCAAATAAACAGATAAGAAGAAAAGAACAAAAATACGTATACCAAGGTGATGCTTATTTCTAAAGAATTCTCTTCCAGCATACCTGCGATAGGACAGACGATAAAAAGATGTAGTGTTATGATTTTTCTCCCTCCCTCTCTCTCTCTAAAGTGCGGTCAGCGGGACTGGTGCTGCTGCAGACCGTGCCCGAGGGTCTGGGCACGTGCGAGCTGCGAGCCGCCGCGCTGAAGGTGCCCGGGGTGCTGGCCATACATGAGCTGCACGTGTGGCAGATGCATCGCGACAAGGTGGTCGCCACCGCACACATTGCGTACGGATCACATGAGGTGAATAGCAATTAGTAATTTTAAACGCAATACAGATATCATTATCATATTTGAAGTCAGTCAGTTATTGTGTAAATAATTGTCTAAGGATCTTTGTTTTTGCCCTGACATCATTCATTATTGTAGAAAGGTTCGTTCTCTCTAGTATTAACTGTAACATATTCCATTTTTATAGTAGAATACTTGTATTGCTGATCTGAATTTACAACTTCCTAGTAGAGAAGTTATTAGATATGCACGCGGTCACTGTGTGATCCTAAACCTAATGCTGTTTCTCGTGGACCTAAATCTACACTGCATAATCAATCGAAAGCGTGACTTTAGTATTCAACCCGATACATTTATTAAATGCATATGTCGTATTCCAGGATTATTTGAAGAGCTCCGCGCTAGTATGTGATATATTCAAACGTCACGGCATCGGTCTAGTCACCCTGCAGCCGGAGTTTACACTCACCTCTATGTTAGGTAAGTCTGTTGTACAAAAATTAATCCTTCAGTTCAAGATAACTGCTCCAAAAGACCACTTTTCGCAGATTAGGAGCTAGGTGTAATTGTTTTTGCACATTCATAGAGGATGGTAATTAACTTTTTACTTATACACAGGTACAGATGAAGAAAAAAAAGCGTTAATAGACTTTGCAAACCAGGGCTGTTCCTGTCCATGTGCCAAGGAGTGCACCGCGCCGCGGTGTTGCGAACCTCCTCGCCAACCCACCGTCACTCGCGTTTAGATATAAGGTACATACAATAGAGTATATCATGTGTTCTTTACAAAACACTGTAGTCACACCTGCGTGATTTTAAAGGAATGATAACTGATAGCACTTCGCCCTCCAGTTAGATCATAACCCAAAGTGAAGATGACATCTCAGCTAGACAATTTTGACGAGACTATAATTTACCCTAACGGATTTTATAGGCTGCACATGATGTTTTAACGGTTCTACAAGAACTGATATTACCTACGTATAATTAATTAATCTTGCCGTATTTTAATGAAACTGCCTTGTAAATATTATAAAAATAAGTTTCAATTTGAATATGTAGTATAACAATTCATTCAGTCAAGTTTGGTGAAACCAATTTAGGTATTGGTTTCGCACTTAAAGTGTAACGCGCGTTTTTCAGGCGCGTGGCCGTAATACCTAAATTGTCTTATATGTCGGATACTAAAATCTATTTGTGGAAAATATCATATTATGAAAGAATTTTATTCGGCCTTCAGTTATACCATCATCAGTGGCTAAATATACAATAATGATTCTGATTCCCCAACTTTAGTTAATATTTTATTAGAAGAAAGTAACACATTTGAAATAAAAATGTTACAAACTGGGTGTAATGAAACAGGCTATAAGTTTAATATTTTAAGAATACAACCAAAGAAGCTTGTTCGTGTGTCGCGGTAAGCGGCGAAACTAATCGTAGTAAATAACAGAGTCAGCCTACAACAGTGAAAGTGTACTGAATAAAAACATGGTTCGCGAGCCACATTGTGTCGGCTGCGCTCGCGCCGCGCTGGCGCCCGCCACTGACACCGACATCGTCATAATACACTCTAATGACGAGAGGTTATTGTCGAAGCATAAAAAGGTATTGTTATAGAGCTATTACGGTGACGAAAGAAACCTTTTTGTTCGCGGTGAAATTGTACGTATGCAACGAGTTCTTTTAATAGCGAGAAAACTGTTTTCAAGCAGCAATCAGTCCATAGATGTGACTGAAATTGAATAATGATGATATGCATAGGTACCTACCCATTTTTGTTTTTTTTTTTAGGTATATTTTTAGAAAGATTCGAAAACTGTCTTGTCGTGTCTTTGATCAATGAGTAAGGAATTATTAGGTAATCATAGGCAGTGGAAGTAAAAACAAGACGATTACAACAGATGCAACATTTTATAAAGCCTAAATTATTTTTAAAAGAGTAAGGCCCGGTTCATATTAGGTCGGGCCGACAGTTTTACCGTAGGCCGACTGTCGGGTCTTGCTGTTCAGACTATAAGCTGCCGGTCCGACCGAGAACATGGCTGAATGTCCGGTAAATGTGTCATCGCCGACAGTTTTATCAGGTCGCCCTAATGTGAACCTATTGAAATTTCTTATGCCAAATGCATCCGACACTTTTGTCTTCCGGTAAAGCTGTCGGTCCGACCTAATGTGAACCCGACCTAACCGTGGAGTTTCTTGCCGGTTCTTCTATAGGTATAAGAAACGACCAATTGGCACTGTGCACCTAGCTTCTATCGTTTCATAAGTGCCCATGTAGGTTTATGTGAAATAAAATATTTTGATTTTATAAATTGATAACAGATTTTTAGATTTTTTATCGTAAAGTTGACAGAGGTGGCGTACAAAGCGACTGTGATGTTCCTTTACAGTATTATATTAGGGCAAACGAGTGAAGTTAATTATTGTAATAATTTAGATAATTGCATAGTTGATGTGTGTACAGTAATGATGTTAACAAACAATGCTAGTTTGTAAGTGTTTTGTGTACAAAGTTTTGTTGACTATTGATTTGAAGACAAATAAAAATTAATTAAGTTTCGTTGTAGTTTCCTTTTACTTATCTAAGCTATTTACATACCCACAAATGAATCGGGCTGTAGGTATTACTTTCACAGAATCTAAGTAGGGGGGGGGCACATTGTATACAATTACATTTATTGCTTAAATTACTTTGCTTTTTTGTGGCATTTTTATTAATTTTGTTAATCACTCCAAATAAAACAATAACAAATTAGGTAAGTACCTATACCTAAATTACCCAACCACTTAACAACTGTCACATCATCGAGATAAATAGCCCTTCGAAACATTCCGAATCTCCTAGAAACCAAGACTTGTCTTTAACACCTTTAATAAGTCACTTTCTTCAAACGAAGTCGTAGTTCGAACCAAAACAGGCGCTTTACTTTGTGTAAATTATTTCATCACCACTGCTCTCAAAACTGTGTTGGAAAACATCGTGATGAAACCGGCATGTCCTAGAACGAACAATTCGAAGACATCTGACATCTACCAACCCGCACTGGGCCCGCGTGGTGGATTGCGGCCCACTCCCTCTCGAAGAGAGGAGGGCGGTGGGAACATTATAGACTTATTATGCTTATGTATCCTACTTCAAACGAAAAACAATAAAATAAAACAACACATTTTCCAACAAGATCTTTAATATAGAGTAGATAATTTATTGTTCTGACAACATTGAACTGACTAACACGTAGAGAATAGTGGTTATATAGTCTTTGCTTTGGACTAACATTATAACATTGTTTCTGTTTTAGAGGACTTTAAATATGGGGTACCTAAGCATTAAGGTAGACATTAAACATGACAATTGAATAGTTTTCTACTGATGAACGGCTTATGTCTAATCGTCGTCGTAATTTAACTCGGTATGTTCAACCGAGTTGTTTGCCAGCAGTTTTCGGCAGTGGGCCGGCCGACACGACCGACTTTTCATGAGTCGACGACAACCTCTTCCAGGACGCTGTGGAAACAGATTTGTTTTATTAGCAAAGCTTAAGCACAATGTCACAGAATAAAAACTCCAAAGTAAAACATTGAAATGTGAGCTTCATATTGTATGATATACGGTAGCATTTCTAGTGTACGATACGTTGGTAATACACTATGGATATCACTTAATTTTGGAAAAGTCACTATATGGAACACGGTATAAAGCTCACATTTCAATGCTTTACTTGGTGTTGAGTTGTTTCGGCGTCAAGTGTGCGACTGTCATTATAGTCTCACGTGCTGCAACTGGCTGCGTACTGGCTGACGTTCAAACGCGACTTAATTGATCGCGCGAGTGCTAACCAAAAGCGAAGCGGCCAGATTCATACAAACGAGCGAGACGATCGCGTTCGGTTACGACAAGACCTTACAGCGCAAGTCGATACGGAAGCAAACTTGCGTCATTGGAAATTGGAACTGGGAAAGTTTACTTCCTAACTTTACGGATTCTCAGATAGTGGTACGGTAAGCAAAATAAATAAGTGTGCAGAGTGCAGACAACTTGCAGAGGGAAACCATCGGAAAATTGCTGAACCCGTATCAGAAATGATTAGGTAATGCTCTTCTAATACATTTCTGTACAAAAAATCCAGAAAATGTTATATAACTGTTTTGTAATGAGAAAACGTAATCGATCAACTGATTGCAATTACTTACCTCCTCCCATGGGTCAATATTTCATAAGCTAATACGCTGAGCGAAATGAGAGGATTAGCCGAAAAAAAACATTACACGCTAATCGCAATTCTTAGATAGCGATAAACTTGATAAGAAAATAATCTAACAATCTATTAAGAAGGTAGATTACGCGCTGCTATTGAAAGATAAATGCCGATGGGACGTAGTGGGAAAGCCAAGAACATAGATCACGTGGATATGACTAAATTATGCCGGGACTGCCACTTCTTCTACCTACCCTGGAGCTACAGATGACTGGCTGAAGTTAGGGTGAGGTAAGTAAGTAAGTAGGTACCGAACTATTTGCTGCCTAAGGCACCTGACCCACCGCCGGCGATTACCGAGAAGCGAGCCAACTGAAAACGAGTTGGCGAGCAGCGAGTGCGCGACGGCGATGAGCGATTTCTCGCTCGTATGCGTAAAACACTCGCTATATCTCTTTTACTTACACGGGACCTATTTTATACGTTTCTTGAGCGAGAAAATTGTTGACGGCTAAGTAGTGGCTTCCTCGTAGGTGGTGGGATAGGTGCCTTAGGGTGGCTCCATGCAGACACCGACCCGCTTGGTTTGTTCAAGTCAAATTGCCACTGCAGCAAGTCACTATCTAAACTGCGGGGCAATTGCGTAACACACTAACAGTAGGAATCGATTTGATTTTGACAGTTCAGCAACATTCATTGCGTTGTTGAACAGAAATTTTTTTCGAACATATGAAGCAATGGATTAGCAATTTGCTTCAAAATCATTCAGATTGTAATTGACAGTGTGTTACGCAATTAGTGTGCTGGTCGTAAACGCCCATGCCAATCCATAGCGGTGCAGTCGTTATGCTTTTGTTTTAAATATCGTGCTGCGTGTCACATGAACGGACGACGAAAAAACAAAGTACCAAAACAAAAGAAAATCGAGCGCGCCAGGCGTGTGGAGCTTCTTAGAATAAATAGATGAACATCAATAGATAAAAGGCCACACTTACCACAACCAGTCTATAATTAAGTTTGATAGCGAAGTCACAATCCCCGATGCATTCGCTCCACCCCAACCACGGACCCGTCTCGCAGCTTACCGCCTCTACTGCTTATCAATAACATGTATTTGCTAAACAACTACCAATTTCAAATAGGTAATGAGTTGGTACAGACAACAAAAGAGTTTGGTTTGCAGGACGCTCAGAATATAGAAGAAACCAGAACGAAACTGTTATAAAAGTTATAATTCGGAACATCACGCTGCGCTCCAAAACGGGTATACCTAATGGACGTAGGCAAGAAGGCTGCCAGGTTCAAATGGGAGTGGGCGGGTCACATCAGCCGCATGCATGATGAACGCTGGGCAAAAGTCTCCATACAATGAGTGCTTGAAGATGAATGGGGACGCCGAGGCCGGCACAGAAAGAGGTGGCGAGATGACCTAGACGCGTACCGTGAGGCCTGGTTTGAGGTGGCGCGGGAAAAGAGTTCCTGGAAGGACTAAAGGAGGCCTTCGCCCAGCAGTAGAACAGTATAGGCTAAGAAAATAAAAACAATGAATACTATTCGTGAAAATGTAAAGGAAGAGCGGAGCCTTCAACTACAGGCATTTTTTATGCTTAAATGGAGACTCCTCGATATGCAGTGTAAGCCAAATGAGATGTATAAGATGTATAAACGCAAAGATCTTACAGTTACAGTGCCTGGTCGTAAATATGGCACATTGAATTTTTGTAAAAGTTTGGCTTTGTAAAAAAGAAAGAAAGAAAGTTTTATTTGACCCAAGTTAAGGCACACAATATACACAAAAAAGAGCGTCACCACTATCACTCACACGTCTGTGACAGTCTTTTTCAAAATCTCAATGTTAACATCCGGGTACTATAATTTCTAGACTGCACACCAAACTCTTTTGTTAACTGTACACAAAACATATATTTCCGTACATTGATTCACAGCAACGTGCAGTCTAAAGGTGAGTATAGACTAGAGACTAGAGACTAGAACCTTACATACTTGTAACAAAACATCGAGCCGCTCAATGTGTCACCCTTTCACGAACTGAACGAAGAGCACGACGCTCGACGCTTTGTTACAACTTGATTTTGCAAACAAACGAGCGAATTTGTGTAACATTTAGTCGAGGAAAGACGAGCACAGGCAAAACGCGACGCGGAGTGAGGTGGGCGGAGATATAGAGAATAGAAAAGAATGTTAGATACAGGTAAATGCTCACTCGCCTCGCCGCCAGCATTACTTCGAAAAACGGTGTCGAGCATTCGCAGGAGCGAAACATGGTTCTGCTTGTATTGTAAGTACCATTCGTAAGAACGTTACATTACAAGGAAATGCTCATTAAAGTGCTCTAGTGTATACTCACCTTAACGGATTAGGTACATATTAATGACATAAATTGAAATGGTTATTAGGAATCGGATTTATTACTAGAAAGCACGCGATGCAATTGATTGGTTCTTGAAAATATTGCGGATTGGGTTACTTTTTGCAGGAAGATTAGTTAACCTTCTTTGCACATACCTACATAGTTACATAGTTAGGTATCTATGTGAAGAGAAGGTTGCATGAGAGCACTCCGGATTTTCTATTGGAAAAAGTTCTCCGACTGGTTTAGAATTAGAAATGAGCAACATTTGGAACAGCTGCAAGATACAATTATCACAAGCCATTTTAGACCCCATATCAATACATGGGCATAAATTGTTATAGTTAAGTTCTGGCAGCGCAAAGCACATAATTATAAATACAAAAAGAAGAATTTCTACCTACGCAATGCAGACTGACGACAGTAACACAACATAGGTATAAAATTAACAATTACTTGCCATATAGCGGTGGGCCATCGTTTTGTATCACTTCATTGTCTTCATGGGGCGGTGTTGGCTTCAACTTTTTCATAGCCGCGGCTGCTGCCTCGTTAGCAACAGTGGTGACTACGAACAAAATAAACAAATGAAAGGAAGCCATTAAATAGGCAGAAAAAAGTACGATCTCCGCAAAGTGGCTGTGCAATTAACGGCTCTATGACTAGCAATAGCAAAGGCGAATAATTGGTGACCAACGATCAACGCGTCCTGAAGTCTAATCTTTAAAATCAAACTTTAAAAATCATATTCAAATCTGTCGATATTAAACAGGTTCCATTATTTTTCAATAGCATTTGTATCGCTTTTTTAGATTTTCGAAGTATTATTTAAGGTGAATCCGCAAAGATAGTCCACGAAATTTCAATTTTCTTGCGTTTTTTGCAATTTGCAGGTCAGTGTCAGGTTGTATCATGATCAAATTATTGAAATATGATTGGCGACTATAACAACTACGTATTTACATAAATAGAACCATAAGAATTATCAATACATCTCTCTATGTTAGATGTCTCCTAAAATGTCATGATTTCCGAAATTATTACATTTTAGAACAAATCTTATCTTCTCGGGCTACCTTTGCGGATAATAAAAATACGTTAAAATATTTTGTCCGACAGTGTATGCATCATTTCATTGATCGCAGTTAAAGTGACTGAACAATTAACAAAAAGTGAACCGAGCCGTTAGATGCTACGGCTCAGTAGTAGGAAAGAATCTTCCAGTGTCTTCTATTCATAGCTTTTAAACAGGATCAAGGATTTGCAGTGGAATGCTCCGGATCTCTCCTGTGTTACACCACTGGCGCATGATCACATCAGGAGACAAGGATTGTTTCCAACAACACCCTCATAGGGCGTGACAATCAGATGAGCAATTCCCGTATTTTTAAGAACGTTCACATACCAATGTCAGTCCCAATCTGTCAAAAATAACTATAATTTACCAACTTTTGGAACGAAGTTCTTTAACGCCGCTTGCGGTAAGAGTTGACTGATAGAAATTGTCACGTAACGGAAGAAAAACGTAACGGAAAAAGCATTTTGTCGGAAAAATTCAGTTTCAAGGTCTCAAGTGTCAAACTTTTGTTTTTTAATACAGAGCTATCTAGTACAAGTTTTTATCTCCTAAAAACTTATACTAGATGGCTCTGTATTAATACATAAAATACAGCGAAAGAAAATTCGTTCCTCCCGACTTTTTTTTTTGACAATTTTTAGACATTGATTGTCGTTGAGATGAGATTGCGACTCGAATTTGAACGTTTTTAATTCCGAGAATTGGCCTTCAGGAGATGGAAAGGAGAACAAAGGACTATAGACACAAAAATTTAAAAAAAAATACACACAATACATATTACAGACTTCGATTGCTCAGTATGTGAACCATACAGCAATGGTTCGGGTACTGACCATCGAACATCTGCGCGAAAGCCTGCATCATTCAGCATCCCTCAGGGTGTTGCTGGAGCTAGCCCGAACCCTGCGCACCAGGGATGTGCATCGTTTTCGCATAGTAGAATGGAAACGGGTTACTTGCGATTTGGCGAACACCCCTGATGCGCTGCAGAATCGGGGCAGCGTCATCAGCACCCTGAACGCATTATTATATTTATAAGAAATATGTTTCCAACCACACCCTCGCAGTACGTGATACTCAGAAGCCATGTGCTGTGTTCTCGAAAATCCCTGAGACCTAGCAAGGCTGAGTAAAAGGCAAAATACAAAGAGATAACGTACCATTCTCCTCAGTAGTATTAACCCTCGTGACGCAGGCTCGCAGGCAGTGGTCGCGGGTGCGGAAGTTATTCCCGTTGCCGCCGCAGCCACTGAAGCCGAAGGGTTCGCACGTGCTCTTGGCCCACTCGTAGAACCAACGCTCCTCGTAGCCACGGCAGTGGCCCACTGACATTGGCTGCTTGCACACTTCTGTTAGCATAGAGTAAGACATCATTGGTATCTACAACGCCCCCCTGTCAATGTCTCTCTTTGAATGCCGTAATTAGAGACACAATAGAAAGACAATTGCTTATGTCGAACTGTGTAACTTAAGACATTCAAAAGGTTAAGGCGCCAAAAGATCCTTGCAGCATTCTACGGTCAGCAAGAAAGCTCGCACTCCTGTTTTTACACACCATGTAAAATGTCACAAATTGAATCATTTCACTGCTTTTCAGCATCTCTTTTTAAAGGAAATAGTTCGTGTTATGTTAATGTTAAATCTGCTCGTATGGTTTATAAAACTAAAATGTTAACCGAGTTTTGTTGCTCACTGTACACGATACTGATCTAGACCTCGTGCGAAGAATATTTTCCAATCTGAAAACGTCTTATATGACTTTAACAATGTATTTTTACTAACGTATTTCCGACATAGGCAACGTGCGGGTAGGGTGGACAGCTATGGGAACACCATTACCCAGCAGTGGGACAATACAGGTTCGGTCGACATCCGACACAAAGTAGTAAACGTACATACGTTTACTACTTTGTAAAATATTCATAATCTTAGCAAACCTACACAGGTTGCCAAAAATTATGAATACTTTGGGTTTAAAGGACATTGGGCTATAATGTATGGGGCTTGGTCCATATGGTGTCTGAATTAAAATGATTTAACCCTTTAACCGCTTATGCCGGATTAATCCGACAAATATTTTCGTGTCCATTTCGCCATGGTCGTATATTTACGACCAAATACCGTACAAATTCACTGTGCCGGGCGCTGTAGGGCACGACAACTGATATGAAGTCGGGTCGTTAAAAGGTTAATTAGACTATTCAGTTACATAGGTCTCGTTAGTGTTGTACATTTAGGAAAGTTTTGGCCATTAGAATAGAATAGGTACTCTTTATTATGTACACCATAAAAATTACAGATATAAACGTAGAAATTTTACATAGGATGACAGCACAATGGGCGGTCTTATCGCTAAAAGCCATCTTTTAAATAAATAAAAAAACATCAAAGCTTACCAAGCGGAGTGGTATTATTGAGGCAGCTGATGTCATCTCCGTCACATAGCGCCTCTTGCTGCGTCAGAGTGAACTGGCAGCGGTCGATGTACTCTTGAACCTGACTCTCTACTTCTGGGTCCTCGTCTGTCGAGTTCTCTTGATGATACGGCTATAAAAGACGCTTAACCATGTAAATGTTACTCATGTCGCTGGTCTCGGAATACTTGTTGATATAGCACTAGTAAGAGCAGAGAGCAGTGGTGACTCAGTGGTATCGGAACCGACTTACGAGTTATATATAGGTCGTGGGTTCGAACGCAAGCAAGCGTTTTACTTTGTGTTATTTATTTCAACGCCACTGCTCTCAAAATGGTAAAGGAAAACATCGTGAGGACACCGGCATGTCCTAGAACCAAAAATTCGAAGACATGTGACATCTAGCAACCCGCACTGGGCCCGCTTGGTGGATAACGGCCTAACTCCCTTTCACAGAGAGGAGGCCTGTGTCCCAGCGGTGAAAACATTAAGGCTGATTATGCAGCACTAGTAAGTTCGAAAAGTACAGATAAACTAGAAAAGGTATACGCTTCGGTAATCTTCGTGTTTCCGAATTAGTAGGAACGTCGCGTCGTAGAGGAACCCCTCACAGAAGCAAAGCTTCTCATTATTATATCATTGCGCGTTTGTATGAAGTTTTCATTCCGTCGGGTTACCTAACCTACTACGGTCGCGGTTCGTCATCTGTCAGAAAAAGTTTAAAAAACTTCTTGTATTTGTATTGTGTATTTCTATTGCCGCTATAACATAATAAAATTATGTTAAATTATGTTTTGTTGCGGCATTAGAAATACACAATCTGTGAAATTTTCAACTGTCTACCTATTACGGTTCATGAGATAAAACACGCTGACAGACAGACGGACGCATGGACAGACGGATGGATAGAGGAGGCTTATTAATAGGGTTATGTAATACGGAACCCAAAAAACGAAATGTTGTTGTTTGGTAAGCGCGTCACTTGAGAACAGCTGGACCGAATTGGCTATTTTTTGTTTTAAAATGTTCATTATAGTCCGAATTAGGTTTTTAGAGAAAGAAAAATCTGAAAGTTTCCCGGAAAATGCTCAAATTCGGGAAACACTGAACGTCCTTTTTATATGGGATTTTTGTATACCTAAATTATTAAAATTTTGAGAAGACGCCGTCTGTCGGGTCAGCCAGCATTCCATAAAATTTCATAAGTTTTAGGTTGATGTCAACTTGACATTGGTCAAAAGTGTATGATATTTTGATCTTTGTTATCAAGTTAATATTAAATATAGTTTTCTATGCAATAGTCTGCTCAGTGCCATAGCTTCACAAAGTATTATGTATCCTGACTTGATAAAGGAAAGAATATGAAAACTGAAAAAGTTATTGAAAAAGACTAGACTGTACCTATCTGTTAGCACTTACCAGCGTCTGTAGCTCCATGAACCGCTTGCTCCAAATGTCGAACAGGCGCCGCGTCATGGCCTGCTGCACGGTGGAGTTGTGCGCGATGTACAAGCGCGAGCGCAGGCGCCGGCCGCGCCCGCACTTGGCCGAACATGGCGACCAGCTGCCCCATGACGTCACATGGCAATCACCGCGCGGAGTATCCTGCTCATTTTAAACATAAGACAACATCACGCCTGTATTCCCCGAAGGGTTTAGGCAGAGGTGCACCTAAAGTACACACACATTTCACCCGTTATGTTTTTAAATTCCATGTAATAGGGAGCGAGCCTATTGTAATCAACCGGCCACAAATCCAGACTCCGGGCTGCTACTGAGAAATTCCAGATGGAAAAACCAATACCACTGCCCGACCCGGGAATCGAACCCAAGACCTTTTTCTCAGCAGTGGCGCTTTTGACCATTAGATCAACGAGGCAGGCTCATTATAAAGTCAATTCAGATCCTTGTTTCAAAATGATGTTTTTTGCACACTTACGAATATCAACTTTGCCTCAGTGTAAATAAAGTTGATTTTAGAATGATTGAAAAGTAATTAAAATGTTTGGGCGTTGAAGTTATTTTTTTTAAAACACATAGTTGTTTACATATTTGGAAACTAAATCGGAAACGCAGTATACTACATATTTTTGGGGTATGTAATTATGGATACTGTGTTCACTGCGTTCGTTTAGCTTCAAGCGAAACCAGTCGTAAAACCATGAATTCCATGAGTTCTTTTCATTCACTCATTACTCGACTCGTTAACATATTCGACATAACAATGAAGGGACATACCACAAAGAACCAGTCAAACGCGCTTATGTTTGATTTTGGAGGAGGTCTGAAACAAATACATAAAAATTCTAAGCATTCTTTAGGAATAAACTCTCAAAAGAAAGCATTTTATACCTGTACCTGCTCGGAAAGTACCTTATTACTTTTTTGGAAATGAGGCAGAATGTACGTCGTTACCGCTCTACAAATGTGCGGGTCGAAAAAGTGTGTGAAAATCCATTGTTAACGTGCTGTATTTTTTTTAATTTAGGGCAATTCAGTAGTTAAACTAAAGTATAATGGCAAAAGACAAAAAGTTTTTATCACCAAGCGCAATGATACTGGCCACATACTTTTGCTGGACATTGATTTAAAAAAATAAAATAAATAACTTTAAAATACTATGCAAATTAAGTTCAAAGCGCGATCTGTGAATCAAACTCAAACTCAAAGCATTTATTTCAATCAAACCATTTACAAGCATTTTTAAATTGTCAAGGAGTCGTTCAATTAGTTAGAAAGTTGAAGCTAGTTGCCCATTCCAAAACGTATATCTCTATGGTAGAATCTCGCCCTTACTTCTGGCACGGCCCCATCGCGCACGGCATGGCCTGGCTCATGATGGTGCGCGCGCGGTAGCCGATGTGGCAGCGCTTGTAGGCGCGCGGCGCCACGTATTGGCGCACGCGCGCGCGCACGCCGCAACCTTCGCACGGCGACCACTCCGACCAGTTGGACACGGCGCACGGGCCGCCGGACTCCGCGGGGTCCGGCTCGTATTCTGATGGCGCTCTGGATCAAATGTATGCATGTGAGTAAAGCCTTTACTCACATGCACACTGAAAATGATGAGGGTTTCTATGTTGTAAGTTACTGGCCCAGTCCTATGTAGTAAGTTACTGGCCCAGTCCGGTAATCGTACTCTGATGGAGCTCTGGAGCAAAAGTGAGGATGGGAGGAAAGGATGAGGGTTCCTATGATGTAAGTAACTGTTAGTGGCCCAGTCCGGTATGACCTTGTTTTTGAGAGATGCATCTGAGTGAATTAGGATTCTTAGTAATTTAAAGATTTTGATACCGAAACTGGACAAAAGCAGTAATTACATAATGAAAAAAAAAAAAAATAATGGAGCCCTGACCGCCGGTAGCTTGGACCCTGTTCCCGATACCGGTGGGCTACTATTTTTTATATTTTTAAATGTTTTTATACTTTTTATATTCTAATATTTAAAAATATAATTTATATGTATTTAATGAAATAAAGGAAATAATAATAAATGCTGTTAATAATGAATACTGTTTAATTGTATTAATTTTTTATTTGTTTTCGTTTATATAAATACTTGTAAATAATATTTTGCATGCCTGACTTGGTAGGACATAATGAACTGCACATTTACTCGACATCTTCAAAAGTATTAATATGTATGTTCAGCAATAAATAAAATGAATTGAATTGAAAAAAAAACGTAAAAATCCAAAAACCTGACATATAAAACAAGTTCACTTTTCAAGCAGTCTGATGCAGTTCGTGGCAGTTATTTTAGTCCAATCTCAGTTTTTTTTCAAGACTACTTATTGACGTCTGAAATCCGCCATTTTAATTTATTAAAAACAAAACCTAGGCGTCCTAGGCTATAACCATCACGTGACCTAGACGCGTCGATAGACTGCTCATGTATTAATAATAAGTGGAAGTGCCGTACTACAGGTATGTGCCCGACCCAGTTCTTGAAAATGGAAATATTACATTGTACTGGGACCGATCCATCATCATTGACAAGACTATTGTTGCCAATAAGCCTAATATAGTGGTGGTGGATCGAATAGAGCAGCGCGCAATGATTATTGACATAACGGTCCCGCATGACGGGAACCTCGTGAAAGCCGAAAAAGATAAACAAATCAAGTATCTTGATTTGGCTCGCGAGGTTGTCGACATGTGGGATGTGGACTCAGCGATCATTGTGCCGATAATTGTTACGGTTAATGGCCTAATAGCGGAGAGCCTCGACCAACACCTCAGGATGCTCTCATTGCGCGGCTGGGTCACGGGCTTGATTCAGAAAGCAGTACTCCTGGACACTGCACGCATAGTGAGGAGGGTCCTCTCTCTAGAGCCCTGACCACGGGCAGCTTGGAGCCTGTTCCTGATGCTGATGGACTACTATTTTTTTAAATGATTTTTTTAAATGTTTTTTATAAAAATATTTAAAAATGTAAATAATATATATAGCGTGACTGGTAATTAGTGACCGATACTTAAACACATGATTGTACTCATGATAACAAACAACTTTTACTATGGGACCAAACCTGAAATCGTGAAAAAAAAATCTGCTGCTCCCTACATTTATGCTCGCATAATTCGTCAAAATGTAGGGACCAACTGATTTTTTTTTTCACGATTTCAGGTTTGGTCCCATAGTAAAAGTTGTTTGTTATCATGAGTACAATCATGTGTTTAAGTATCGGTCACTAATTACCAGTCACCCTATATATACTTATTGAAAATGAAATAAAGGAAATAATAATACTGATACATAATAAAAACATCACTATTTAAAAAACTATTTACTACGTTGGGTCACCGATGTATTGCGCTGAGTCGTGTAGCCATGTAGCCTTCCGCGAAAACGCCGATACACGACACCCGTGGGCCTAAATTCCTCCTTCATGAAAGTCTCCAGGTGATGAGTCGGAACCCGCACCACAAAAGATTTGAAGTTAACCTTATGGCGCGACTCCAAGTTCTCGACTCTCCAGGTGAACTTGGTCTTCATCCTGATGTACTCCACTGCCCCCTCTACCTTCGTGGAGTGATGTAAAAGTAACACGTACAGCTGCGTTGATGGACTAGCGGGACGCAGCAACATGTCGGGACCAGTCAATGCAGTACCGCACTGATTGAAACGAGTTTCTTCTTCTTCTTCTCCATGCGAATGAAACCTTCTTTTTCGGCCTGTCCCTGGCTTGCTACTGTCGGTAACGAGCGTCGAACAGCTTCGGAGGGTCTTTGGGCACCCTTCGTATTATTAGGTTGCCGCTGATGATTTGCGGGAACTTTAATAACGGCTGCCGAGTAGGTAAGCACTTCCCGGTGTGAACGAGCTAATACTGGTCGGCGTCCCAACAATGGGGAACCTTATTAAAATCCATTCAGCCGTTAGGAAGCTTCGAGGAGATACATAGATACCTACGCGTGAAAAACATAACCATGTATGGCCGTCGCGCAGTCTGTTAAACACGTAACACACATAACGGCAGACGCCAAAACCTATTAAAAAAAACATACCTGCAATGCATCCGCGGTCCATGACAGCGGCGATAGTCAGTGAGCGCCACTCGGCAGGCCTCAGCATATGCTCTAGTGGGCCACATGTAGTGTCGCTGTCTGGTCGCGCGGCCAGGCCCGCAAGACACGCTGCAGGGGCCCCAGGGCCCCCACGCGTGCACGGCGCAGGCCCCGCCGGCTGGCATGGTGCCATGCGTCTGCTCAGGTGCGCGGTCTTGCTCTGCTTCTGACCCCGCACAAGACGATTAACCGCGATATGAAGAGGCATAACGTGTTACCGGCAAAAAATAACATGGTTTTAAAACGCGGTGAAAATTCGCAAAATAACGTGAGCTATGCAAAAAATCAATCTTGTAAGTACTTACAAAAGTACTACAATTAGTATTATGTGAGGAAAATAATGTGATTCAAGTACATACTTCAATGTTGTGAACACACAATAAAGGACGTCTTCTTTTAGAAACAATGATTAGGTTATCTAGTGTTTTATCGAGAAGAAAAAAAACTGCTGCTGCTGGCTCTGTAAAAGTACTGTTTTATTTTATCCTAAACTTTAGAACCTAAAACCAAGTTTTACCAGGGGGCCACTTAATAGAATTTGCTACAGGCCCCATAGATAATCAACTTTCCGGTACAGACAACCCGTGCGGGTCGGTACCGATCGGTGCAGGGTTAATAAGGTAGTCGGCACCGACAAGTTTAAATCTGTTTCTTTATAAGTGAGCATATAAGATAACATGGGAATATTATACCTGCACCGATCGGTACCGACCCGCACAGACTCGCCTGCACCGGAAACCTGTTTCTTTATGTACCTAGGCACCCTTACCCGGCACTAACTGAGACCAGCGCGAGGAATGATCTATTAAGTTATTCTTCTTCATACCGCTAAGGTCATGCCGCTTCATGTCAATAAGGTGTTTAGTAGCTTAATTCTCACCAAGTTTTAACGTCCACAGACCATTCAGATTGGTATCGTCAAAAATGATAAGTTATTCAACATTACCGGTCCCGTCGCAGCTCTTCTCGTAGAGCCGCAGTCTCGTTAGCCTCAGTCTGGCGAAGGGCCTCATTTCCCCGGTGGTGCTGTAGAACGGGGAGCGGGCATCGCGCGGCCAGTCGGGTCGCAGGGCGCGCACGGGCGTCGCCGGCATCGTGGGGTTGCGGTGGGACTGACAGCGGGGATATAGCTGTACAAGGATCTTTTGGCACGTGGCCGAAATCGGAACTAACGCCGCCATCTTGTTTTTCAATTCACAAAACAATTAGGTACATAAATGTTTACCAGCAGCGCCCCCGTCAACGTCTTTCGCGCGCCAAAAGACCCTTTTTACAGTGTATCAGAGTTACTACTACAAACTTTGATGCAAAGGAATTTGATAAACAGTAGGTATTTTGTGCATACATTTACATGCAAAAAGGAAGAAATTTGTTAAAATTTTGAAACGAATAGATTTTTTTTTTAATGGGTTCTTCAATTAAGTACCTACAAACTATTTTTGCACACCTTACCAAACAGAACGCATAATATTAATCATAGAGCAGTGGAACAGGTAGACTCTCAGAATCTCATTCGGGCTAGTAGCGATTCACAACTCACCGTATAGCTAACACCATTGTCAGTTCCAGCGTCATACGGATACAAGGGTATCGTAGCCGATCTACTCCAAGTACAGTTAGCATTGCACAGTTCCAGAGCTGAGACCCCCACGATCCAATCAGGAGAGGGCGCTAGTTTCGCAGCCAATGATATCAAGTGATGCTTCGCGTCCACTCGGAAAACCGCGAACGTGTTCGGTATCCCGGCTCCGCCTACTTGCTGCCAGGATATGCCGCGCGCTTTGATTATTGTTCTGATGTGGTCGCTCTGTGAAACAGGAAGAGATTCGGCTGACGAGTTGTTTTTTTTTTCAATTTTAGTTTTCCATCACATACCACAGCACCATGCTTCACCCTTATAGCACAGGATTTGGGAGCGAGATCACTATAAAATTACTAACAAATATTTAGATCTTATGAGCCCATGCGTGGACTGCAGCCCTTCGAAGCCAACTAGAGTAGAGACAGCTATGCATGACTGTCTATAGAAAGCTAGGTTTTTTCTGCCTGTGGAAAAGTATCTGATGAAAGTGATAACAATT
Organism: Fissipunctia ypsillon; assembly: GCA_947568875.1. Lineage (NCBI taxonomy): Eukaryota > Metazoa > Arthropoda > Insecta > Lepidoptera > Noctuidae > Fissipunctia > Fissipunctia ypsillon. Next base: position 10,625,832 of record OX387651.1, read on the forward strand.
CTTGTTCAGATTAAATCCTTAAATGACTTCCAAAAAAAAACACTACAAAGTGAAAAATAACTTTAATTTCGGAAGTCGGTGTCTTTGGATGTGTATTTTAGGTTTTTGCCACCGAGTTCCGAAATTAAAGTTATTTTTCACTTTGTAGTGTTTTTTTTTTTTGGAAGCCGGTTATTTTATTTTTTTTTGCAAATAAGTTTTTTATTTTTCACTTTTTAGTGGGTCGGTTTGTAATTTATCTAAGTTACAATAACCTAATGACAACTGCTCATCACCTTTTATAAAACATTACTTTTCCCGACGCAGGGACGTTAATTGTTAAGGAGTTCTCTTGGTACTTCACTATCAGCTCCACTTCACTATATGCATTGAGATGAGCTTATATTGCTTAGCAATCATTTTAAAGTAATCGAATCGCAACCCGTGAAATACTTATTGAGTTGTTCCAGTGGCCATCTCACTATCTGTGGTCTTCATCATCAATTTCACTTCACCAAATGGTGCTTTCCGAGAGCAAATGCACAAGTTACTATAAAATATACCCAAATCGCTATAGGTGTGCCTATAATATTTGAAGAGTTTCCTCGGTTTCTCCAGGATTCCATCATCAGATCCTGACCTGACGACAATGGGACCATCTGGAAAGTATACTCTTTCAAACAAGAAAATAATTTTCTAAATCGGTCCAGCTGTCTTCGAGTAATCGAACTGAGAACCTCCTCCTTTTTTGAAGTCGGTTAAAAATCATTTATAGCCAGAGTGCATCTCATAACAATTCTAATAAGCCCAAACACGGCTAGGATACATTGTTTTATTACGGAGTTCCGTAATAAAACAATGCCTACCTTCAGGCTTCATCATCAGATCGGTTCGATGGTATCATTTTCATCACAACCATTTATTTAAATTTGCTTCGTCATAGTCGCTTAACTATCTTAATCGAGATATCTTATGGCCACCCGTGAAATACTTATCATAGAGGAGTTCCCGTGGCCATCTGTGCCTCTGTGGTATTCTTCGTCAGTTCCACTTCACCAAATGATACTTTCTGAATGCAAACGCTTGACTTGTTGATGAAAATACCAAAATCGCTATGTGTTTGCCTAAAATATTTGAGGAGTTCCCTCAATTCTTCATGGACCCTATCATCAGAACTGGATTTTGATAAAAATGGGACCAATCTGGAAGTATGTCCTTCAAATAAAAAAGAAATTTTCCAAATCGGTTCATAAATGACGGAGTACTGAGGTACATTTAAAAAAGCATACAAACGAATTGATAACCTCCTCCTTTTTTTGAAGTCGGTTACAAACATCTTTAAGGTGTTTCAAAATTAGAATTTCGGGGTAAGTATTCAAATGATTAAATCAAAGCACTCAATTCGTAAGTGACACTACAAACTGGCATACACGGTTACGTTTTCTGATCCATTTGTTTACATTGTCATCTGATGCTTTTGAAACAGGCCACACACACATCATACTTACTTACCTCAGCCTTAAGTTCCTTCTCCAGCGCCACGGTGGTGCCGTCATCAGCCAGTCGCCTGACTCCTGGGCTAGCCACCCGCCCCTCCTGCCACACTCGGAACTGAGCGGTGTGCGACGCGCCGATGACGTCACCGAAGTGTGCGTGCGCGCTCTCTGGCGGGAACTCACGTGGATGCGTGTTGCGGGACCATAGGCATTCGAATGTTACCTGTCAAACGGTTTATTTTCGTTATAATGGATATCTTTTACTTTACGTAAATAGAAGAAGTTTCCATTGTCTGAAATAATCTAAATAAATGTTATCATAGTTATCATACCTTCGCACATCATTATGATTCTTCCCTCAGGTGGGTTGTATACATTGATATACAAAAAACCCTATCAATGGTTGTATAATTATTTTTAACCAAAACGCTTTTATTATTTACGCTGTTCGGGCCGGCGGCGGCGTCGCCCGGGTGATTTCCGAGTTTTCCGGTGGATTTTCCAAAAAAAATTTTTCATACAAACCTTGGCCTGAAAATTACGAACACAACAAAAGAAAACAACAAATCGGTCGAGCCGTCCTCAAGTGATGATCTTTCATCCATGCGACAATTTTTATTTTTATAGATTAACTAGCTGTGCCGGCGAATTCGTTCGCGTGGATGTCGGAAAACAATTTCCTTATTTGCATCGGATTTTGTTCACAAATTTTTTTTCAGGTTTTAATTTTTTTACGCGGAACCCTAATTCTTTTTTCTAAAATAAAAGTAGCTTAAGTTACTACTTATAACATCAGCTATCTGCCAGTGAAAGTCCCGTCAAAATCGGTCCATACGTTTCTGAGATTAGCCGGAACAAAAAGACAGACATTGTTTTTTTGTTTTAAGTAACGTATATACTTTCATGTGCATTTAGTAAAAAGCTGTTGTTTTGACATTACAAACAGACACTTCAATTTTATTTATTATTTTGTATAGATCTACAATTTGGTACAATTTTTAGTACCTAAAATAATTACACAATAAACTTAAAAATGACAATTTTAAGCAGACTAAGTAAAACCCATTATGCCCCGGGGTGGGGGCAACATGGGTACCTAAAATTAGATCTGAGAGAACCCACCAGAACGAATATATGTTCCGCCTTTCAATATTACATTCACGCGACGCTCCAACGCAACGTGGTCTATCGAACGCTATATACAGGGTGTCCAAGAACGAGTGGTCCAAATGTAATTGGGGTAAAGCGGAGGAGGCCACATATCATTTAAAAAATTTATAGTTGGGATATTCTCTTTTTTTTAATCTGGGCTAGAAAGTTTCGCTAAAGTTTAATAAAAAAGACAAGTAAAAAAGTGTGTGTGTCTGCTCCAACGCACGACTGGAGTTTACTCCGTGCAAGGTAGGTACGTTGCGCAGAAAAACATAAGTTAAATAAAAACATAAGAGTTAACGTTTGTATATATATAAAAACATGTCAAAATATTAAAAAAAAATATCTTCTTGCTCGTGGCGACAAGAGTGAAAAACAAAATCACCGATGTTCCCAGCAGAACAGACAAAGGATCACTACATTACTGGTTTACATTCACATACCTCGTACTTGGCCTCATCGCAGGCGCAGCAGGGCTCAAGGATGGGTGGAAGCTTGGCGGAGTAGTGCGGAGCCCTAGGCGCAGCGCAAAGCTCACGAGCCAACAGCGACCAGCCACCGCCATTGCCGCCCACCCCCGGGTACGGACCAGCGCGCGCACATACTCGCACGCACACCTCGCCAACAGGACCGATACCCGAAGCTGATGGCGCGTTCCATATCACCTGAGGTACATCATGCCACAATCGGTATACAGTAAGGAATACATACATAAGTACATAAACTCACGCCTTTTTCCCATGGGGGTAGGCAAATACTACAGAACGCCACTTGCTACGATCCTCACATACTCCTTTTGCTTCGTTTACTTTCGTACATCCTGGTCATATCTACACTCTGCACGCTCATAAGCAATAAAAACTTTATCTTTCAAGAGAGCATTACAAATAACAGTACTAGCCTCCACACTATGCTTCCCTGTGTCGTGGAGATGGAGACTAGTCTCTTACGTCTTTCAAGATTATTTATTTTATTTATTTATATAGGGAAAACAAACAGTAGTATACTAGAAATATACAAAGTGTCTTATATTGATCATTCTAAGTCATTATAAGATCGAGAACATTACAATAAGGCAATGAAATTCAAATTCAAATTTCAAATATTGTTGATCTTAGGGCTGATTTTTCAATCTTCAGATAAATTTTATCTGGGGAATATGTTTAACGTTTTGACAGCTTTTGTATAAAAAATGTGTCAAACCGCCATTTTTATTCCTCAGGTAAAAGTTATCTGACGACTGAAAAATCAGCCCGAGGTCAATGATATTCTACATAATATATTATATAATAAAAAACTAGCGACCCGCCCCGGTTTCGCACATAGGTATGTAATTTAGACAAAAAAGTGGTGAAAAATAGAATTTCTTTATAAATATGAACTTTGTTTTGAAGTGACGATAGCGTCGCAAGTAACGCACACACCAATTTTTAATTAAAGTTTTAAGGAAAGAAATTGTTACTGTGAGTCCACCATACCAGATAGAGATAAGCCATCTTTTATGTGTCTCTTAAGGTTTAGCCTACGTAACCTAACCTAACCTAAGCCGTGTAAGTTTATTTTTCTGAGACAAAAAAACTGAATTACGTTTTATTATACCTATATATAAACGTTCCGTGAAAAATGATCTAACTAATGGTGAAAACCGCATCAAAATCCGTTGCGTGGTTTAAGAGGAGTTAGCGAATATACAGACAGACAGACAGACGCGGAAAGCGACTTTATTTTATACTATGTAGAGATAGAGATGTAGAGAAGAGGCAGATATGTAGAAAACGTCCTAATTGGGACGTTTTGTCTTTAGTCCGCGCGTCAAGAAGGGCCACGAACTAAACGCTATGTCGTCACGTGCCACGACCACATTTTAAACGTCGGTCACGTAACAACATATCTTGTGTATTGGGTGAGGTAATAAGTTACAAAGTCCAGTCCCCTCTAACCACTACCTAATTATTAAGCTGGGAAAAAAGTGGTGCAACAAACTACCCAGAAATTGAAGTACCTAGGTACCTAATGGTTATTGAAAAATCTAATCATGTGTAAAGAGTATAAGTTTGAGGCTGAAATAACGAAAATATCAAAACATGAGCAAAAGAGAGCGGTTATTTTTTTTAATATTTCACTATAAGTACATTATAGAGATGAAACCCGTGCCAGACCGTCCTAAAATATTCATAACGTACTCACAAGAGGCCGCTATCCCATTATAACTTATTCAACCGGTCATACTTTGAAACATGCCAATCCTAGAGAGAATATTAACATTTCTTCTCACTTACCTGAACTTCAGTTTTGGGATGCGCAGTAGCGTTATCAACGGCGGGAGAACAGACTTCTTGTATCTTCGCCTGTGCATCATACGCCTGGAACGTGCCCAGCGTCAGATTGGAAGCTTCCGTCACATTCGGCTGGCTTCCGGCCTTATCAGTCTTTGACTGGTCGGGTTTTATCTCCACCCATATCTTGAAGCCTATGAAAGGTGTCGGTCCTTGCCCACTGTCTATACCTTGGAGTGACACTATAAGCAAACAATTTTAATTCACATTGCGATTTTATTACTAGGGGGGCTCGTGGCTAAGTAATAAAAGCCACACAGGTGGACGGGTGACAATCTTTACATACCGAGACCCCTCCGTGCCTCGGAAAGCACCATATACATTAGTCTATGAAAACACGTTAAGCCGTTGGTCCCGGCTGTCATTCGTGAATCTTTGACAGTCGTTACGGGTCATCAGAAGCCCGAAAGTCTGACAACCAGTCTTACCAAGGGGTATCGTATATTACCCAGTAAGTGGGTTGTGGAGGTTGGATAGGCAGTCGCTCCTTGTAAAAATACTGCTATTCCGCTACATCTGGTTAGACTGGAAGCCGACCCCAACATAGCTGGGAAAAGGCTAGGCAGATGATTGCGATTTTATTACAGCTTTAGTAAGATTGCTAGCTAATTAATTATCGGTCTCGCTCGACTATAATAGGCCTGTTGCATGCAGCTATTACCTAAAGAGCATAGCTGCAGTTATATTAGGGTACTTACCTATATTTTTTTCCATACCTAAGTACTTACAGCATCTTTATCTCACGAAAAGACACGCGCTTTACTTGTGTTAACCAAGTGTACTAACACCATGTGAATGAGTGCGTAAAGACGAGTAGCGTCAGCACATAACACAAACACACTTCCGACTTCGCCATCGTCTCGGACGGTACCGAGAGCTCCTGTACTTACACACACATACACAGCGTGTTTGTACACTTGGTAACCACACGTAAGCGCACGTCGCTTCGTGAGTTAAAAGTACTGTATTACGTAAGTATGTGATAGGTACCTACCCACAGTTCGCAATGCTCGTAGGTACCTACTCTGCATGTCGAATCAAATCTTGTGGTACCTACAGGTCTCTTCTCTGGTAGGTACAAGTAGCCCTTAGCCCAACATAATTTAATCAGTCAGTGTAGCTACGTCACTACGTTTACCTACGAATATAGCCACAGTATTGGCGGCCATAAATGTTGAACACATACCTGTGTAGAGCTCTCCCGGGAGGAACAGGTCGGGTTCTCCAGACACACTGATGCGGTAGTGATCGTCGGCGGGCGGAGCGTGCGCTGGTGCACGTTCACACTGAGGCGCGGGCGCAGCTGCTACACACGCTACCAGCGTTGCTAAGAAACTACGCAGTAACTTTATTAGTCTACCAGCATAGCTATTCACAACCGATCGATACGCTTCCGTGCCGAAACGAACATCAATCAAAATCAAAAGAGTCCTTTAAAAGCTGTTCACAAATCCAAAACCCGAAATTTTTGTCAGTTTTAATCAAATAGTCGACCGCTCGTCGGCGTTCTTGCGACAGCTATTTGCTGTCGGGGGCAAGGCAGATTAGTGATTGAAAATGTGTAATTTTCGATTCGACAACCTGTCGTGTGGTTGTGAATAGCTATGCAGGTCTAATCACATCTCTGCCTGTTTGCCAATGACTATTTTAATTCTCTTTGCTATCTGCCTTCCTCAATACCGACAACTGGGGATAAGTCGACAGCGCCTGATACACGCTCGCCAACCGCGTCCCGACAGAAGTGACCTTAGTGGTTTACAACCGTGTCGATGGTGGTTTACGACCAAACATTAAAATAGCTCTGCCAAGGTCACCCCTGTCAGGGACGCGGTTGGTTATGTAGAAGGCGCTTTACGTGGGAACGCTGATAGTTTTTGTCCTGTTTGAGGATCTGCACGCTTTAACCGACCGTTGTGAAATGTAGGAGGGCCAAGGGGTTGTGTCTTTTATCATCTATTTCATGCCACCGTGTGCTGAGTCAAGACAACCGATACGTTTAAAATGATCAAGTGCCCCATCCTTATAAAGGAACCTAAGACAAGAAGAAGAACGAAGAAGTCCGCCGAAGGTTGGAAGAAGCACCTTGGAGAAAATCTATTTAGAGATGGAAGCCTATAGGTTAAACCCATTTTAAACGAGGACTGTCCCTCTTTACATACGAAATTACGAAGTCCGTTCTTTTTTACACACTTCCCGCCTTTCGCTAGCAATAGTATAGTAATCTCCTCCTTAACATCATGTGAACCACATTAGGTAACAATAAACAAAGTCACAACAACAACAATTTAACGCAACTCATGTTTACTATTATTATTGTGTCTTATTGGGGAACACCAAAATACTCCGACATATTATTTTATTCCGAATTTCGATGTTCCGATTTTCAAAAGTCCGAATTTCATAATTCCTAAGAATTATAATGGCTATTATTAAAAATCACGAAATTTATTTTATCGAAAGTCGGAAATGCGATTTGTTTGTTTTCCGATTTTCATATGTTTGAAGAATCAAATGCTCGATGGGTTCTCGGTCCGAAAAATGACGTTCCGATTTTTAAAACCTCGAATAAACTGCTAAAATTTGGATTCTGGTTTTGATTCAATTAGTATATATGGGATATTAGTGACAGAAACGAATCGCTGCAAAACCGGCTCCACGTGGTCTTGTCTGCCCTACCCCTAAGAGTGCAGTTTAAACCCGCGTAGGCGCGAAGAGGTGAGGCGAGCCGAGAGCTGAGGAGCAGGTGGCATTATTGCCCGCCGCCGCGGCTGAGGCTGGCCGGCAAAGCCGGCCAGCAAGCCGAAGTTGCGGTGGTGAGCGTTAAAACCATCTGCGATGATAAGCTCGCGTGGGACCGCCGGAGCCCAGCAGCGCCGGAGCCGGGACAGAAACCATGCCTGCTGCATGTTGCATGCTCGCTTATATGATGCATGCTTGCTTGCATGCTGCATGCTTGCTGCATGCATGGCTGTGCATTCAGTAATTTTGATTAGGATTGGGATTTTTTTATATAAAAAAGGAAGATTTTTGGGAAGCGGCCGCCGAGCGCCAGATCCCTCTATTGTTGGTGAATCATTTGGTTTTTATTTCGGAATTCTAATTAATCGGTACTTTAATAATCGGAATTCGTATTTTTGATGTTTCCAATTATCATTAAGTCGGAATTTTAATTATTCGATCTATTGAAACTCGGTATTTTGAGAATAGTAATTATAAACGTTAGGAATACTGAAATTTCGGAATTATAAAAATAGGACGAATGATAAATCGGAGTTGTTATATTAGGAATTTTGAACCATTTGGAATTACAAAAATTGGTATTTTGAAATTTGTATTTGTGACTGACGGAATAATATTATTCTTATTTATGTAGTGTACCCATCTTATTGACAAAGCAGGTACATATTTGTATTAAATTACACGTAAAATAAATATCTATCCAAGTGTACCTACCTACGCTACGTATACGTTACTAACAGATTATTGTGTTTATTATTTTAGTTGTTAGTATACCTGATACCTACATGAATTCTGACATATTTTTCATACTATTATAATAAATAATTATTTTCTAGTAATAATTTTATACAAAGTTTACACAATACAAACATTTGATAAAAAAGTAACAACAATTGGGATATTCTTTTTAAAAATAGAAGGATAAACCATATTTTCACGCATGTGCACCTGTACTCCAGACAAAAGTGCAACCAATCGATTTCCCAATTGAACATTCATACGCGGAAAATGTATTTCAATATCTGCACCTTTTGTCATAACTAAACAAAGAGAGGTAAAAAATCGCGAACCGAGCCCACTTTCAGTACCTAACCAGTCACAAAACAATTGTGTAATATCAATTAAAAATGTATTAAACTGAATTAATGAATGATACCTACACTGATTCCATTTTTCGCGATTATTTTCGTGGAGCGCAATCGTTCGATGCGCGACAAGCGCCCGTCCTTTATTCCCGCCCAACGAGAGCCGACTGAGTTGGCGCCGGGACACCACTACATACAAAGGAAGATACGACCTTTCGCTCCTACCCTTCCCAGTTCGCTATATAGGTGAGCTAGCTTACCCAATAATTGCTTGTAATTGATTTCCAACGCGCGTGTCTGTCCGGCGCGGATGCGCTCGTGTACTCTCGGCTATTGTGCAGGGCATCAATCAATGCTGCACTGCCGTCATATAATACTTGTAACTTTATAAATATGTTGATACAGAGTAAGGTTAACCGACAGATGCTTCTGAAATCTAGGTTAAGTTTTGGGTACTGTTTTTGGGGTTTCTGATGATTGTTCCTCTAGTTTATAGAATTCCTTTAGAAGTTTAATTAGGCTCTTAAACAGAGTTATTTATAGCATGTTCCAAGTATTTCAGAAAAGCTTTGTGTTACAATATCGTTTTCACAATAGTCTATTGCTTAATAAATTCTCAGTGAATTTTACAAGAGATAATAATTATAGATACTAAAACAGAATAACTAATATTCTATTGAATACAAACAAGTTAATTTACTTTCTAAATAGATTTTATTTCATTTTAAAATAAATATCAAATATTAAAATTGTAATAACATTACATTAAAAAACATAATATTATAAAAAACACATTGGTGATAATAAAATATTAATATAATAGGTACCTATTCTACATAATTACTGTTTTATACCTACGAAGTACTGAGAAAACATCTAATTCCAAAAGTTTTATGTCAAATGAAGCTACATAATATTTATTTTAGAACATTTTCATCGATGTTAGGTATTCAATTTACGAACCAATTCAGTATTCTTTTTCAGTTTATATTATGCGTAATATATAAGCTACATTGCACTAAGATTATAATAAAGAAATACTTTGGTAATTCAAGTTATACATAATGTAATATATTCTACTTATTACTAATGGCACAAAATATATGACATATAACTTAGGCCACTACAGGTCCCTACATTAGCTAGTCACAACATACTTTCAATAGGATTCTATTCAATTTTTACTAAGAATTTGCTACATATAAAATACGCACATCTTTCACTTTACGATAAGGCCCGCGTTATATAAAATAAATAGGAAATTCTTCTAAATAAATTATAATATCGATAAAGCACAATCCCTTATACAGGGTGTATCAGAAAAGTGTAGTTAAATTTAAGGGTGTGGTACATACCATCCAACTGAACAACTTTCTCCATGGGACCCACATCGTAATCGAGAAAAAATGATCTGCCGTCCCATACATTTGGGTCGAGTAGGTATTGAAGCTTTGTACGAGACAGCTGATCATTTTTTCTCGATTACGATGTTGGTCCCATGGAGAAAGTTGTTCAGTTTGATGGTCTGTACCACAACCTTAAACTTGACCACATCTTTCTGATACAGCCTGTATGTAAACGACACATCACATAGCTCAAATAAATGTTGTGGAAATAGTCAAATAAGATTATACCTATGGCAGTTGTTACAAATGTTTTTGACAAATGGGTTACTTTAGTTAGGACATCAGTGAACGTCGAAATAAGATTGATTGATTGATTGATAAGTAGATATGCGATATCTGATTGATTAAAGCTAGGCTGACAAATATTAAAATCCATACCATACAATACTAATGTGATATTTTATACCAATAAAAATAGTTTTATAATCCTTAAAACTCGTTTAAAATCTACTGACTATTAAATGTAAATTGAAGATCAAAATACTAACTTGAAGAAACCTATTTACTGAACATGCACTATAATCCCGAGGTTTTAATAAATGTCTAATTTACTCGATAATCTAATTGGAAGTAATTTTAACCCATTCTTCTTGTCCTCACTTTGGTCATACAAGAAGAATATTGAATTTAGAGATCTTTCATAAATGCATTTCAGAACAATGAGCTGAATGTCACTTAGAAAAATGAACGATTTTTCATTATCGTTACACGTTTGTAATTCAAGAACGAAATTCGAAATCGAACTTTTAATACACAATCCGAATCAACGGCAGTTTGGTCATGATGACGTCACTATCTTTCTGATATTACCTTTACAGTGTGTATCAAAGATATGACAGGGTACCGCATGTAAGAATCATTCATATAGTCGCACTGGCTTAGGACTGCGGTCTGTTGGGCGGGTGCTCCCTCAGCTCGAGAACGTGCTCCACGGCTTGCGGCCGGCCGTCCGGTCCGATACGGGCCGGCTTCATCACGCCATCCGATACCATCTTGTCAAATAGATTCACCAGTTTCATCGCCTCGTACTCTTTCTGTAAATAACATAGTTTTGTTTAAGTACTTACTACTAACCAAAGAAAATAAATTACCAGACGAGTGAAATATAGCGTGGTTAATACTAGTACTAATACAGAATTGTGGAACTAATTGGATTACTACTTAGTGCTTAGCATTGGCCACAAATGAGGACATTGTTACAACACAATGTGGCTAAGCAATACAGATTTGAATTGATTTAATTTAGGTACATACATTCATATAAGTTACTCATGTATAAAGTACTAAATAATAAATCGTTCGCGCAGCTCAATTTCAGGCCAAATAATAATAAATGGGCGATGTTGTGCCAAAAATCTTCGAAATCACAAATAGAACACCATGTCTAAAAATTAGATTGTTAAAATACAGGATCAAATTAAATTAGCTAGCGAAACTGCACAGACGTGATGGTATCGATATCTAAACATGATAAAATAAAAAAATAAAAGATTTGATGGTTTTTTTTGGGGTCAACGACCGTTGGTAGTGTTATTACTTGAAGTATGAGTTGAAAAATCTGCTTTTTTTTTTGTTTCATCGTGTTTAGATATCGATACCCATCACGTCTGTGAAGTTTACACAAAAAAACTGATTCTTAAACTGATATTTCAACTACACTGCTGTTGATGAACCCAAAAAAATATCATCAAATTTATTTATTTTTTGCTTAATCATATTTAGATATCGATACACATCGTCTGCGGAGTATCGGTAGCTAATTTAATTTGATCCTGTATACCGTTACAAATGATTCAGCTTACTTGTTCATCAGTCATTCCCTCGAAGGGGTTGATGCGGGGTGGGCGCGTGCAGCCCACGACGGGGTCGATGTTCGGCTGGGCCTCCAAGTACTCTTCTGTGTCTGAATCATCACTGCTGGACGAATAGTCACCAGTGCGCCCGCCGCTTAGCAGTCCCTTCTGAGCGAGGTGACCCGCCGCGTTGCCAAAACCAGTGTATTTCACCATGCGACCCACTAAAAACAATATTTGTAAATTGCTTATTTGCTACTGACGATATGTGGAGGTCAGATAGGCAGTTGCTCCATGTATAATACTCAGCTGCATCCGGTTAGACTGGAAGCCGACTCCAACATAGTTGGGACAAGGCTAGGCAGATTGATTTACTGACGATATTAAGTCCGTAAACAAAGAACACAGAATATCGCTGGAAGCTAGTACTTTATTTCGCTTTCGCTTCAATGTGCTAAACTGCTGTTATGGAAATAGCGCTGTTATAATAATCGGCAAGTCAAAATAATGTACTCACCCTTTTCCTTGCACAGGATAAACAGAAACTCTGCAACCAAGTCCCTGACGGATGTGACAGGTGTAGTCAGGAGCCGGCACAGCTGGTTCCTCAGTGTATTGCCTTTTTCCGGCGGGCGGGACACGTCACGCAACGGAGGCAGCACTACTTGCCGGAGGTACTTCCTCTGAGAACGACAGCCGCGGGAACTCTTGTTCAACACTGTCAGGATTGGGGACAGATTCTCATACTGATTCTTAGTGCCCTGAAATGGATGAGCAGAGAATTGAACAATACGGAGTAGTACTTTTTCTGGCTCTCCTGATTTGTCTGCTATGTAGAGGCTAGATTTTCATGACACTCAAGCAATAAAATCTCATCTACACCACTTGTAAAGCACAGCAGAGAGTTTCGCTGCTGAATATCATTGTATTAAACTTTAAAATAAAAAATGCAATAAACAGAAAAGACCACAATATCTTCCAATTACAAAAGTCAATCTAGATTTCAAGAGAATTATGAAGTGTGAATTAAATTCAAAACTTACTGTAGTTATAGTCAGCCTGTATTGCAACAAAAGTATAAGAGCCTGTAAAGCATCCATGTTTCTTCCATCATATTCATACTGGGCTCTTTCACCAATGGTCAGCTCTGGTGTCAGGAAGGGGTAAAACATTGGTGGGACACTGGAAAGACAAAAGAAAACACAATAAGTACTAAAGTAACTGGTGAAATGTGAGTGTACGAAAGGTTACACCTCTGGCTAACCGTTCGGGGAATACAGGTATGATGTGAAAAAGTTAGTTAAGAACATTTTCGAAAAATAGTGTTACAGCAAAATTCGACCGATTTTAAATTTTCCATAGAAACCTATATATCTTTTTTTAAATAAGTCATTTCATGTATCCTGCTTAGGCGTATGAAGTTTCATTAAAATCGGTTCATTCATTTAAAAAAACAAGGACTTGAAAGTTTGTATGAAATGCCGTACATCGTAAACCTTCCTAATGGGAGCGCTAAGATAGCCCGTGAAATTCAAATTTTCTTACGATTTTTGCAATTTGTAGTTCAGTGTCTGGGTGTATGTTGATTAAAATATGATTTTCGACCATACCAAATATGTATTTACTGAATTATAATCATTATAATCAGTAATACACCTCATTAAGTTAGTATAATCCTCAAATATTAATATTTCATGAAATTAGTAATACAATAGGATAACTTGGTCTTAGAGAGGGATTGATGATTTTAATGATTATAATTCTATAAATACATATTTGTTATGGTCGCGAATCATATTTTAATCAACATACAACCTAATACCAACCTGCAAATTACAAAAAAACGTAAGAAAATTTGAATTTCGCGAGCTACCCTGGCACATTCGCCTTAATTAACTGCAAGGGACTGTTAAGTGGCAAATAAAAGGAAATATGTTTTTTTTTTCAATTGTAACCACTTCTCTATTCCCTATTGCTTTGGTCATTGCCCTGTATTAAATTACAAATTAATAATAATAACCTGTAACCAAATCGTATTCTGTATAAATGTATATTAAAACATACCTAGTTAACAAATTAGCAATATTACTGCGCAGCTCCATCAGTTTCTCCTCACTGGAGGTGTGAGCATACAACAAGGCAGTCATAACCGGCATCAGTTTCAAGTACATGGCCTCTTCCTCCTCATCAGCTGGCTCTTCTGAACCTGACTGCAGGATCAAGTTGAACTGGGTCTTGAGGATCTCACACATGATGGCTTGTTGGTTGTCCTGAACAAATGTGTAAAGAATATTTATTTAAAACTAGGTGTGCCCCGCGACTTCGTTCGTGTGGCAGTCGTAAGATACACAATATACTAAAATAACAGCCACATTTAAAAAAAACTCGCTCATCCCCCGACCCGCCGCATTGCATTGCCCTCCCACACTTTTACTTTGTTTTCGCTTAACATTAATCTGACTTTTATTCTTTTTGCTCGGCTCCTAATAACCATATAATAAGCTGTAACCATCCTAGAGAATTGGGCTACCAAATGCAAAAAGAATGTTTCTTTTTGTTCACAGTTTCATGGGTTTTAATTTTTTTGCATGGAACCCTAATTTTTTCGTAAAACAAAAATAGCCTAAGCTACTCCTTATGACATCAGCTATCTGCCAGTGAAAGTCTCGTCGAAATCGGTCCAGCCGTTTCAGATATTAGCCAGAAGAAACAGACAAAAATATTACAAATTGTTTTTTTGTTACAAGTACTGTAAATACTTTCATTTTACATTTGCATTTAGTAAAAAGCTGTTATTTTGACATTACAAACAGACACTTCAATTTTATTTACTTGTTTAGATTTCTAATATGCCTATTATACATAATACTATTGACCTTTGCATAGCCTTGTAAAAATAGGCTTACAATGTTTAGAGGATTATTTAATTATGTCACATTTCTTACCTGTAGAAAACAGTGGTGGGCCCCTTCAACCAAGCCACTGCTGCTTGAAGCCTGGTCCTCTGCTCTGGTAGCTTCTGTCAGTATTTCACCCAAACAATTTATCAAATACTCCATGCCATGAAGTTCATCCTTTATTTTGGTTTTTATATCATGTCTCAGAGCAGTCAGAATGAAAAGCAGCTTCAAATCAAACAACATAATTTCTTCCTTGAAGGGCATGTCTTTGTAAATCCTTAGCCTAGCTACCAATCCCTGAGCAATGGATGTGTGTGCACACAGGGCTCTGGCTACTTCACTGTTGAATGTTAAATTGCAAAGACATTTGAGTGCCTCAACTGCCACATCCTTCTCTATTAGATCCAATGGCATCATGGACTCTTCATCAAGTGCTTCAAAGTTGTACAAGCCAGCTCTTTCTATTAGAGTTGTTACCCATCTTTCACATATCAGATTTTCAAGGTCTGATTTGTCTCGGCTGAAAATCAAACGTCATTGTAAGTATTTTAGACAAAACATTTTTCTTTTGAAAAGTACATATTTAAAACAAGTATCATATAAAACCATCACCAACCTTAACACCCGTACAGATGCTAAACAGAGCGCGTGAACTGACGCCGAAGACTTATCCTGTAGACGTTGAAATAAAGCTGTCCATAACAATGCTCTCTGATTCTTTTCGGCCAATCCAGGAAAATTGAACGCGTTTTCATTCTGGAAATGTGAGTACAGAAAATAATGGGAAGAATGTCAATCATTGCAGTGCATTAGATGTTGTCACTCTAATTGAATTAAACAAGCCTTACATTTTTTAGAAAGCGCTGTAATATTTGGCCGACTTCTTCTACGTTATCGTTAGTACTGAAGATTTCAATTTCGCGTTCTTCCATTGTAACAGTGTCTTCTACTTTTTTGGCTCTCTTCGCTCAATCTGGATCTACCAGTCACCAGATCATTGGTGGTAGGACAATGAAACAGCCAACGAGAACTTGTAGTATAGCTTTCCCACGTAAAAACACAAACAAACGAGAATGGAGCATAAAATTTACAATACGCGCAAGCCACTAAGCCAGAAAAACTCGAAATTATGAGTGAAAATGGGTTATTTACTTCACTTTATCACTGACAGGATTGACACTGACAGTGACATATATTTAACTGTCAGTCCCATAGAGCCCGTTCTTACAACCCGTTGAGCAGTAGTCTGTGACATCCACAGACTAAGTATTGTAGTACCGACTCTTCACAGACTACCTATAATGCTACAAGGATCTTTTGGCACCTGATTGACATTGACAGAAGGCGTTGTTAATAAACATTTTTGTCACTAAATCGTATTGACAAAAAAAACAAAGTTAGAGTCTGGCCAACAAAAGCTGTCCAAGAAAAAAGGCGGGAATTTTAAAAAATCAAGAGCTGTCAACCCTGGCGATACACTGCTTAAACAGAGTTGATACTATTTATTATTCATGACACGATGAAGATACGATGTTTAGATCAGTATTTCATATTTATATACTTAGACCATATCACCTTATTACCCTTGATATTTACTTGAAACTATTAAACCACCATTATGTATTTGCGCAATGGTGGATAAGCAAGTAGCGTTACAATATTTCACCGTGCGGATGATCTTTATCAGTACCAAAGTTAAACTCTAAACGAAACTAGCTTGGCATTTTTTAACTTCTGCACATTGAAGTTCACAGCTCAACTTTCCTGGCACAGCCTTATACAGAAAAGGTTGAATTAAACAAAAAGTTATTACTATACATTTATTTAATGGAAATGAGGATGACACAATAAAATCAAAACAAAACATAGGGGTTATGAGTCATAGTCGAAATTGGATTCCAAAAACTCTACACCTGATAATATTGAATCAGCTTCATTGCTTTCTTCGCTGCTACTGCTACTGTTCCCAACATGTATTATGAATTGTTCAAGTTCGTTTTCAGCAATACGGTGGTCTCTTAATTTGTACTGATGTTCAACATTTAGTACAGACGCCAGCAGGTCAAGCTACCCGAAACTGTCAAATTTTCCCAATCAACCTTGAACCTAATGCTGTACCGATAAAGTTGAAAATCTATTAAAGAAATTTGACAGATTGTAGTAGCTTGATGTGCTGCCCATGATCAGTGCACTACTTCCAGTCATCAGCAGTTATGAATAGTAAACTATCATTTATTAAATTTTGCATTTCAGACCCTAGTATTCCTATATTTTTGCTTGCTACATTTCCCTACGCCTGACTCCATACAAACTCAACTGCATTGAGGTCACAATGATACGGTGGCAGCAACAAAATTTCGTGATTGTGGGTATGACTGTGTGTGTTTTTTAGAAGTACTTCTACTTCGTAAACAGCTTCAAGTTTATTATCTTTTACCATATTATACAAAATATTATACCAAAGCTGAATTAAAGTAAAAAAAACCATAATAAAATACAAAGATCTCATGTTATTTAATAAAGCCATCCATACTCAATATCATAAATGTATAAACCCTTCAAAGTAACTTTTAAAAATCTATAATTTCTGAAGTATTACCTGTCACTGAGGATATCTTTTCTAAATAATGTGTTTCACAAGTCGACATTTCATTTTTTTTTTCAAGACTTTTCAATTTCTTTACTGTTTCCACAATTTTAAGTTGTGTCACCTCGTTGTTAATACTTCCTGAAAAATAGATACACCGTGAAAAATATTGCGATGTTTTTTAAATAGTCGAAAAGTATCTAGTTGTTTTATTAGAAATTCAAAAAACTAACCTAAGAGATTGAATCCAGTCGTCGTATTTTCTCTGCAGATTTCTGATTCAAATCACTTTTTACGTCTTTATATTTGTCAATCATAGTAAATAGAAGCTTGCTCGTCGAACTTTTGATTGTTTTCGGCATTATTTTAAACAGAACCAACGAAAATATGATACACGTAAACACCACAGAGCATGTAACTTTAGTAAACACTAGATGATGACCAGTGTTACCATGTCCAAAATCTGATCGACGGTACCTCTTAAAAAAAACGGTAGATTCTAGTAAATTACGGTGAATGGCCGAGGAAAAAACGGTGCTATTTACGGTGCTATTACGACTATAAAAAGAAACAAAAATAATGTCGTAAAATTAAGTTTTTATTTATCAAAAGAAACAAACATATAAATAACTTATAATTATCAAAGAATCAGTCTGAATTATTGACATGTGAAACTGTTTCTTTGTGTCTTACGAGGACACAAATTTCAGCTGACAATCTCTTGTTTACACAATATTACAAACAGCAATGTATTCATCTTTTTTATCCTTTCGTAACCAATCACAAAATTCAGGTTTCACTAACCATTCTTCCCGAAATTTCTGCTTGTATTGTTTCCTTTTTTTCTTTGGCACTTCCACTTTAGACTGAGAATCAGAATCATTTTCACTCATTATCTTAAATCGTTATTAAATATTAAATACAAATTAAAATCGTTCACAGTTTGAAGACTCCACGCAAATAAAGCAGCTGGACAGTATTATGATGCAACTGCAATAATCTAACCAAATGCAATTCTTGTCATTTCAACTGAAATATGAATGTATAACGTGCCTATTTAAATTGTCAGTATTCGATACAGCGCGCGATGCGAGGGGAATCCCCGAGCAAGAATAAATGTAGAGCACCACTACGCGAAGGAAATAGGATGCTGATATTAAAAATTTATCGTTCGGGCGATGCGTTTATAAATCAAAAGGTGAACGCACACCGATGCGCACCTTCCGTTCTTTTGCGGATGCCAAAGAATTATATATTATAATATTAATTGTCTTGACAAATGCAAATTTCGGTAGATTTTGTTACCGTTGGTATGCTTTAACGGTAGGTGGTAAATTTTTGCTGAGTACGGTGCATTTACCGTAATTACAGTGCACATGGTAACACTGATGATGACTCAGCTACGAAACGTCAATGTGACAATTTTGACAGTCCTAAAATATTGCCATACTAAAACTTTTAAAAATAATGGGGAAGGTCAAGCAAAGCTAATTGTAGATGGCGTAATTATAGCTAGGTTCCTACGGCCTACAATAAATTGGACATTCCGTTCATTCATTCCATTTCTTGTTCATTCATGAGTTTGGTTTTATTTCACTATTTCTATAATTTCGGTGATTTCAATATTTTTATCAAGTATTTGACATAGAAAGTGTCAGAATTTAAGACCTTAAATATTTCCTCTTAATCACTTTCTTCAAAATGTTTCTACCCTCTGTTTATTTTTTTTTAAATCTACTAATAGCTTCTAGCCACCATCTTCTAATTTTAGGGTCTCTCGGGAAATGGTGAACTCCAATTTCGGAGTATTTAGTAACACAACAACGCGTCATTTTCGCAAAAATAAAATAAAACCACCTCACGCCTTGTATTACTAGCTTTTGTTGGGAACTAGCTACGACAGCGCCATTTTGACAGTTGCCTTCCCCATTCGTGGTCAGCTTTCGTTGGCCAAATCGTATTGTAGAAAATGAACTTGAACGATTCATAATACATGTTGGGGACAGTAGCAGTAGCAGCGTAGAAAGCAATGAAGATGATTCAATATTATCAGGTGTAGAGTTTTTGGAAACCGATTTCGACCATGACTCATACATAACCCCTACGTTTTGTTTTGATTTTATTGTGTCATCCTCATGACATCAGTGGTCTCTATTCCAATAAATGTATAGTAATAACTTTTTGTTAAATTCAACCTTTTCTGTATATGGCTGTGCCAGTAAAGTTGAGCTGTGAACTTCAATGTGCAGAAGTTAAAAAATGCCAAATTAGTTTCGTTTAGAGCTTAACTTTGGTACTGATAATGATCATCCTCACGGCGAAATATTGTAACACTAACTTGCTTATCCATTATTGCGCGAATACATGATGGTGGTTTTACATGAAATCGTGAAAAAAATATCAGATTTTTCCTACATTTTGGCGAGTCATGCGAACATAAATGTAGGGAACAGCAGATTTTGTTTTCGCGATTTCAGATTTGGTCCTACAGTAAACCTTGTTCATAATGATGAGTACAATGACGAGGTGGACGAGGTTGTGCGTTATGTTACACCTTGTATAAATATGAAATACTGAAATACTGATCTAAATATCACATAATATATCTTGAATAATAAATAGTATGAACTCCGTTTAAGCATTGTATAGCCAGGGTTGACAGCTCTTAATTTTTTAAAATTCCCGCCTGTTTTTTGGATAGCTTTCGTTGGTCAGACGCTACTACTCAGTCTGTGGTAATCAGGACTACTTATATCTTATCTGTGGTCAAGTTGTGTTCTGTGGTTCTGTGCAGCAGCTGTCTATGTCGCGTCAAATTTGACGTTTTGTCTTCGAGCGACAGATTAGAATAAACCTGCGATTTTGATTTCATTCTCTTCCTTTGATGGGATTTGGAGACTTTTATTTGTAAAAAGCACAATATAATTAGGCCTGAAAATGCCAACTGCTGCTGTCTCAGGCCATTTTGTCACTAAAATAAAGCGTAAGTTATGATGAATCTTACAGACTTGTTACTACTGGCTGAATAAACTCTTACATAATTTGTATAAAAACTCGTAGAAGTTTGGTGTTAGTTACATTTAAAAATTATGACATGACTTATCAGCTCTTCGCGATTATGATAGATAATGACATTGATTTGTACAATTCCAGCCACTACAAGTTATCTGAGCATTGTTTACATCAAGTCGGCCTCATACAGTTCGGATGGCAGTAATAGGCCTAACGTGGCCGCTTACAAGCGGGGCACTGGAGGCCGGGCCAGCTTTAATGGCATCGTAGCAACAGTGTTTGGATGCACAGGGTTTGTGGGGCGCTATGTGTGCAATAAACTGGGCAAGTCTGGTGCTCAGGTGAGCTATTATTTTGTGTAGTCATCAAAGATTTTGCCATAAAAAATTACTTAAAAAAATCATTTAAAAAATAAGCAATTGAATTGCTCTTTTCTACTACTCTTTGTACCATGGAAAACCTGTAAAGTTGGTTATTGTATGATTTCAGATGATCTTGCCCTACAGGGGTGATTTCTATGATGCCCAGAGATTGAAAGTGGCAGGAGACTTAGGACAGGTCCTGTTCACACCATTTGACATCCGTGATGAAGAGTCTATTGCCAAGTCTGTCCAGTACTCCAATGTTGTCATCAACTTATTGGGACGTGACTATGAAACCAAGAACTTTAAGTATAAGGACATACATGTGGATGGCCCTAGACGCATTGCAAGGTATGAAATAACTGACTAAAAATGAAAATCACTTAGTCAACTGCATGTTTATATGCTGCAGTGTTTTTAATTCTTACGAGCTGACCTGACAGATGTTGTCCTTTCCAAATATTAATAATTCATACAAAATTCCCATGTAAAATGCACCTTCAGTGAAGTGTATGATTTTTTAGAATGCATCTCATTTTAATTTTAACTAGGTTGAAAAATATTATCAGACAGGTTTGTATGGAGTATTTGTCGAAAAGATTAAATATTACAAGTAAGTCAGTAAATTAAACATTTCGCTCATCCATTAGAACACCGACGTAATTAGGAAAATGTCGAAAATGAGTTTTGAATGTCATAAGTTCACGTTTCGTAAGTTCTATTTATGACAAAAACAACAGAATTATAGTTACGTTGGTTTTTGATAGAGTGAGTGACTGTTGTTAGGGAATTGTTGTATTTTTCAATAGGTCACCCGGAAACATCGACTTATTTGACAGTAGTATTTTTTTTATAATCATGTTGGTATCTTACATTATCTAGGTATCTTTGTTTTAACATAAAAACGAAATTTTTGTAACTCATTTACAAAAAAAAAAAAAATGGCACTTCTTATTATACATATTATATTATAATAATATAGTAAACAGATTTATAAAATTATAACTAAATTGAATAATTTGTTGCTTAAATTCATGATTTATTCCCATTTCAAAATCTAGTTTATGTCATAATTGTTATATTTCATTTATAAAATGGCATAAGTTTATGTCAGGTTTGTTTTATTTGGAATTTTTTAACAGTTTTCTTGAGTTTTCTCATGAAGTTATTACAAATTATTATAGATAGTAAAGTAACATACATAAATATTAAAAGATTTTATCATAATCATTGGAAATATATCATATTTTCAATTTCAAACCTTTAAAACACTCTCCTGAAAAATAGCTAAAACGTAGGTAATAGGTAATACGGGCTGGTGTCCGCAACTCCATGTCAATGCCCGTATTTTGCGTGATGGGTGGGAAAATCGATTATTCGATCCACCCCAGCTCCTCAAGGAAGGCCAGCAACACCTTGATGTTACTGACAATCTCACATAGGGTACCTGGGTTACCGAAGTACTTTGCCCTGTATGTGGCGAGCACTGGGCAGTTTAGTAGCACATAAGCTGCTGTCTCGTCGTCCTCCATGCAGGCCCTGCACAGCGGACTGTCTGTGACTCCTATGACAAAGAGGTGTTTATTAAATGACCCGTGGCCAGTTATGGCTGCTGTAACTATACGCTAGCTAAAACGTAATTGCGTCATTGTTCTATTGGATGAGCGATTTATTGTACAAGCAACTATCGTTTTTTTTAGGAGTCCTATAATTTGAATGAATACTGTAAGCATAATATTAACAGGACAAAAATAATGCCAAATTGGTTTTTAACCAACTGCAATAAAGGAGGAGGAAAAAATCAGCTGTCCCCTAAATTTAGGTTTGCTTAACTCGTCAAAATGTAGGGAACTGCTGATTTTTTTCGCGATTTCATGTTTGGTCCCATAGTAAAAGTTGTTCATAATGATGAGTACAACGACCCCTTAAGAGGTTGTGCGTTAATTCCGGGACTAATAACTTGTGTTTGTACAATAATGTCTAATTTTGATGGATAGCTTATTAAAATATTTAATTAGGTAATTACATGTCAAAAAACCGCTGTTAATATTTTTGCTTGAATGATGTACAATTAAAAATTTTCATAATTTTATTTTTATCGAATTTTCCATGGACGAAAATATATTGTTCTACCAATTTTTTACATAATATAGTATCCAAAATTATTCTGTTAACAATTGGACCTCAATTTTTATTCACAAAAACGCGTTTTTATTTTTTTTACCTTGATGCGGACACGGTCGGATGCACGATATTATTATTATTACAGGATTGCACGAGAGATGGGTGTAGAGAGATTCATCCATGTGTCTTACCTGAACCAATCACCAAATCCTCAACCCCTGGCTTTGAAGAAACCATCCAACTACAAGATCAGCAAATACTGGGGAGAGTGTGCCATTAAAGAGGAGTTCCCCACAGCTACCATCTTACGTGCCTCGGACATCTATGGTAGTGAAGATAGATTTTTGAGGTATATTTAATTATTATTAAAATACTCAAATCATGGTCAAATACATTTTTAAAAAAATCATGGATCAACCAGGTAAGTAGGTAGGTACTTGTGTTTCGATCTCCAACGCGCTCCTGGGCTAGGCTAGGAACCACCATTAAATACTTGCAGTAGAGAGTTAGCCTGTGGTAGCTAGTTATATCACACACTTGATACACCCATTCATAGATAAATAATGTAAAAGCACATAGACGCTCATACAAAAGGCCCAAAAAGTCGGCCGAAGGCTCGACCCTCTTTGAGCCTTGATTGGATTAATTTATACGCTCGTCCTCTACTCTACTTAGTCTGGCCATGAATACTGTTACAATTAAAAATAAACAAAATATTACATTTGAATTTGGAATCTGTCATTTTTATATGATTTTTCATTGAGTTTTCTCATTTTGGCGCCAATACATTGTACAATATTTTGCGATATTAAAATGGAGTGGGGTGATATAGAGAACCGAATCGCATTGATTGGATTACACAAAGTAGGTATGGAGCCAAATGCAATTTTTAAAACTCTCCATACGCTTGATATTAGGAAAATGTTTGTGTACCGGGCTATTAATAGGTACAATGAGACCTCCTCTGTTTGTGACAGAAAAAGATCGGGCCGTCCACGTAGTGTTCGTACGAAAAAGGTGGTCAAAGCAGTAAGGGAAAGAATTCGAAGAAATCCTGTCTGAAAGCAAAAGATTTTATCTCGGGAGATGAAGATAGCACCTAGAACCATGTCGCGTATTTTAAAAGATGACTTAGGACTTGCAGCCTATAAGAGACGTACTGGTCAGTTCTTAACTGATAATTTACAAAAGAATAAGGTGGTAAAATCGAAACAACTACTGAAGCGGTACGCACAGAAAAATTTGTTTACAGATGAGAAAATTTTTACAATTGAGCAACATTTCAACAAACAAAATGACCGTAATGCTCAAAGCTCTAAGAAAGCTTCCCAATTAGTCGACAGAGTGCAACGTGGGCACTATCCGACTTCAGTGATGGTTTGGTGGGGTATTAGCTATGAAGAAGTGACTGAGCCATACTTTTGTGAAAAAGGTATCAAAACATTGGCACAAGTGTATCAAGATACCATTCTTGAGAAGGTAGTGAAGCCCCTTAACAACACCATGTTCAATAACCAAGAATGGTCCTTCCAGCAAGACTCGGCGCCGGGTCATAAAGCTTGGTCTACGCAGTCTTGGTTGGAAACGAACGTTTCGGACTTCATCAGAGCTGAAGACTGGCCGTCGTCTAGTCCCGATCTTAATCCGCTGGATTATGATTTATGGTCAGTTTTAGAGAGTACGGCTTGCTCTAAACGCCGTGATAATTTGGAGTCCCTAAAACAATCCGTACGATTGGCAGTGAAGAATTTTCCCATGGAAAGAGTGCGTGCTTCTATTGATAACTGACCTCAACGTTTAAAGGACTATATTGCAGCCAATGGAGACCACTTCGAATAAGCTTTTTATATTTTAAATTGTTTTATATTTATGTATTAAACTAACACACTGTAAAAGTAATAAATGTTATTTGCAATAGAAATGTTTTTTTCTTTGTTTCAGTATTTATGGCAAGACTAGGTATATAACTCACTATCCACATCGGAGCGATATTGATCGGATGTCGGTCGAATGCGAGTAGTGGCGATACGTCAGGTTGAAAATCCGCCACAAATTATACGCTGCAATTATTCAACGCGGCATTTCGAAAATGCCTAAATAGTGACTAACATGTTGGTCTAGTGGTCGCAAGCGGTACTGCGCATAAGTTCCTTGGTTCGATTCCCGGGTTGGGCAAAGTGTTATTGGAGTTTTTCATCTGGAATTTCTTAGTAGCACCCTGGAGTCTGGTCCGCCCGGTTGATGGCAATAGACTCACCCCTATTACATGGGACTTAAACATAACTGGCGAATCTGGGTGTACTAAGTATAGTACACCTCTGCCTAATCCTTCGTGTTATCTAGTGTACACTAATTATTTCCTTGAATACAGGTCCTTTGCTTCATCCGTACGTATTCATGGACAATACATGCCGTTGTGGAAGAATGGCGAGAACACCATCAAGGCGCCTGTGTTTGTGTCGGACGTCGCTCAGGGAATTGTTAATGCTATTCGCGATAATGATACTAAGTGCAAGATTTACCAGGCTACTGGGTAAGCTAACGATTACTGTTATATTTAATTTAAAGAACTACATATTTAAACTATTTTGTCAAAAAATCAAAGATGGCTTGAAAGCTGTAAGCAATCGCTTATAGCTTTTAAGGTAACTATACAATCGTATAGTCACCCTTGTATTACAAAACGACGAGGCCTGTTGATACGTGTTTTGCGTATGACTAATGTGACACTCTTCTTCTTCTTGACGTGTCGATGGCAATCTAAATGGACTCTGCCCAGCGGGGTAATTGCCTAACACACTATTTAACCGATTCATGGCCAATGACTCAACAGTTGAGTCATTAAAAAACCTTTAGGAAGGCCGATGGCTCAGAAAGGCTCAGATGATGCCGAGATGAGATGATGCTCAGATGATGCTCAGATGAGGCCGATGACTCAGAAAGGAAGGAGGAAATTGGCCATGAATCGGTTAACAGTAGCAATGACTTTAATTTTGACAGTTCAACACATCAACATTCATTGCGTTATTTACGTTGTTAAGCATACGATTTTTTCGAACATATGAAGCAGGGGATTAGCAATATCCTTCAAAATGATTCAGATTGTGATTGAAAGTGTGTTATGTAATTAGAGTGCTGAATTGGGCTACGTGTTTGGCGCTATCAGTTCAATGTGACAGTGAGGCAAGGCTCGGAACCGGTTTAAAAAATACCGGTTAATACCGGTTTATTTCGGTTTTCCTCCGAACTTTTCTTAAAAACGTGAACGTTTTAAGAACTTTATTTTAACCTAAATTAACCGGTTTATTCAAGGAACGGCATGTCGGTAAACGCGTTGCAACTTGTAAAGATATAATCCATCTATGTAGGTATTACAGCATGCAAAATGGTGTCCACACATTAAGCAGATTAATAAATTCCTGAATCTAAAATAAAACTTCGCTCTTATTTTCCTTTATTTATTTTTTATTGGTAACATTTCAGTACGAATGATCACATTGATATTTCGCATGTTCGTCCAGGCACATTATTCGTTTGTTTTTAATTAAATATTTATTTGTTTGTTTTCTCACGATGTTAATGTTTTAAAGCATCTATATACTATAAAATATTGATATATGCTTCAGAGCGCCTACATGGCGGCAAAAATTGTAATTCACTTATTAGCAAATTTCCAAAATAATAGTTTCGTTTATCGAGGTCCTTATCAAATATACATAAAACATATTGTTTGAAATTCGAAGTAGTTTCTTCTCCTGGTTTAGCACTGCTATCTTCGCCTGATTTGTTTCCGTTACTATCAGAACTATTTTCTGCATCATCTTTCACAATTTGGGTGTTTATTTTATACGTGTTCTTAGATGCGTTGATGATATGGTTTTTAGATGCTAGCAATGATTGGGATTGATCTTCACCATCAGAATATTCCTTTCTTCTTTTTCGTGATTCACTTGTAGCACAGTAATATCACATTCATTTAAATAAACACTGAAATAGTTTTTCTTTACCACTTCGACACACGCGACCAGTTTCACTGGTCGTTAATACCACCAGTGAAAACTGGGCCTTAGATCATCTACATATCTATGTGTCGTGACCAGATCTTAGAATTGATTATTTCATGAAGGTTTCGACCATTTCATGAAATGGTTGTATTCCATGACGGGCAGGTGATGTGACGGGGTGGGTCGGGGGACAAGAAATTTCACGCGGACGAAGACGCGGGCTAGTTATCTATAATTACGATTGATATACACGTTTTTTGGCCTATTTGTACTTTAATTTTGAGAGTTTTCTTCTTCAGTAAAAAATGACTGACTATCTAATTGGTCCATAGGATCTGTGCTGTGAAAAGTAATGTTATGTTTACCGATTATTTATTAACTTAATTTCACCAAAAAAGTATTAGATACTTACCCATTTTTTGTTTTTGCAGCGAAGCTTATTGATGCAATGACATAAATAAACGTCCAAACCGAAACAAAAAGAATCTTACTTCTGAATAAAAACTGAACAGCGCATGACGTTTATCATGCGTCCGTATTAACCGGTTTTTAAGGGTCTAAACCGTTTAATCCAAAAAAACCTTTATGTAAATACTCTTGCAAATACCGGTTTAAAAAACCGGTTTGTGCGAACGAAACCGAAATGTAAAGGTTTTGCGTCAAGTACATAATAACGGTTTGAAAATTTAACCGGTATCCGAGCCTTGCAGTGAGGGCAAGTTTCACTGATCTCACTTTGACTTTACTAAGTAAAGCAAGCGTTCCATACGAATATGAACCTTATTTCTTATGTTTATTTTTCAATTTGTATACTTAAGCGAATGTGAGCAAGAGTTTCATTTGAATATGAACATTAAATTCATAAAAATAGTGTTCACGTTCGTTTGTGGCCATTTATTTCGAGATTAGGTCAATTAGGTATTACGTTTTGTTCTTGCTTAACTTATTTTTTGTTAAGACCATAACCATATACGTATATGTATTCATTCCCGAAATGTGGCTTTATAATAGGGCGAAAATACACATGCATGTAGCTGGTACAAAACTATGCAAGTATACCTTACGCCAGATAAGCGTGGATTAAAAGTCATTAACCCCACTTGTACTAAAAAGTCTCGAAACTTAAATGCAAACAAAAATAACATGCCACGTGCATGCGTCAAGGACGCCTCGTACCGCGATACGTTTGTTTTGATCGTGTTAGCGACACGCCTTATCATTTTTTCGTATCGTTTTGAAATATTGGATGGAATGCATTGGTAGAAGGCGTCAACGACTTTTATTATTTTCTTATCTGGCGGGGACTATAGCTGGCATGCCATTGTGACATTGACCAATCGGAAATTGTGAAGAATCGGACATGTGTATTTTCGCCCTTACTGTCACAAGCAGTCACAAAGTGAAAAGTAATAAGTTCAAAAAAATTTTTTTTATATGGCATCTAACACGAAAACGTTTCCAGTGACATTTTAAATTACATTATTATAGACCGACCGCTTTAATGAGTCTTCGCCCGCGGGGTACAGGAGTGCGGGGTTACGACGACAAAGGGGACCGAGGGAGACGAGGGCGGCAGGTGCATTCTTGTCATAACTCATTTCGCTCGCTATGCAGTTAGCGATCGCACGTGTTGACAGTTGCGGACGCTTTGTGAAAGTTATACATGAGATTACACTGTCAAAATGAGTCAAAAAATCTTCGGGCATAAAATTAATAGTCAGTGCAAGCAAATGGCTTTTAACTTATACGAATATTTTAGAAAAAGAAAACTGGACCCAAATTCTGCGGAATATCAACAAGATATACCTTTAAACAAAACCGTAGCAGAAGTTACCGGACTATCGGAAAAGTCTGTATCTAGAATTGTACAACAAGGAAAAGTATTGAAAGACAACGAAAGATTTAACTCACCGAGAAAATCAAAACAGGTTCGCAGAAAAAGAGTAGAAGTAGACGATTTCACAAAAGGAGTGGTAAGAAGAAAAGTCTCTCAATTTTACACAATTTTTAAAAAAAATACCAACTGAAAACTTTGAATGATGTACTTAGAGAAGAGAATAAATTACACTATGGCAGGGAATATTTAAGGCTATTATTACATGATTTAGAAACTTCTTATCGAACAGGCAAATATAACATCGTGGAGGTGGAAATACATAAATACTATTAAAAAATGTCTTAGAGAAGGAAGACATATTTTATATCTTGACGAAACTTATGTTAATGCGTCTCATAACGTTTCAAAATGTTGGCAATCAAAGGATGAACGCGGCGTGCTGTCTCATATCGGTAAAGGAGACCGTTTGATCATTGTACTTTGTGGAGGTCAAAGTGGATTTGTAGACGGAGCACTTATCATATTTAAATCAAAATGTAAAACAGGTGATTATCACGATTCGATGAATTTCGTAAATTTTAGTAAATGGATAAACGAAAAGCTCATGCCTAATATACCACCAAATTCTGTCATAGTAATAGATAAGGCAGCTTATCATTCGGTTCGAGAAGAGAAAAAGCCGACTATGGCTTCTACCAAGCCAGCTATGCAAGCATGGCTACGACGAAATGACGTGCCTTTTGATGATACACTTAGAAAAGATGACTTATTAAAATTAATTAAAAGACATTTCACAGAAGATATTTACAAAGTTCACGAGTTATTGAAAAGAAACGGACATGAAGTGTTGCGTTTGCCTCCATACCACCCAGACCTGAACCCAATTGAGTTGGTCTGGGGTGATATCAAAGGACAATTAGCACAAAAAAGTATCGACTCTAATTTGGACCAAAAAAAAAAATACGTTAGAGGGATTATTTGCTGAATACTCCGCAGAGAAGTGGAAGCATTGTGTTAACCACGTAATTCAAATCGAGAACGAATACTGCAAACATGACAGAGGTCTAGATGATGTTGTTGATTTTATTATTAATGTGCAGGACGATTCTGATGATGGCTGCTTCGAAAGTAAAGAATCAAGTTCCAGTGATAGTGATATGGACATAAGTGATTGATTTATAATTTTGATAAATCTTGATAATAAAAAGTTTATTATCTAATATTTTATTTTGTTACCTACGTATATAGTTTATAGTTGATCCATTCAAATTTTGTATCCTCATCAATTAATTTTCTAATAAATAACCCTCCTTTTATGGCTTCGCCGCAGTCGGGTAAAAATCACCACCTGTTCACCGTTAACCTGTATGACGTCACATATCTTAAGAACTGTCCAGTGTGCATTTCGCCTCTTGTGTATTAGGCTACCCTTGTCATACCCCCGCACCCCTGTACCCCGCGGGCGAAGACTCATTAAAGCGGTCGGTCTATAGAAATGTATACCCATTATTTTGATAGAAAGGTTACAATAGAATAAGTATAGTTTATTGTAACCTAAAAGTTTCAACTTGTCAAAACTGATTTGAAGCACTTACGGCGGGACTATTCTAAAATATGTGTGTATAATGTTAACTTAAAATACGTCTTTCAAGTTGTGGCCACAAATCATATAATTTTTCGCAAAATGAGCTGTTATTTTAATAAATGAACTACTTATCTTACTATTTGAACTTTATACTAACAGAAATGATTACTTTACTTTTTAGACCCAGAAAATACAAATTAGCTGACTTGGTTGACTGGTTCTACGCGCTGATGCGTAAAGACGAAAAGTGGGGTTACGTACGCTACGACATGAAGTATGATCCTATTTTTGGTCTGAAGATTATGTTGGTCAACTTGATTTCACCAGCATACCCGTTGGGTGGCTTGCACTGGGAGTCGATTGAGAAGGTAATATCATATTTTTTAGCGTGTTATTTATTTACAACTAGATGTTGCCCGAGGCTTCGCCCGCGTGGATGTCAATACTTCCCTATTTGAATCGGATTTTGTTCGCAATTTCATGGGTTTTATTTTTTTTTTGCGCGGAACTCTAATTCTTTTTCTAAAATAAAAGCAGCCTAAGTTACTTCTTATAACATCAGATATCTGCCAGTGAAAGTCGGTCCAGCTGTTTCGGATATTAGCTGGAACAAACAGACAGACAGACAAAAATACTTTTTTGTTATAAGTACCGTTTATACTTTCTTATGTATTTAGTAAAAAACTGTTATTTTGACATTACAAACAAACACTTCAATTTTATTTATTTGTATAGATTTGTATCTCCTGGCTAGATAAGGGTACGCGCGTATTTAACCGAGATACTAAGTGCGGAGTCCAGTTATTCGGATGCCTTTTTCGTCCAACATAACGCGCGTACGAAACGCAAGTGGTCTAAGGGCGTTTGTCTACCAAAGCCGTCATCGGGACGTCACCGAGAAATGAGATCATTCGAACCGAACGTGACGTCCCGATAACGGCGATCGTGTGTTCACCGCAACCGACCTCGGTGGTAATCACAGAGTAAGGGCTTCTTCAATTCAAGCGTTTGATTTGCACAGGCTGTGGCGGCGCCGGAGTAGTGCGGGAGTCGTACTGCGCACGGACGGTTTTTTTTCCATACAATTTAAACGTTGCGAACGCAGTGCGCCCATCAAACGTGTTTTGTATTGCCAGCACATCGGACCGTCACAATTTCTAGCCGAGGTCTAGCAGTCGCGCCGAACTATTCGAAACTTCGGTGACCGGGAAGACGGCACTTGAGTGACTGATGTGCGGTGGACACGCGGCCATAGTAAATGTATTTATCGCTACTTCGGCGCCGTCATCTCGTTCTCGGTGACGTCCCGGTAACGGCGGCGATGGCCAAACGCCCTAAGGGCTCTTGGGCTGTTATGTTCGGATCCGGCAGTATTTATTGAACAGCAAAGCCGACCCGAAACAATTACTACACATATTCGGTTTTCATTCGGCTCGTGCTGTTCGGCATCTACTCTCGCTGAATCATGTTCGGGTCGGCTCGGCACAATTCGAGCGTAGTCAAGCGGCTTTTTTTCGAACATATGTATGTCTATGTCTGCATACATTCGTTATGGCTGCGTGGCTTTGCCTAATCTTGCCGACCCGAACATGTGTACCTAAGCACCTGCTTACATCCGCGGCACGGAAGTTGGATGGCGTGTAGACTACTGCCACCGACGCATCACGGGTGGCGCACAGGCAACGCGACGGTTGCAGCTACCTCTGTCGGCGGAAAAGTGTCGCTCGTCTGTAAGATCGATATTGTGGATAGGCTCTTATTGCGCTAATAAATTGGGTATAGCTGCTCTCTGCGGGTGCCCGCGTGATAAAAGACGACAGTGGGGTGATAGGTAAAACAAATTTGCTGTCTGTCCTAGTGTCCTAAGGGTCAGGGTTCAGAAAAAATACCTAATTTATCACTTTAGACTACATTCACATGTCCAGTCACGAGCATAAATACGAGTATGTTACTATGAACAGCTCTGCGCTAATATCTGATCACATGATTCATCCATTGTACAGGGTGTTTGGTGCATCGTGTGCCAAATTAAAATGGTCGACCGAAGGGGTCATCTGCTAGCCTTTCAGACCCCTTAACACCTCTCACGCTCTGTAGAATTTTTTTTTATCGACTTTTTATTGTTTTACTAAAAAAAGACCCAAATTCTACATTCAAATACAAATTTTTAAAAAGTGTAAGGCGTAGACTCTGAATTTTAATTTTATTTAGATGTGTATTGTTTAAGAGTACTTTTAAATACAAACTTAGTGACATTAGTAATCTCGTTTTTTTTTTTTAAATTTACTCGCAAAGGTAAAACTTAAATTAAAAGCTGTACATTGTTACACCTGTTTACATGGCTACAAAAAAAAACCAAAAACGACCGGGATCTTCCAACTCCCTCATTAATTCTCTGGTCTATCCTCTTGCTAATGATGTATCACATGCCATAAAAATCTTTTAACAACTTTGTGAATTCGCTAGAATTGTGAATCGAGTCACATAAGAATAAATTCCAAATTCTAATGAAAAAAATCTTATTGCGTAACTGTTACTTGAGAAACAGGTAAAATTTGGTTTCTCACTCTTGCGCAGTAAAATCTATCTTCTATTTCTTTCTTGCATAGCTTAAATCGATCCGTCATTTTTTTAGTCGAGACATCACTGCCTCTGCTATCTAACGTGTGTGCAAGTTCACCATACGCCGCGATTCTTTCATTTTGTTACTTTGTTTTCGTTGAGTGTTGTTGCAATTGCGACATTCTCTAACGAAGAATATGCGGACATCATGATGGCTTATGGAGCCCCCCATGGTGTCGCTCGTGCAGCGCAACGACTTTACCAGGAACGCTTTCCTGGTAGACGATTACCTGGCCGCAGAGTCTTCCAAGACACATACCGACGCATACACGAGACTGGCAGTGTCACTTTTAATGAACCAAGGGAGAGCCATATTGTGCGACATAATGTTGAAGTGGACGAGAGAATACTGGCACTTTTTGAGGAAGACCCTACAAGAAGCATTAGAAATGTGGCATCACATCTTGATCTTTCAATATGTAAAGTGTTGAAATTCCTTCGTCAAAACGAAAAGCATCCATTCCACTACACTCCGGTGCAAGGTACGTAATTTTAATCCGTACACGCTTTGTTTGACGTTGCCTTTGTTTAGCAGGTAATGGGCATGGTATGACGTCACTTCCAGGTAGTGAATCTGTTAGCCCGTACAGCGGGTCCGGAAAGAATACTGTGGACGGATGAATCCAAATTTACCAAAGATGGGATTCTCTATCTACACAATTTGCACCACTGGACAACGAAAACGGTAAACCCACGTGTTAAAAGACAGAAATCTTTTCAAAGAAGGTTTAGTGTAAACGTTTGGGCAGCGGCAGGAGTGATTGGGAATCAGGTAATTGGACCGCATTACCTGCCCGATAATCTTAATGGCGATGACTACGTGGAATTCCTACAAAATGACCTGCCGGAATTAGTGGCCGAGGTGCTCGTATTTAATGAACGTGTGCCCATAGTATTCCAGAATGACGGCTGTCCCGCGCATTGGCGTTTGACTGTGAGGGAATATCTCGACAATGTGTTCCCCAATGCGTGGATTGGGCGCGATGGCCTTATTCCATGACCGCCACGTTCCCCAGACCTAACTTCGTTACACTTTTATGTCTGGGGACGTGCCAAAGAGCTGGTATACGCCACGGAGGTTCCAACTAGGGAGGTACTAGTCCAACGCATAGAAACGGCATTCAATACCATTAAGGAGGAAATACGACTTCGTACAACAACTGTCGAAATACGAAACAGATGTCGGGCCTGCATTCGCAACAGAGGCCAACAATTTGAGCAGGATTTGTAAAAATTATGAAATAAATGTTAAAAATGCAATTTTGTTTTTTTTATTTCAAGTAAATCCCACGAAAAGATAGAGATACGAGACAGATTTTACCTTATAAGAGTGAGATAACAGATTTCATAAGTTTGTCATTTAAGCAAAAATACTTTTTTTTAATCATAATTTTGAATATTAGCCTTATGTGACTCGATACACAATTCTAGCGAATTCACAAAGTTGTTAAAAGATTTTTATGGCATGTGGCACATCATTATCATCATTATCCGGGGACACTAATAATTATAGACCCGTATCGGTTTTGCCGGTTTTCAGCAAGGTGTTTGAAAAAGTAATGTTAAATCAAATGCTCAATCATTTTAATCGTAATAACATCCTACACGATCAACAGTATGGTTTCACCAAAGGACGTTGTACAGCTGACGCCGGTATCACCTTATTAAAACACATCTTTAACGCTTGGGAAGAGGCACATGATGCAATAGGCATCTTTTGCGACCTATCCAAGGCATTTGATTGCGTGAATCATGAAACACTGCTCTTGAAACTTGAGCATTACGGACTGGGTAAACTTGCACTTAGCTTAGTAAAATCATATTTGAATAATAGACTGCAGCAAGTTCAAATAACCGGTGTGAATTCATTGGGATCAAAAGTCAAAATGGGTGTACCGCAGGGCTCTACATTAGGTCCGTTCCTCTTTTTAGTATATATAAATGATTTACCTCATTTACTGAAAAACCGACCACAAATGGTGTTAATTTGCTGATGACACATCACTAATTTTTAAAGTTAACAGACATACACAAGAGCTTGACGACGTAAATAACGCTATGCTTAAGGTCCATAATTGGTTCACTGTAAATAATTTAGTATTAAATGAGAAGAAAACTAAATGCATAAGATTCACGTTACCAAATGTTAGAAGTAGTGAATGTCACGTAGTATTGAATAAGGAAATACTACAATTCGTCGAACAGACTGTTTTCCTGGGAATTACGCTGGACTCAAAGCTGCAGTGGAGTCCTCATTTAACATCACTAGCAGGGCGGCTAAGCTCGGCTGCTTACGCTGTTTGGAAAATCCGCCAATTAACAGACGTGGATACCGCGAGACTGGTCTATTTTAGTTACTTTCATAGCGTCATGTCTTACGGTATTCTGTTATGGGGACGGGCTGCAGATATTGATTCTATCTTTATTCTGCAAAAGAGGGCTGTCAGAGCCATCTACAACCTCCGCAGTCGCGAATCTCTAAAGGAACTGTTTAAAAAAATTAAAATCATGACGGTACCTTGCCAATATATACACTTCTGGACACATCTATTGGCCCACCTTGTATTTTCAGTTTCGTTTGGTCCTAGCTAAAATTTTATATTAGGTCGAGCAAAAAGTTTTTATGCAGTTTTGAACCTGGCACATTCACAATTTCATTCAATAGTCTTTTTTTTAATTTCGAACACAGAATTTAAAGAAACAAAAGACAATTTGGAGCCTGTTTGTTGATATCAAACAATCGAATACTAAGAAAACTTGGTTTTATTGGTTTACTTGGATTTAATTCTTGAAAAAGTGATTGATATCTTTGGTTTTGCAACAAACATTACTTATTCTTAACATTAAGGTGAGGTTCTATCAATAATCTATGGATACTTCACCTGAAGTCGCCGCCCAAGCTGTGGCACTTATTCAGGCCGGACACAGCCAAAGAAACGTGAGTGCTTAACTTAATTTAAGTCGATCTGCGGTCTGAAATGTTTATCGGAGGTACCTAGAGACTGGCGGCTTTGTTCGTCGCCAAGGAAGGCCACGATCTCGGGTCACAACTGAAAGGCAGGATCGATTCATCGTGACGACCAGCTTGAGAAATCGTCACCTTACCTCCATTGAGATACAAAACCAACTTCGCGACTTCCACGGAGTATCTGTGAGCGCTCGAACTGTTCGGAGAAGGTTAAAAGAACGCGATATGGTACCACACAAGCCAGCTAATGGGCCCAAACTAACGCGAGCCCACCGAACAGCGCGCCTTCATTTCGCACGCAGTCATTTAAATTGGACACAGCAAGATTGGAGCCGTGTACTCTTTTCTGATGAGTCTAAAATTGTGTTACATGGCAATGATGGAAGGAAGAAGGTCTACCGACGTGAGGGAGAACGTTTCGCACAATGCTGCTTTGAAGAGAGGGTTGCTTATGGCGGTGGCTCATGGACTGTCTGGGGGTGTATCCGCGAACGGCAAAACTCAACTTGAGGCTGTTACAGGACCACGGCTGCCAACATTAAATGCTGAAAGGTACATTCGTGAGTGCTTAGAACCCCACGTGATACCATACGCGGACTATGTGGGCCCAAATTTCCTTTTTATGCATGATAATGCAAGAGCCCATGCGGCCGGCATCGTCAGGGAATATCTTCGGGATGTGAACATCACAGTTATGGACTGGCCAGCCAGAAGCCCAGACATGAACCCCATTGAGCACATGTGGGACGAGCTAAAAAGACGTGTTAGGGCTCGTCAGCCTGTTTCCCAGACGATGCAGGAGTTGAAAACTGCCATAGAAGAGGAATGGGAGATGATCCCTCAAAATTTCATAGAGCGGTTGATAAACTCTATGCCTAATCGTATGAGAGCTGTGGTAGATGCCCATGGAGGCAACACGCGTTATTAAATTAAACCTTTATTTGATAAAACATGTTTTTTATTCAAAAATCAATTGCCTTTAACAAGGCGCATATCCGACTTGTTAGGCGTAGCTCCATGTCGTATGGTATTCTGAATTCAAATTTAAAACAATACGATCGAAAAAGATGGTAAAATGTATCAGGTTTAAAACTGCATCAACAGTTTTTGTTCAATCTAGCAATCATATTTCGGTAGGGGCCATCGAAACCTAAACTCTAAGGTGGGCCAATAGATGTGTCCAGAAGTGTATATATGAAAATATTATGTATGTTAAAAAAAATCTACATCCTTTTAGTAAGATAAGTGATCGGCATAATTTTAACACTAAAAATAGGAACAAATTAGATCAACCACGTTTCAGATTGTCTAAGGTACACACTTCTTTTATGGGGTACTGTGTAAAATGTTATAATAAAATACCTCTTGATATTCTTCAACTAAATGAGAAGCAATTTAAAACATGCATTAAACGCACACTATGTAGACAAGCATATTATAGGTTGAATGATTATATCATAAATAAAAATGCTTGGCTAAATGCTGGTCCTGCTCCACAGCCACTTGGGCTTTGTTAAATTTTTTTTTTTTTTGTTTGGAAGAAATGCGTCCCTTTTTTTCTGACATTATGACCTTATTGTTTACTAATCTTTTAAATACAATCATTGTAAACTATAGTTTTGTATAAATTAGAAGCATTTTTTCAATTTTATAAATGTGAGTACCATGGAGCGGTTTTATGTTATGATGTAGGTATGTTGACTTGAAATAGTATGGCAGTTGAGAGTATGTCATGCTCACTTAAATGTCTCGCTGATGGTGGCGCGTGTGTTGGATCATTCGGTTCCCTACAAAATGGTTGAGCTGGATGGTGCTGATCCACGCGTCATGTTCGTGAACGGGCGCCGTCAGTGGAGACTGGTCATCTCTTAACTGCCAGGGCTTATTTTTGATCTTATGTTTTGGGTTGTTTTTAATTATTTGTTTTTTTACATTGTTCTCACATATAGAAGCAACAAGAACAACATACCCAGGATTTTGTAATAATTTTGATTTAAAAGAGTGTCCATGGAGTTTCTTGCCCATTCTTCTCCATAGAGATCTACGTTTTGGAATGGGCGACTAGCTTCAATTTTCTGACTAACTGACTGACTCTTTAATAATTAATTCAAAAGTGCCTGTATTTGTGCCCGGTAGATGGCAATAGGCTCGCCCCCTATTACATGGGACTTAAACATAACTGGCGAAATATGGGTGTACCATAATAGGTACACCTCTGCCTAACCCTTCGGGGAAACAAGGCGTGATGTTATGTTATGTTACAAGTGCCTGTAATTGGTTTAATTGAAATAAATGCTTTGAGTTTGATTAGCAAGACGATAGACTAGAGAATTAATGAGGGAGTTGGAAGATCCCGGTCGCTTTTGTTTTTTTTTTTTGTAGCCATGTAAGCAGCTATAACACGTATAGCTTTATTTAAGTTTTATCTTTGCGAGTAAATTTTAAAAAAAAAACTAGATGACTAATGTCACTAATTTTGTATTTAAAAGTACTCTTAAACTATACACATCTAAATAAAATTAAAATTCAGAGTCTATGCCTTATACTTTTTTTAAAATTTGTATTTGAATGTAAAATTTGGGTCTTTATTTAGTAAAACAATAAAACGTCGATTAAAAAAATTCCACAGGGCATGAGAGGTGTTAAGGGATCTGAAAGGTTAGCAGATGACCCCTTCAGTCGATCATTTCAATTTGGCACACGATGCACCAAACACCCTGTATATCTGTCGTCAAGATGACGGCAAATATATGTGATCATTCGTGGAAGGCAAGACAAGTGGCAGCACAAATATCGAAGAACACAAAAACTATCTGACGAGACAAGCGAAGCCAAAATATAGGATGCTGCATCGGCTTCAAAAATATGTGCCACCTCTTAAGGGTCCTGTACACCATGACGCCGGAGCCGGACCGCATGTTCGTGTATATGTTGTGGCCAGTTCTTAGAATTGATCGTGTCATGAAGTGTTCGACTATTTCATGAAATGGTTGTACTTCATGAAATAAAACATCGACTGCTGATCACATCATAATGTGGTCTGGCCAGATCATTGAATACTCAACGTTTGACGATATGAACAGTTAAACGTGCGACTACTTCATAATGTAGCCAAATATTATATAGTGATCATATCGTAAAATAGTTAGATTTACGACAGATTTAATGAATGGATCATGAAGTCGGATATTATTGCCGAGCTGTTCATAGTAATTTATTTATGCTCATGACTGTGCTGTACATTTCACTGTACAATGTTGGGATCACATGGCAACATCCTGCTTTTTATACGGTTAAATCAAAACCTTTATAAAACGTTTCATAGAATGCCGTGGCATACCGAAAATTTTAGCTTTGCATCATGCGAGTAAGTATTCGGAACTCGTAATAATGCGAAGCTGATATTTCTTTAAAAATAATAATAATTTTTCTTTTAAATTAATTAATTCCGTTGGCTATCATTTACAGGAAGCCACATCAGACGTAATCGATGATAGCCTCCCAACGTTGGAAGACCTCGGTGTTCAACTTACGAAAATGGAGGATCAGGTACCTTGGGAACTGAAGCCATACCGTGCCCACCAGTACTACATGGCTAAGGTAGGAGAATTCCCCACGCCAGCAAATCCTAAAATTCAAATATAACATCTTGAAGTGACATAAATCAAAAATCATGTAAAATTCAGTAATACTTAATATTATTACCAACTGAGCAGTAGGAGCCTTGTAGATTATTTTAAATAAATTATTTTCTGTTTCTTTTGGTGTTTCATTAAGTCTGAGGGGAGATGCAATTCAATAATAAACTTTTTAAGAGAGCTGTCGCATTTTGTCACCTCTCTCGCTCACACGGGACCAAATTTTTAAAATTGTTAAATGAAAAGATGCTTTTTTGAAAAATGTAAATAATTGGCGAACTAATAAATCATATCCGCAAAATTTCTAGTATCAGTTTACCGGCTTTCATATCCTCGGCCCACTGCACTGAGAATTTAATCAGGAAAATCCTAGCCTCCACACTAATTAATTTTGATGTGCCGTGCTTCACCGAGGCTATGGATGCCTGGAGACTCGTTTGCCCGAATTCAGATCCACCCGACAATCCATCTTCCCAGAGACGGTGGGATGAGCCGCTCTGCAGAGTAGTACTGAACAATTTACTAAACACGTCTGCTACTACTGCAGAGCGTGCGCGCCTGCTGGCTGTGGGTAAGTGGGAGTCGGGTCTGTGGCTTCATGCACTACTGTCGTCGAACATAGGCACTTTGTTAGACGACACTACTTTCCGCCTCGCTGCTTCCCTGCGACTAGGAGCCCCCTGTTGAACTCCTCGTCGCTGTCACTGTGGCAAAGTTGTCAACAGCCTCGGGCACCACGGCCTGTCTTGCAGCCGAAGTGCGGGTCGCATAGCGCGGCACGCGAACATTAATGACATCATCCGATGAGCCCTTGTCACCGTCGGCGTTCCAGCTGTATTAGAACCCAATGGCTTGGCACGCGACGACGGCAAGAGACCGGACGGCATGTCTTTATTTCCATGGAAGGTGGGTAGGCCTTTAGTGTGGGACGCAACTTGTGTCGATACTCTTGCGCCATCCCATCTTCCTGGCTCGGCGTGCTGTGCTGGCGCTGCTGCTGCGGTTGCGGAAAACCTCAAGTGGCGAAAGTATACCTTATCGGTAATTATATTTTCGAGCCGTTTGGGGTTGAAACCCTCGGGCCGTGGGGTCCGAGTGTTCATGGTTTGTTCAATGAAATCTCCAAACGGCTGGTTGACACTCCCATAAATCATATTAACCTTTTGAACGCCAGAGCATAAACGCACGCGCGTGCCCTCCACGCCAAGCCACACTTTTTAAACGTTTAATTTCTCTTTTTTTGTCATCAAATTTCTCTATATCCATGGTATAATTTAATTTGTTTCAAGCAATTAAATATGGACAAGAGCTTAAATATTTAAGGTATACAAATAAAAACACACAAAAGTAATGATTTCATTGTTTATTTCGTGATAAAGTGCACCGCATTTTTGTCACATATTTGTGTCGTTGGCGTACAGGGCACGCGCTTGCTTGTCACGTATATGTGACAGTGGCGTTCAAAAGGTTAATTTAATAGGTAATTATTAAAAACACATTTCTATTGTGGTACCGTAAAATGTTCCTACTTGCTCCTATATGGTAAACTAAGGTCCAATTCTCTTAAATGAATTAAGAATATAAAAAAACCAATGAAACAAAGTGATTTTGTAACTAAATTTAAGAATATAACATTATTTCTTTAAAAAACACGGTTTATTTTAATTTTTACCCATTTTTTGACCATTGATACTATCAAAAAAGGTAACGCGTAATATCACGAAATAAGGAAAGTATAACTTTGCTCAAAAAGCTTCCACAATGGAGATTGCTTGTGAAATATACCCAGGCGCAAAGTTACCCATGGTCATGGGTAACTTTGCGCTATACTTATTCATAGTTTTATATATATTATGAAATACTTAATTACGTTGATTTAGCTTTAAAAATATGTTAGATAACATGTTATGCTTTAAATTGATACATCTGAGTATATTTCATAATTAATAGTTTAAACAATATTCATAATTCCCTTTTTTTGGAACAAAGTAGGACCATTCTACGGTATCTAATAAAATCAGCTCAATCAGTATTCTGATCTGTTTTTGAGATGAGTTAAATAAGTGCAGTTATACGAACATGGATACAGACATTTTACAGCTTTTCAGGCACGAGTTTGCCGTCGAGCTTTATACGCAGAATCCGCTTTTAGCTACATGTAATGAAAATTCTGGGAACTCAGTCCTGATACCTACTTACTGCATCACGAAGTAT
Organism: Fissipunctia ypsillon; assembly: GCA_947568875.1. Taxonomy (NCBI): domain Eukaryota; kingdom Metazoa; phylum Arthropoda; class Insecta; order Lepidoptera; family Noctuidae; genus Fissipunctia; species Fissipunctia ypsillon. The sequence goes on from OX387651.1 coordinate 10,667,671, forward strand.
GCATAATCTGTTCCCATTTAGCGAATACTGATACAAGTGAAGAGGGAGGGCGAGCATTATTATAATATGAAATTGGAATGATCTGTGATCAAGAGCCAGTAAGGAATCTATGTATGGTCAGCAACGCAAGTTGATTAAACTTTAGTTACTTCACACAAGTTATTATGGAATAACTTAATATGGACTAAACTAGAGCTTTTATAGTTCCGGTTAGTACTGAAAAGGTTTCAACGGGATCCTATTATTAAGCTCTCGAATGCTGGGGCCTCACCTAATTCTATCGTGACAAAGCAATGCGTGCCGAAGCTTTGTATGTATTGTTCGTTAATAAGTTATCGCGCTAATGCGGTAGTCACATTAGCGGCTTCATAATTTTAACGAATTATCAGGCAATAATCCAAGATGGCCGGTCCAGACGGCATTTGACCAGAGAGAAGATAAACACTGCGTTGTTTTGACGATGGACGATGACAGACGACAGAACATTTATAGTGTATCTATGCGACAGAGCGTCTTCGCAGTTCAGGAACAACAGTCGAAATGAACAACGCACCGACTAATTAGTGAACGACGCTAGTCCGACCACGCACTACGCTAATAACATACTAAAACCCTTTGATGTACCGCCACCCGGGCGATAAGTGCTACGCAGCCCGAACTATCACGACGATGACGATAGCCGATAATGGTTGGTCACAGCTGCGTGTATCGTATCACTGTGCCAAGCTTCGTCACGATAGTCACAGGTGCGGTGTGCGGCCCCAGCTTAGCGAAGTATGGGAAGGTTAATTACATAGCGATGGTTTGTATAGACTAATTTGTGTATCTCTTAATAACATGGGACGCTTCTTTCCTCCTCGGCGGTGGGACAGGTGCCTAACCGCCATGTTTTCGTATCCTTCTTTAATATTTCAATGATCTACTCATACAGATGCATAATCATTTATGTGATCAACTAATAGTATACATATATATAAAAGATGTAACGTAAATAACGCACAACCTCTTAAGGGGTCATTGTACTCATCGTTATGAACAACTTTTACTATGGGACCAAATCTGAAATGGCGAAAAAAAATCTGCTGTCCCCTACATTTTGATGAGTTATGCGAACATAAATGTAGGGAGCATTTTTTTTTCGCAATTTCAGGTTTGGCACACCTATAGCGATTTACGATTTTTTAAAAGTAACTCGTGCATTTGCTTTCGGAAAGCACCATTTTGGTAAAGTGGAACTGATGATGGAAGACCACAGATGGCCACCGGAACTACTCAATAATAAGTAGGTATTTCAAGGGTTGCGATTCGATTACTTTAACCTTTTAACCGCCCGACTTCATATCAGTTGTCGTGCCCCCAGCGCCGGGCAACTTGAATCATTACGATATTTGGTCGTAAATATACGACCCTGGCGAAATGGACACGAAAATATTTGTCGGATTAATCCGTCGTAGGCGGTTAAAGGGTTAATATGGTTGTTAAGCAATTTATGCTCGTCAGAATGCACATGGTGAAGTATCAAGAGAACTCCTCAAAAATTAACGTCCTTGCATCGGGAGCAAAGCAATACATTGTATAAGGTGATGAGCAGTCGACATTAGGCTATTGTAACATAATTACATAAATTAAAAAAGACTTCCAAAAAACACTGCAAAGTGAAAAATAACTTTAATTTCGGAAGTCGGTGGCAAAAAACTAAAATACAGATCCAAAGACACCGATTTCCGAAATTAAAGTTATTTTTCACTTTGTATTTTTTTTTTTGTAAAAAAGTTTTTTATTATTTTTAACGAACGTAGGTACGTTAGAAATTATAAAAAAACTTTTATAGCGTGAAGTGCAGAATTATAAAATTAGCGCAGAATATGTATGTGTGTATAATATAACCAGTAAGATGTAAGGTATGAGAAGAAAATTAAAACAGAATTAGATTAGGTTTTTTTTATTAAACTTAATTAAGGTGCAGGCCTGCCTCGTCCAAATCCTCCTCTCTGAAATCAAACAAAAATATCAAAATTAGAAAGGAAATAATGTTCTGCATTTCTTCTGGAATACCACGAGTTTTTTAGACAGATGTTTTGAATTTACTAGTCCATAGGTTGAAATTAGTATATAGGAAGGGTGAAGCACACTTAAATACTAATTTCAACATAATTAGGAGAAACTATAATTTTATAGGCCTAGCTAGGGTTATTTAGGAACAGTCACATAGACATTAATTTTCATATTCATTTGAAACATTTGCTCACATACATTTATGTGACATGCTTCGTGGACATCAATGTATTTACCTTGAAATCTCAATGTACAACATATTGAACAAAGTGACATGCAGCATTCTGGTTCAGACTTAAAAACAAAATCTTCTCCTAAACGCCTAATGTACATTTAAGTGAAATGCATATTTCTTTTAAATATTAATGCCAACTGGTTGTTTTTCCTAAAAAAAACTAGTTGAATGTGCTTGAGCCGGAACCATGTTAAACGATGTTGTTCATTGTATTGTACATTGGGGGTTTAGCTCAACTTGGGAAATTTAGCTTAGGCACCTTACAAGGTTAAATTGGTAGATGCTGACTATGTCTACAGCTTTTATTTCTTAATATTCTAATTAGATTCCTCCGTGTGAACTTGATAAAGATGCCACTAGTCTTTACCAATATTAACTTAGAACAATATTATTAGTTGGAACTTACGAATTCAAGATCAGCTGAACCAGGACCAACATCAGCCTTCTTGTCGTGGGCAGCTGGTGTGGTGGGTGCACGGCGGTACGCGGAGCGGTCCTCAGCAGAGCGGGCGGGCGCGTCGGGGCGGCCTACGGCGCCGCGGCGGACTGTCTCGGCACGCACGGAGCGCTTGAGGGTCGCCGGCACGATTTCGGGGGGCAGGTGCAGGAAGATCCTCAGGTACTCGATACCCTCGTTGGTAAGGTACCTATCATATAGGAAATTAGGTTGATTGAATAATATTAAGGAATGTCAATATTTAGTCTAGTCACTCACTAATCAAACTGAAATTGGACTGTGAAAAACAAGGGATTGTTTTATAATAAGTAAACAATCACTTAAACTTAATAATTTCTATGTAACCACCTACCAGTAGAAATGCCTCCAGGCAAACTGTTCCTTGACATACCCTCTGGATTTCAGAGACTGCATAGCCTTTATAACTTGGAGGTTAGGAATCTTCTCAAGATCGGGGTGTTTAGGAGCATGATAGTCTTTCTTAGCTACCATAACTCCCTCTTTGAAGAGGAATTCATAGATCGACACGCGATTCTGTTTAGGCATCAACATCTTGAAGCACTACCTAAAAACAAGACACAAAATAAGCACTTAGGTTATCTCAATTTTGTTCCATCACTTTCAGCCACATGAACAAAATAACTATACCACGCAATATATAAATCAATCTAAATCTTTAATTTGGCTATAAAAGCCAACAAATTCTTTCGATTACATTAATAAAATCAGATTTTTATGTCTGACAGTACCTTCCGCCTATTTTGACAAAAGAAAAGGAATCTGCAAGTTTAGTTTGACAGATGACATTATTTTGTAGCTCCATTCCAAGCCGTTCGCGCAATTAGTATATTTAACATGTGATTTAGTCGATTTCTTCAAACCGATAATTTTATCTCACATTTTCCGTCTGTTATTGATTTGCAAACTCTCGTATCTTTCCCTTATGGTCTGGCTCGTCTAGCTACACGCTCTGTTTTCTTTTCTCCATCGTCTGACGGAACGTGTGCTCATCGGGCAGCAAGACAAATAAGCGGCGCCAGCCTAAATTAATCTTGCAGCTCCACGCTCCGTCGTATGTGAGATGAATTAAAATAATATGAGATGCAAAAAAACATACATTTTAATTCGTTAAGCATGCATTATACGGTCAATCTGAATCACGATTATGATTTGAACCGATGCAAAATGGATCACCATCACAATATATTTGCCAAAGTGAGATGGTTGAAGCCGTGATATAGTTATATCCCTGGGGATTACGGTATAGAGCTATATCCCTGGGGATATAACTGTATCACGGCTACAATAAATCTTACTGCGATATATAGGGTGACTGGTAATTAGTGACCGATACTTAAACACATGATTTTACACATGATTACAAGCAACTTTTACTATGGCACCAATCCTGAAATCGCGAAAAAAAAATCAGCTCTTCCTTACATTTATGTTCGCATTGTTGGGGTAGGTAATAGGGTAATTAACAGGACAGTACTTATTTATATGGCTTTATTAATATTTTATATGTGTTGATAAGACAACCATATTTTTCTCAATTGACATGACAAGTTATTATCATCACTTCACTTTTTCTGTGAAGTAGTCGCATAGACAATTGAGGTTGTATTCCAACACTCCTCCTCGATTTTATGTGAAAATTTTGGAACATAGAAATCGTTACATAAAATTAAATATCAACATACACTCCTCCTAGATAAATACCCACACAACTATGTGTATTAAATCAATACTTTGCATTGTTCTCTGAGCATCTTATGTCTTGCAGTCGCTAGTGATTTTGTTAACATATCAGCCAAATTGTTCTCAGTTTGTATGTACGATATTGACATCTTTTTTGTAAATATCAAATCTTTTATGTGATGATATCGAATATCGATATGTTTCGATCGTTTACTATTTTCATAATCCTTTGAAATAAAAATAGCTCCTTTGTTATCGACATACAGCATTGGCGTTAGATTTATTCCAAAATCTTTTAATATTCCGTTTAAATGTATTCCTTCGCATGATGCTAATGATGCTGCTATATACTCCGCCTCTGCAGTTGACAATGCAACACAGTTTTGCTTTCTAGAGAACCATGCTACAACATTCTCATTGTATTTAACTATACAACCGCTTATACTCTTTCTGTCTCTTTTACTGTTTGCCCAATCTGCATCCGAGAAAACTTTTAAACTTATCTGTTCACTCTTTTTATATTGAAGTGCATAATCTTTAGTTGAACTAAGGTAGCGTAATATGCGCTTGCCATGTTTCCAACATTCTTCATTTGGTTTGTCCAAAAATTGACTAAGATACGATACAGAATAGCATATATCTGGTCTTGAGACTGTACTCACAAACATTAAACTTCCTATTAGCTCTCTGTAAGGAACTTCTATAATTTTTTCCGTTATGTCTATGTTTAATCCCTTCTCCATCGGTGTATTTTTTTCCTTGCATTCAGTCATATTAAATTTTGCTAACATTTTCTCTATTTGTTTTGACTGTGTTATTCTTAACATTCCATCTTTTCTTTCTATCTCCATTCCAAGAAATTTCTTTATCTCTCCTAAGTTTTTGGTATCAAATTCTTTCTGTAATAACTTCATTATTCTGTCAGTTTCTTCTTTCTTTCCCATGACCAAAATGTCATCAACAAAAATTAATATCCAAACATTTTTATTAAAAAATAGACAAAAATCATTTTTTGATCTTTGTAGTCCACACTTAACCAAAAAATCAGTTAACCTTTCATTCCAGCATCTAGGACTTCGTCTTAATCCATATAGACTTCTATTCAATTTCAATACTCTCTTTCTATTTGCATTAACTCCTTGTGGTACTTTGATATAAACTTCATCTTTTAAATAACCATTTAAAAATGCTGTTGGTACGTCCATTTGGTAAATTTTGTAATCTTGCTGTACCGCTTGTGCTAAATAAGTTCTTACTGTACTCATTCTAGCTACAGGTGAATAATTTGTACTAAAATAGTCTTCTTCTTTTACTTGAAATCCTCTAGCAACTAGTCGAGCTTTCTTTAGACCGTTTTCTTTTGTCTTAAATATCCACTTTGTGTCTATAGCTTTCTTTCCTCTTGGTAAATCTATTGGTTCTGTCCATGTATTCAATTTTTTTAATGAATTTATTTCTTTACTTATAGCTTCTAACCATTCTTTATCTTTTGCCGCTTCTTTATACGAAGTTGGATCTTTATTTTCAGTTGTTATCAAACAATATGCACTATAAAGTTCATAATCGTTCATGTGTTTAGGTTGATTTACAATTCTACCAGATCTTGTAGTTATTTTATTATCATCTTGTACAATATCATCATCGTCATCTGTTATGTAGTTAGATTCATTCAGATCATCCGAATCATCTTGTTCACTTAAACTTCTTCTTATTTGTCTACTTCCTTGTATAGGTGTCGATATATTTTTATATTTGTCTTCGTCTTCGTCGTTGAATATTGTTACTTTTTCATCGGGATAGTTTACTACCTCCTCCTGCTTTTCAGGTTGATAAATAATCTTTGATTCGTCAAATATGACATCTGTTGAAGTAACAATTTTATTACTTTCATGATTCCATAATTTATAACCTGAACCAGTATAGCCGACCATTATCATTGGTTTGGCTCTTGGTTGTAGCTTGCCTGGCTTTGGTATTGTTACAATCCATGCTTTAGAACCAAAAACTTTCAGTTTTGATAAGTCATTATAACCGTACCATATTGAAGCTGGTGTTTGACCGTTTAGTGCTTTAGTCGGACTACGGTTGAGCTCATAAGCTGATGCACAAATTAATTCGCTCCATAATTCCTTAGGTAACTTCGTTTCTGCAAACTTGACTCTAACTTTGTCTAATAACGTTCTGTTCATCCTTTCGGATGTGCCATTTTGTTGTGGCGTGTACGGGCTTGTATATTCTAATATTATGCCTTTTTGGATACATGATTCTTTAAATCTTTTTGAAGTAAATTCTCCACCATTATCTAGCCTTAATCTCTTTGTTTTTAATCCAAATTGAGCTTTAATAAGCTGTATATGTTTCAAAATATTATGTTCTGCTTCATTTTTATTTTTCAATAGATATATCATTACAAAATGTGAATAATCATCTATCAATACTTGAGAATAGCATTCGCCATTTATAGACGTTGGAAGGATAGGTCCACACAAATCTGAGTGTAGAAGATCTCCTATTTGTTTGCTTTCTCTTTTATTAGATATAAATGGTCTTCGTGTACTTTTCCCTTCTATACAACTCTCACATATTTTTTGCGAAAAAGGTAATCCAAGTATTTTTAGACCTTTCCGATTTAAATGACCTAAACGTCTGTGCCATAAATAATCATCCTCTTTATTTTTTGTAACATTTGCATATTCTTCTTTTTGTGATATAAGGTTAATTTCTAATGTGTACAAATTTTGGTATTTTGCACCATAAAAAAATGTTTTTCCTCTTCTTATGCTTACTGCATTATTTTTGAATAGTACTGTGTAGCCATTATTTGTTATTTTATCAACTGATAATAAATTATGTGTGATATTTTCCACAATCAGTGCTTCAAAGTTTATTTTTATGTTATTACAATATCCTGTTATTGTTCCTTTTTTATTTGCTGTTAATCCTTTACCGTCTGCTATAGTAACTGTTATCGGTTCATCTAATTTTTGTATTTTAGTCATATATTTTTCTAATTTTGCGGTAACCATATGGTTAGTAGCACCGCTGTCTAATATAAATTTATTTTCATGAGTAGCTGATGCAGTCAAAGCTATAAAACCATTAAAATTTTCTTTCATTCCTCTTCTGTAATATCCTCTATTTCCAATTCCTCTTCCTCTAAAAGGACGTCTGGATCTTGTATAGTTATTATTATGGTTTATTCCTGAGCCTGATGCTTTAAATATTTGTTGTGAGTGAGGTTCACATGTATGCTTATTTTTTATTTTTATTTCTTCATCGAGTAATCGTGATTTTACGAACTCTAATGTTATATCCGTGCTGATAGTTTCAATTGCTGTAATTACGTGTTCGTAATCTTCATTTAGAGACAATAATAAGTGACAGATTTTGTCAGAATCGTCTAATTTTTTATCAATATTTTCTATTTCAAAAATAATCTTCTCAAATTTTTGAAAATGTTCCTCTAACGTATCGTTTCTTTGTAATTTTAGAGTTAACAATCTCTTTTTCAATGTTATTTTTGTAAAAACACTTTTGCGTTGAAATACGCTGTCTAATTTGATAAGCATGTCTTTTGCATTCGAGCATTCTTGTATTATAGACAAATGCTTGTCTGATATGCACTGAATGATTATGGCCTTAGCTTTAGAATTGTCGACTTTTAATTTTTCATCTTTAGTAATTTCTGTGTAATCATAATCTAATATTTTGAGCACCTGTTTTTCTTCTAATAACGATTTCACTCTAAATTTCCAGTTTGAATAATTTTCGCCCTTCAATATTGGCAAAAAATTTATGTTTGTATTCATCATATTTTTTATAATACAATATGTAGATATATTTCTTCTTACTTACTCCATTTATTTGCCCATAACCTTATGTTGGGGTAGGTAATAGGGTAATTAACAGGACAGTTACTTATTTATATGGCTTTATTAATATTTTATATGTGTTGATAAGACAACCATATTTTTCTCAATTGACATGACAAGTTATTATCATCACTTCACTTTTTCTGTGAAGTAGTCGCATAGACAATTGAGGTTGTATTCCGACACGCATAACTCGTCAAAATGTAGGGACCAGCTGATTTTTTTTTCGCAATTTCAGGATTGGAGCCATAGTAAAAGTTGCTTGTTATGATGTGTAAAATCATGTGTTTAAGTATCGGTCACTAATTACCAGTCATCCTATATTGACTGATTTTTAACGGGAGTTTTAATTGACGGGAGGAGCTCGTGGCTAAGTAATAACAGCCGCACGGGTCGATCCATCAGGTTAAGCTACGCTTGCCGGGGTTGGTTCGTGGATGGGTGACCATCTTTACATACCGAGACTCCTCCGTGCCTCGGAAAGCACGTTAAGCTGTTGGTCCCGGCTGTCATTCGTGGATCTTTGACAGTCGTTACGGGTCGTCAGAAGCCCGAAAGTCTGACAACCAGTCTTACCAAGGGGTATCGTATTACCCAGTTACTGGGTTGTGGAGGTCAGATAGGCAGTCGCTCCATGTAAAATACTGGTATTCAGCTGCATCCGGTTAGACTGGAAGCCGACCCCAACATAGTTGGGAAAAGGCTAGGCAGATGATGATCCTATATTGACTGATTTGATTGACAACAGATTTACCGGACTGAACTGATGACAGAATTAAGGTCTAGGTGTTTTTTTTATATATTTATTGCCATTCTTTATACAAAGGCCCTGATAGAATAATTTAGAGCATCCTGCCTTGGATGGATAGATTATGTTTTTTGACGATTCATCCAGAAATAGAGATAGGAGTAACTTTGTCAACTTAGGGACAAAAACTTAAGGATTAAGAAATTGCAGAATACAAGAATGACCTCGAAAATTTTAGGATCCCGCCTCGGATATGTCTCTATTATGGTATTATGCGTTTTCGCATATTTTTTTATTTCTCGCAATATCACACACCGTGGGAAGCCAGCTTAACTATGCAGGTGTGACAGTATCATCATCATTCTCCTGCCCTTGGGGTCAACGCAACATGTCTTTACACTCCTACCAACTAATCTGTGAAATGACGAAAATTGGAACTACGGCCGTCATGTTGAAATGTCATTCGATTGTCAGTGTATACTACACTCCTACCAACTTATCTGTGAAATGGCGAAAATTGGAACTACGGCCGTCATGTTGAAATGTCATTCGATTGTCAGTGTATACTACATTCGGGTTCTCTGGTTGTTTTGTCGTGATATTGCTGAATTTATAAAGTTAAATATGCCGAAAGCTATTAAAAGTGATGCTCGAAACATTATTCTAAAGGTTAAAACCTTTTTTGAAGAAGAAGCTCGGACGGGGTCTCCGATTATTTTATTTAATCAAATATACAAACGAATTTCGGCAGCGACAGGTTAGTGTTGTCAACTTTCTTGTAATAAATTACCCGATACTTAACTAATTATTTAAGTCCACGAAATATTCGTTTCTATTCTTGCTGCAGGTTAGCGTAACGGTAACGTATGGACGGCAGCACATCAAGCTACTACAATCTGTCAAATTTCTTTAATAGATTTTCAACTTTATCGCTAAAGCATTAGGTTCAAGGTTGATTGGGAAAATTTGACAGTTTCGGATAGCTTGACCTGCTGGCGTCTGTACATCTAATAGGTAACCTGCTAAGTGAGTGAGCAAACTAACCTGCCAGATTTCAAATTTCTACTAACATTTATTTTATTAGGTATCTTATATTTCAGGTGTGAGTCAAGGACTAATTTCAAAAATAGTTAAGGAAGGGCACGCATCAGAAGAAACTGGTACAAAAATTCGGACACCAGGCAAGGAGAGAAAACGTAAAAGTGGATTTGTGCATGTTGATGACTTTGACATGGGAGTTAAACGAAGGAAAGTACATGAATTTTATTCTGCTAAAAAAGAGGTCCCTACTGTTAAAAAGCTTCTAGAGGTCTTAAAGACAGAAATAAATTACACAGGACAGCGGGAGAGTCTGCGAAAGCTGCTTCACAAGGTGGGATTTCGTTTTAAAAAATCTCAATCCAATCGGAAGGTTCTTATGGAGCGTAATGAAATATCAGCTTGGAGAGCTAAGTACTTGCATGCAGTGGATAAAAATAATAAATCTCCCATAATTTATTTAGATGAGACCTATATTCACTCTTCGCATACATCGGGTAAATGTTGGCAAGGAGAGGGTGAAGACGGAGTATTGGAGCCTGTATCGAAAGGGCAAAGATATATTATTGTTCATGCGGGAGGAGATACTGGATTTGTTACAAATGCACTACTTGTGTTTAAATCAAACACAAAAAGTGGTGATTATCATGACGAGATGAATAGTACCAACTTTAAAAAGTGGGTTATTGAAAAACGTATGCCTAATTTACGAGAGCCATCCATAATAGTGATGGCTAATGCTCCTTATCACCGTATTTGTGTGAATAAAGTCCCAAATACGAATTCCTTTAAAAATGATATGCAATTATGGTTGACCCAAAATAAAATTGACTACGGAGAGAATTTGACTAAACCTCAGCTTTTAGAAATAATTAAGAGAAACAAGCCTGAACCTGTATATGAGATTGAAAAATTTTAAAAGACAATAGACACAAATGCTTATATTTACTACCTTATCACTGTGATCTCAATCCTATTGAACTCATATGGAGCACAATGAAAAGAAAAGTTGCTGATGTAAATATTGAGCACAAAAATGCTGAAATTCCCCACCCAGTTAGAGAAGCTTTTGACGCTATTACAGTTCATGAGTGGGCACAGCATTGTAAACACGTTCGCATGTTAGAAGGAGAATACTTAAAACATGATTTGTATTTGGATAAACCTTTTATTATAGAAGTGGTAAGTGACACTGAAACCGAAAGCGATAGTGATAATGATGATAGTGGTACGGAAATAAGCGGAGTATGGCCTCACAACCAGGATGAAGTTGTGTATGCAGGTTCATCTAAAGATCACAATTTTACTGTAAACCTGGTTTTCAATAAATCATGGTAAAGCAATTTGTTTTTCTTTATTACATTACACTACCACTAGGTACCACTGCTAATTATAATTAGTCAAATCTGGTGTTAGTGGTTAGGTATGGTCATAACTAAATGCTAGACATCCAGGTACCTCTTGCAAGGTAGGTAACTACTTAACTTCGCATTAAATGAAAGTTGTATCCGTGGAACATTTTATCTGCTGAATTTACACTTCATTGGATTACTTTTTAGATAAAGCCATTGTTTATTGTCGAGAGACTATACTGTTAGCGTATCTACGTAACAGTAAATTATCAAATTCTTTTTATTTATTTTATTATTTTATACAGGTATCATTGTTTTTAATTTGTAAAAACTGTAATACTTATTAAACGATTATGTCTAATGTGAAATTTCCTTCTTGAAAACTTACTCAATTTTGGGCACCTTATATTAATTAGCAACACTGGATCGACGGTGCCGTCCTCTTTCAGTTCACAGATAAGTTGGTAGGACTGTAATTTCAGCCAGTCAATTCTTAACATTATATTGTTGATTTATTACTCATCTGTTGATCTGTCTGTTCTTGAATCTTGACCTACCTGAAGTTTAAGTGTTCTGTGATCTTGAGGAAATATATGTCAAAAATCTAATCCGTTGAATTTATAAAGCCACAGAACACTATTCAACACTATTACTCTTAGCAGAGGATAAAGCTATTATGAATAATATTGTATCACGTATTGTGTTAAGAAATGCAAAAAACATAAATCTCCGTTTTATGGCTACTAAAAAAGAAGATGTTTGTACCCATACGGGTCAGAAATGGGACACCAATGACTATAGAATGGTGCGTTTCATGCACGCTCCTAAAGTGGTAAACCCTAACTGGCCTGTCAAGTTGGTTGCGGCAGTAAAACCAAATCCAGTTGCAGGCAGAAAAGTATGGTGTGACGGAGGAAGTGGTGCGGAAGGTCATCCACGAATTTATATTAATTTGGACCCACCAGGTCCACAATACTGCATGTACTGCAATCAGAGTTATATCAATATTGCCAATATCAAAACGCCTGTCGATCCGTGCAAAAAAAATTAGTTCCCGATTTCAATTTACTTACACTCTTTTCGTTTATTCGTTGTAACAAAATAAAAATATTTTACTTGTTATATTACATTTTTTTAAAGGCTAAACTTGTAACGTTTTATTTACAAACAAGATAATACAAATTACATCTATAGCTATACAAATCTGTATGTGTATATGTATGTATGTTACGATTTTGATGAAATTTTCAGGAAATCTTCAGATTATCCCAGCGGGTGATCCTGTGAAGTTTGGTAGCGATCGGACCAACAGTTTTATTTTGTCTTTTTGGTATTTTTTTTCTCTCATTTTTTTTAACAGTAACAAAAAGTACTAGGCTTGCATGAATTAAAGATAGTATTTCAATCATCCACCACAAGTATCATGTGGCTATAGAGATAATTAGTACTACCCGTGCGAAGGCGGGGCGGGTAGCTAGTAATATATAAGACTTAAAATAATAATAGGTATATACAAAAGAGGGGAAAGAATCGACATCACAAAATTCGTCCATATCGCTATCAACAGGAAAAGTGCCCAAAAGGCTGGAAGCATTACCATTTTGCATGGCATTGCCATGGGCACACGGCTACATATTAAGCTATACATTTATTTATGCTGATCTCGCATTGTATATGATTTCCGTACAATGAGAGGTCAGCTTATACTGGAAGGAATAGCTTAATGTGTAGCCGTGTGGACCTATTGTTTGTTAGGTCCATATGTATCATGGATGATGCTGATTCTTTGGCCAAAAATAGGGCAGCCCTCTGGTCAGGTGAAGAGTTGACTCGAAAAACCAAGGAGACGCTCGGACCCCATAGTCCTAGCTACCTGTGGTCCTAGTGTTTCAACCCAAAAACGGCTCAAACATATACCTCCCAATAAGACTGGAATATGTTCGCCGTTTGAGGTTTTCTGCATATTTTATTTTACATTAGCTTCCGCCCGCGACTTCATCCGCGTGAAATTTCTTGTTTCCCCGACCCATCCCGTCGCATCGCATCGCCTGCCCGCGCTGTTGCTTCATTTTCGCTTAGCGCTCGTTCTTACTTTTTTCTTAGAAGCCGAGAAAAACTCGGCTTCTAAGGGTCCTAGCGTAATGTTAGATACCCTATAGCCTTCCTCGAGAATTGGGCTAGAAAATGCAAAAAGAATTTTTCAAATCAGACTGATAGTGACAACGCGTTCAAACATTCAGTAAAAAATAAAATGTGTAGGTAGCTAATAGACTAAGGGCTGATTTTTCAATCGTCAGATAACTTTTATCTGGGGAATATATTTCACGTTTTGACAGCTTTTGTATAGAAAATGTGTCAAACCGCCATATTTTTTCCTCAGGTAAAAGTTATCTGACGATTGAAAAATCAGCCCTAAGCGCAGTTTTCTTACTTTAAGCGTTTTTATACCCGCCGTAATTTCTAAATGCAAGGTTCAATTTGAATAATTTAAAAAGGAATTTACATGTACTTAATCAACCTTGATTATGAAACTATTTATTTGGATAATGATTAATACCACGTTTATGAAAACACCTTCGCAAATAGTGCATTATTTTATAACAAAGGACCATGCAAAAAATCGTCCCCACCCACCAACAGATTTCAAACATTACATCTTGACTGCCTGATGATTTTTTACTATGACAACATCCGCCGTAGGAATGGGGTTTTCGTTTTCGTGAATCGTATTTGAATATTTTATTTTTTTGTAATACAGTTTAATTACATACAAGAACATTATCCAACTAGAACGCGCAGAGAAAAACCGGCCTTATTACGCCGCACCGCCGTCGTCCCCGCTCCCTCAGACCACCTCCCGCCCTTTGGTCACCTGAACACGCGCGCGCGCACCTCAGACGTGGCTAGTACGTTCCGCTGTGTTCACGTTGTTTATCTATGCGTGGCTTGGTTGCGACTATATACATATATAACCCCTGCTTTATTGGATTCAGACCTTTTGATTGCTTTTCGATTGACCCTGGCACGCTTACTGGAGTGTGATTTACCTACTACTATGGAGAATGAATGCCAATGTGTAATGTGTGTGGGAGCCCTAAGGGTGGGTGCCTTAGGGCTCCCACACAAAACTACGATGCAATGCGAATTCGCAGTTTTGTGTGGGAGCCCTTAACCTGCTGAATTCTGCTGACACCTCAAGGCGTCAGCGGGATTCAACAGATTAAAATAGCGCGACAATGCTTGACACAAGAATATGTTTCAAAACATCTCGGCCTAGGTCATATTTCTAGAGATGAGCTTCTAGACAGAAACCTTTTTTTAGCCAAAAAGATTTTCAGCAATGAGGGAAACACAAAATTAATTATTATTGCAGATGGAATATAATTTATAAATATTACATATATATTGAAAACAGTACCAACTTTTTGTTCCAGAGAAAAAGTTATACCCACCACAAGTTCCGTAACTTACTAAAACCGTTTTTATTAGTTAGCAGCGAAGGATACATAATAGATGTATTGGGACCATTCTGTGCAACGACTTCAGATGTAACTGTTATGCAAAAAATAATGAACGACGAGGAGAATATACTGCATTGGTTAGTACATAAAGGGGACGTCTTTATTTTGGACAGGGGATTCAGGGACAGCATAGTCAATATTGAGTCCCTTAATATGAAGCCTAAAAAACCTTTTACATGCCACCGACTAAGGATAGAAATGCGACCCAATGGGGAAGGCAACTGTCAAAATGGCGCTGTCGTAGCTAGTTCCCAACACGAACCAATAATAGAAGGCTTGAGGTGGTTTTATTTTATTTTTAAGAAAATGATGCGTTGTTGTGTTATTAAATATTTCGAAATTGGAGTCCACCATTTCCCGACAGACCCTAAAATTAAAAGATGGTGGCTTAAAGCTAGAAGTGGCAGAGTAGAAACATTTTGAAGAAAGTGACTTTGAGGATATATTTATGGTTTTAAATTCTGACACTTTCCATATCATTTACTTGATTTGAAATATTGAAATCACCGAAAATAACGAAATAGCGAAATAAAAGTAAACTCATGAATGAACGAAATGTCAAACTTATTGTAGGCCGTGGGGACCTAGCTACGATCACGCCATCTACAATTAGCTTTGCCTGACCTTCCCCATTATCAACAGCACAGGCACTCTCGTCTAGTAACCGTATGTAGATGGGTTGTAGAGGTGGTAAACGGGAAATTCAAAAACCGATTTAAACTATTAAGGGGGAAGCGCCAAGGTAGCCCGCGAAATTCAAATTTTCTTACGATTTTTGCAATTTGCTGGTCAGTATTAAGTTATACGTTGATTAAAATATGATTCGCGGCCGTAACAAATATGTATTTACAGAATTATAATCATTAAAGTCATAAATACAACTCTCTAAGACCAAGGAATTCTAGTGAATGGCTATTTCATGAAATCTTAACATTTCAGGATTATACTAACTTATGGAATTTTATTACGGATTCTAATGTTATAATTCTGTAAATACATATTTGTTACGGTCGCGTATCATACTTTAATCAATATACACATAGAATCATCAGAATTATAATAATTATAATCATCAACACAACTCTCTAAGACCAAGTAAACCCCAAGAATGACTATTTCATGAAATCTTGACATTTGGGGATTATACTAACTTAACAAGTTTTATTACTGATTGTAATGATTATAATTCTGTAAATACATATTTGTTACGACCGCGAATCATATAATTTTCATCAACGTACAACTTAACACTGTCCAGCAAATTGCAAAAAACGTAAGAAAATTTGAATTTCGCGGGCTACCTTAGCGCTTCCCCCTTAAAACAAACGTACTTTAATCGGACATTACCAAACATGTTCATTGATTTCCGCATAGCAGCATCCTTTATAAACGCTCACTATCGCGTTGCTACGGACAACTGGCTCGCGCCGGAATTCTTCGACATAATCTGAACACGAATTGATACACCTAATCTCTTGCACAATTATTTCGAAGGGAAAAACCTTAATAGCCGAAGAGTTAATTTTGTGGCCATGGAAGCTAGTATGGTAGTATGCCATATTTTGAAGAGTTTCTACAATTAACTGACGATGATATATTATATATTATTTGCTTTGAGAACCTACCATATAAAACTTGCTAAATCTTAATGTGCTGAATATTTCCGGAATTGACTTTACTATATAAAGTTATTCAGAGATAATCAAATAGATGATTTGTCTAGGTACAACATGACACCGGATAATGCTTGATCAGAGCATGCATACAGTCTAGACACGTTAGGTCACGTGTTTACTATAGTTATCTTTTAATAAACCGTGCTTTAACTGATAGACATGCCATTACACATTGATACTGCACATGTTTAACAGGGGCCCGTATAATTGGAAGTTGCGCTCATATAATCTCAATTGTGTGGTATATGGGAAAAGGGCGTCACATAGAATTTAATCTGCCAGCAGAATTTTTATCTAGTATAATAGACGAATAACTATTCAATTATTACACTAGATATCAGTTCTGTTACACAACACATTATAAGACATTACTATCGAGTTTACTTATCAAAACTATTATTGTGGCATGTCTAGCAGCATTATTTTCTGTTGTAGTTTGTTAAAGGTTAAAGTTACGCAAAAATCATGTATAACGGAATTGTTCCTCCTAAAAAGTTCTAAAAAAAAGTCCACGATAGTATAGGTATGTCTATCTTGGCTGGTTGGCTCACTATAACTATTTTATTGGTAATCAAAGGGCCCTTCCAAAAAATTGTATGGAGGCTGTCCCCACCCACCAACAGACATAGCACTAGTTTCAATATTAATATGACATCCCATGAAAAGTCTTATATTCATTTCCAATCCAAAAATCGATGAGATTATTTTTAAAAAATAAATTAAAAAAACTATTTACGAAAATCTGTTTATTTTAATTAAATAACTATAAATTAACCGTTTACGCAGCGCACGCAACGGAAGCTCTCAAAAGGAATAAATTTTCCCCGTTTTTGCAACATTTTTTATATTGGCCTTAGCGTGGTTTTAAAAAACTTATAGCCTTCCTCGATCAATGGGCTATCCAACACTAAAAGAATTTTTCACTGCGAACCAGTAGCTCCTGAGATTAGCGCGTTCAACCAAACAAACAAACAAACTCTTCGGCTTTGGTCATTTTTTCAAATAATTAACTGAATGTTAACTTGCTAGATTATTTTACTTATTATATTTTTTTGCGTTCAGAGTAAGCATATCATTTCAAACTTACCCAAAGTTGGCCACTCTATCATTTACAGTCAATGTCAGGTCATATTGTCTTAGAAGTGTCAATACTCAATTGTAATGTCATTTGTCTTTCTTGTCAGAGACTCAGCTGTCACTTTTTAGTCACGCTGGCTCGGCTGGCTGTTTGCCGTTTGATGAATAGCGTCTATTTTTCAGAACGTCTTTCTGTGAAAGAAATCCAAAAAAGCCAGTTTAATTAGTTTCATTTTGATAGGTATAGTGGATTAGGTTAAAATGGATTTTCAAAACCGCCCCGGTGGTAAGACTGGCGGTGGAGGAGTGGCGTCATGGTCGGAAAGCAATCGAGACCGGCGCGAAAGACTTCGCCAGCTCGCGCTGGAAACCATTGATTTGAATAAAGATCCCTATTTTATGAAAAATCATTTAGGTATGTATGCCTACTATTTCAAACATAATGTTCCGCACCTATTATAGTTGAGTAGTACCTTGAACTGGCAATGCATGACTACCGTTTCGTCTTTGTTAATTTTACTTTGACCATTTAAAGGTTTTAAAACGTTATATTATTACAGGATCTTATGAATGCAAGCTATGTTTAACCCTCCATAATAATGAGGGCAGTTATCTAGCTCACACTCAAGGTAAAAAGCATCAGGCCAACTTAGCTCGTAGAGCAGCTAAGGAAGCAAAGGAAGCACCACAACAATTAGCTCCTGAAAAGCCAAGGATTGAACCCAAGAAGTTTGTAAAGATTGGACGTCCAGGTTATAGAGTAACAAAGCAAAAAGACCCTGAAAATGGCCAACAAAGTTTATTGTTCCAAGTTGATTACCCAGGTAAACAATAAAAAGTTTTACAATGGTTGAAATTAGTCTTGTATTTAATTTTTTTTTTATTGCTAAGTATGCCTGCTGTTGACCATGATTATGCCTATGATAATTGCAAACAATTTTCAATCTTAAAATGTTACCTTTTGGTTAACTATTCTATGGTTCTACAGTAGCCCAAAGTTTACTTACAGGAAACACTTATATTAGACCAAATTCAGCATTTCATTGAAACATTGTTTTTATTCTAGAAATTGCAGAAGGTGTGCAACCGAGGCACCGCTTCATGTCAGCATATGAACAAAAGATAGAGCCTCCAGATAGAAGGTGGCAATACTTGCTATTTGCCGCTGAGCCCTATGAGACAATTGCATTCAAAGTGCCAAGCAGAGAAGTGGAGAAACATGACTCGAAATTCTGGACTCATTGGAATAAAGATACGAAACAGTTTTTCCTGCAGTTTGCATTCAAAATGGAGCCATTGCGCATGCCTCCACCTCCTCCTAAGATGTGGGAGAACCATGGAATGCGCCTGCCTCCTCCACCTGGAGCCCCACTGATGGGTGTGCCCCCACCCCCTCCCTTATTACCTGTACCACCACCACCACCTTCTATGTAAATGTGTGTGAATAGCCAATAAATTTTTATTTGTAATATGACATATAATATACAGTGTGTTTATTTGGTTTTCTGGTTCTTACTAGTTTATTTAACCCATAGATATTTTACTAACCCATAAAGTTGGTGTAAAATGGACCCATTTTTGCAAATAAGAACCAACCCACAGTTTGAGTGAAAATGAGTTTAGTACATAGTTGGCGCTAAAATCACGCATTCTATCTTCCAAAAAAAAAAAATTATTCCTTTTTACCGACGAACAACAGAGATACAACACTGTTACTTGCGGAACCAACCTGCTTTGGCCACCTCACTCTGTTTACAAAAGTCTCGTTTTCTCGAAACCAACCTGCTGTGGGTTGGTTCTTGTTCGCAAAAATGGGTCCAAATAAGAACACAAAAGCAATTGGAATTAGTGCTTTTGTGTCTCGCCCTAATATCTCTTCGTAGGAATCTGAACAACAAATTATGTATTGTTTGTTTATAGGAGTGTTTACAATGATGACAATACATAATATTGCTTCAGGACGGAAGGAAGTAAAATTACAATGTAAGTCAATGCATAATAATTCCAAAAATTGGGGTCAAACCGGTCAATGGGTATAAAAACTGCTACTTGCTAACTTCAGATGCTGCACCATCAATTATTGTCCTTGAATATTATAATATATTTAACTTTTTTTTGTAATATATACAAATAAAATTGAAGTGTCTGTTTGTAATGTCAAAATATCAACTTTTTACTAAATACATAAGAAAGTATATACGGTACTTATAACAAAATTCACAAGGAATGCGTTGTTTATAATTTGTTATGGACATAGACGTTAGTATTTAGTTATAAAATTAGGATAGGCGCATTTATCGCATTGGGTTATCCTGTAATGGTAGATGTAAGAAGAAATAAATAAATAAATAAAAAGCATTTTCGTCTGTCTGTTTGTTCCGGCTAATCTCTGAAACGGCTGAACCGATTTTGACGGGACTTTCACTGGCAGATAGCTGATGTTACGGCGGGTAACTTAGGCTACTTTTATTTTATTTTTAATAATTAGAGTTCCGCTCAAAAAATGGGTTTTAAACCCATGAAATTTTGAACAAAAACTTGGATTTTAAAAATGATTTTTGCATTTGGTAGCCCAATTTTCGAGGACAGTTATTATAGGCTATTTAACATCACGCTACGACCCTTAGGAGCCGAGAAAAAGGAAGAACACTAAGCGAAAACGAAGTAATAGCGCGGGCGTGCGATTCAACGCGACGGGTCGGGGTACGAGGCGAGGGAGTTTTATTAAAATGTGGCTGTTATTTTAGCATACTTGAGGAGCTCGTGGCTAAGTAATAACAGCCGCGCGGGTCGATTCATCAGGTTAAGCTACGCTTGCCGGGGTTGGTCTGTGGATGGGTGACCATCTTTACATACCGAGACTCCTCCGTGCCTCGGAAAGCACGTTAAGCCGTTGGTCCCGGCTGTCATTCGTGGATCTTTGACAGTCGTCACGGGTCGTCAGAAGCCCGAAAAGTCTGACAACCAGTCTACAGTAGTCAGTAGTGACAGTCTGACCAAGGAAGTATCGTATTACCCAGTTACTGGGTTGTGGAGTTCAGATAGGCAGTCGCTCCATGTAAAATACTGGTATCCAGCTGCATCCGGTTAGACTGGAAGCCGACCCCAACATAGTTGGGAAAAGGCTAGGCAGATTGATTGATTTTAGCATACTGTATTATCTTACGACATCCACGCGAACGAAGTCGCGGGGCACAGCTAGTCAAGAATAAATGAATACAACCCTTTGAAAAGCTGTTAATTATTACAAATAATACAGGAATAACATAACAACATCACGCCTTGTTTTCCCCGAGGGGTTAGGCAGAGGTGTACCTATACTACACCCACATTTCGCCAGTTATGTTAAAGTCCCATGTAATAGGGGGCGAGCCTATTGCCATCTACCGGGCACAAATCCATACTCACAATACAATACTACACAACACACATAATACAGGAATCTTTCCTAAATAACACACCTAAACCCCCCCCCCCCCCATATGAAATTCCTAAATATGATAATTGAAAGAAAAAATAAAGTTAACAAACTAAAACCTAACTAAAAAGGTATGAACAAGACTACGATTTATACATTACAGACATAATTACACAGATTATCATTAATATATTACTGCCTATTTATTTTGAAATTAGGTACGTGTGACTCCTAATAAGTGATAAACGAAACCGATGTTATTTTGTTATGATGTAGTCACATAGGCCCGTATTACAGAACCTCACTCAAAACTCGAGCATTATTTAAAACTCGTTTGAAGCCTTTTAATTGGTTGAAACTAGTTTTAAGTAATGCTTGAGTAGTGATGTGCCCTGGTGGCAATATTGCCACTACCGGCAATATTCCCAATGTTGCCACTGCCGGTAAAATACCAATATTGCCAGCAGCATTGGCAATATTGCCAATGTTGCCTGTCAAATAATACCAATATATTTTATTATTACTGCAGGTGTAATCATCGTTTAGTTATATTTGTGTAGTGTATCGGTCATAAAATATTTGAAATACACACACGCGTGTCGTGTAAAAAGATAGGACACAATAATATGAATAAACATCAATGTAGGTATGTTCTATCTCTTTCGCGCTGCACATGCACGGCACGGGGTTGGGAGAACAGTTTCTGGCAGAGTACTCTTTTTTAAATAGGTTTCTGGGCATCTCTCGGAGTATGGGCACGTCACTTCCGTCCGTTCCCTAAGCGACAAAATATTATTAAGATTTAGAAATATAAAGTATTAACAAGAGCTGTGATTTTAAAATGATTATAAAAACTACTATGTTGTTACTATAAACGATGATTTACTGATTATGTAAGGATTATCGAAACAAGTGCATTGAAATATTATGCCTTTTATTCAATACATAACAATCGTCAATTCTTATCTTAATATTTATGTGTTATTTCTTATATTCACTATCGTGTGCGGCAACATGGGCAATATTGCCTGTAAAATACCGGGAATATTGCCAAAAATGCTGGCATTATTGGCAACTTTACCCAAAACAATATTTTATTGTATATAATGTAGATTATGGCCTTTAAATGCTAAATTTAAGTATTGTATATAGTTCCCGTAGTTAATTTGACTTATAATTAAGCAATATTCCCAATTATTTCCACTCCCGGCAATATTGCTGGCAATATTGCCACCAATATTCCCACTTCGGGCAATATTGCCGGCAACGGCACATCACTATGCTTGAGTCTTGAGTGAGGTTCTATAATACGGGCCATAGAAATCTGATAACCTGATAACCGCCGCCGATATGCCAGGCCAACGTTTTTTCTTTCTTCGTGAATACAACCTAACAATGTCTTGTCTAAACCTTTTCAGTCAGAGAGTAAAATATGATTTATTTTTATTTTTGGAGTTAGGGATGATAAGCATCATTGAGTTCAGGTCAATAAAGGAAAGATACGCTACGTTCATACTGAGTGGCTTTAAGATATCGTTGCGTTGTTATTTGATTACAAATGTACAGACGCCAGCACATCAAGCTACCCGAAACTGCCTTTTCCCAATCAATCTTGATCCTAATATAATAAAGTCGAAAATCTATTAAAGAAATTTGACAGATTGTAGTAGCTTGATGTGCAGGCGTCCATACTTACTTAAAGGTGTATAGTAGTTTTTTTTCAACTAAGACAGTGATAGATATTACGGATCGTATGATACAGACAGATTGTAGTGTGTTGCGCTTGACACACTTCGTTTCGCTCGCTGCTATTAGCCGACTAAATCAAATTACAACAATTGTCTGAATTTGTCTGCAACAATTTGCACGCGCTAGTGCGATATAACATAACATAACATCACGCCTTGTTTCCCCGAAGGGTTAGGCAGAGGTGTACCTATAGTAACACCCACATTTCGCCAGTTATGTTTTAAGTCCCATGTAAATAAATGTAATGCGAATGTGATGTGTTAGTCTAGTGCGATATCTACCTCTTTATTACAGAGTGGCTGGAACATTGACGTCCAAAAAAAAATTAAGTCTCTCGTATCGTGGGTATCCAAATCACCCTCATGTATGTTCCGCAACTTTTCTTAGTTAACGAGTTATTAATTTGTTTCCGAATTTTTGAGAATTTTTGACCAGACTAACTTAAAAAAATTCTAAAAAGAAAGTAGAAGACTGTCGAGATTTTTGTTGCAACTGAATCTTCATGAGTAGTAGGTACTTTTATGCATAAAATATTCAGCTTCGTAATTGTGGTGAAAGTTTTGAAAATGTTGGTCTAAAGTGAAAAATTTACATTCGGTGAATTATGACATAAATTTTCAAATTTAAATTAAAAACCTAAAGAGGTAATTTCATGGTTCCTGAGTAGGCCTCAAGAATGCACCAGACGAGTGCAAAAGCAATACAGTGCAAAGCAAAGCAATGCAGTGCGCAGAAAGCTGAGAAGTTTTCAAAATAATACGGCGCTGGAAGTACAAGCCATGCGACGGTGTCCCGATGGTTTGACCGTTTTAAATCAGGAGACAGGAGCCTTGAAAGTCAGCCTCACTCAGGACGACCACCCGCAGTGAATGATGATGATTTACGCCGCGAAATGCAGTCGAATCCGGATGCTACCACTCGTGAATTAGCGGAAGCACTTAACTGCAGTCACCACGCCGTGGAATACCATATGCATGAGCTTGGGTACCGAAAGTTTTGGCTCGGTGCGTACCGCAAATCCTTACAGAGGCGAGTCGTGCCGTCCGTGTAGCTATCTGTCAATCACTTTTGCTGCGACCCCGACGTAAAGAGTTTTTGTCTGATCTGGTTACTGGAGATGAATCATGGATTCATTACGAGACACAGACTGCACGACTGG
Source organism: Fissipunctia ypsillon (assembly GCA_947568875.1). Classification (NCBI taxonomy): domain Eukaryota; kingdom Metazoa; phylum Arthropoda; class Insecta; order Lepidoptera; family Noctuidae; genus Fissipunctia; species Fissipunctia ypsillon. The sequence continues at coordinate 10,691,729 of OX387651.1, forward strand.
TGCCTGTAAGGATTTGCGGTACGCACCGAGCCAAAACTTTTCGGTACCCAAGCTCATGCATATGGTATTCCACGGCGTGGTGACTGCAATTGAGTGCTTCCGCTAATTCACGAGTGGTAGCATCCGGATTCGACTGCAGTTCACGCCGTAAATCGTCAACGGGTAATGGGTCAACTTGTATGTACAAAAAGACAATGATTTTTTGTCTGGCCCTCCAATGACTCTAATCAGGCTGCCCTGTATATCTTCGCTTGTGGCCATGCTCGTCCAAAGTATATTGGGCGCACTGTATTGAAATTGAATGAAATAACTTTGTATTATAAACTGCTTAAAACTTATAAAAACTAATATTTAATTTACATCTAAAAACTTTCAATATCATCTCCATGTTATCTTACACTACTGACTACTCATTCCTGGAGAACCTAAAATGGAACGTGATATAACGGTCATCGGCTGAACGCGCAGGGAGCTTTGTTTGTAAATAATAATAATAATTTACGCGCGCAATCACCCCTTAATCCTACGGTCGTTATTTTATTTCATTTTGAGAGTGAACTCAGTGAACGTCGACGGTTATTTACTATAGAAATTTTGTACGGATATTCATGATAGAAAGCATCGTTATTATTCAAATTATTATTGTAAATCATGTTTTCAAAAGCAAAGCGATTTGAGCCACTCGGTGAGTTAGTTTTTGTTACTTATATTCCAAAATACTACGTTTTCTTTCAGTATTTATCAATATTTTAATAATTTATTGTTCACGAATTATATAACGTTATCTTGAAGCCTGCAATTTCACAGCAAGCATTATTAATTGCCCATAGCTTACCAATCAGTTCGGTTACAGATCATGAAAATAGCCTGAATAAGGTCTTCTGACCCAGTTTTAGTTATAACTAAAGTGTATATATAAAATTAATAGCAAGCCCTATAGCGGCCATAGTAACTATTTCACTTTGACAGCGACTTTATTCCGTTGTAATAAGAGCGGATTTCGTAGTTGAGTGTAGCCACGGGCGTGCGGTTGATTGACTCTTCCCTAATTACCATTAGGTACTCCTAAAACTTGATTTGGTAAGACAGCGTTAGAACTAGGTTTCAATTAAAAACAAATAAGCAAGCCCTAAAACCTAATCATAATACATTTTCAGCTCCTGGCTCTACAAAAAAAAGTCAAAATAAACCAAACAAACCAGAAAATGACAAACAAAAGCTGAATATGAAAACCTATGCTACGGGGGCTAAGCCTAAGATAGTTGTTATCCCAGCATCTTCTAAAACCAATACTGATGTGCAGTCTCAATGCAGCTCTGTACCCAGTGTCAGATCATTTGCCACGGTAAGTGAATTAATTTAATGAGTTTTTCTAGGACAACCCGTTTTTTTAAAGCAGTGGTATTGATATTAAATTGTTATTAGCTAATATATTGGATATTAGCTAATAACAATTTAATTCCTGTCTTATTAATTACTAACCACTTGCCTGCCAGATAGCATTCTAATAACAGCTGTTTCTGTGGTAAAATAGTTATCATTATTTTATTAAGGGTGAAAGCTCTTATTTTAATGCACTTTATTCTTATAGTATTCTCACACATGTTCATGCATGAAAAGGAATATGGTTCTAATATATTTTTGTTAACTGTTTATCGTCTATTTACAGCCAAAGCCTATAAAACCTATATCTACCATCAAAGCTCCTACCAGTCTGAAGAAGAGAATTGACCCAACTTTCACTAAAATAAAGAATGAAACTTCGAATGAACTTATTAAATCTCAGGAAGTGGAAATAAGGTAATACTTGCTTTAGATTTGGTAGAATACAATAAATGTGAAAGTTTTCACGCCTTAATGGCTGAAATTTGGCACACAGGTAGACCATGACCAGGGTTAGAAAATATTATTTATCTTGATGGTATGTACCTGTGGGAAAAACTGACCACCATGCGGGCATAGCCTCGGGCAAAACCTAGTATATTATAAAACTACTAACTGTAACAACTAAAATTAAATGTACCTAATTTAATCTTGATTTCAGAAATAAAGACCATACTATTGCTGAATATACAAAACAAATTGAGGAATTGAGACATAATATCTCACAACTGGAAAAGCAATTGAAAGAAGTTTCACAAAATAAGTACAACAGGTTGGATAAACAATTTTCCCAGATTACTTTAGAAAACCTGGAGCAAAAACATGAAGACACAGATATTATTGGTGAAACTGAAGGCAATTATTCAATTAATGATCTTAAAAACCAAATTTATGAACTAGAAAAACAATGTGAAAAACTAGAACAAGAAGTCATTGACAAACAGTTGGAATTAAGATCTGTTGAGGAAGTCATTACTATTCGAGACAGCTTATGTCAGGACTTGCAACAAAAATTAACAAATGCGGAAACAGATTTAGAGGAAACCCGTCAAAGACTTGAAATGGTAAAAGGTCATCATGCTCTTGCCCTAGAAGCGAATGAGAGCATTCGCCGTGAATACAAAGCAGAATTGGAAGCCTTAAAAATGAAAATGGAAGAAGAAAAGCAGACAATCATAAACAAATCCAAATTAGATCATGAAAATTTTAAGTCAAATTATCAAACATTTATAGAAACAATAAAAAGTCAAATGATAAAAGAAAAATTTGAGGCCGTTCAGGAACTCCAACAAGAGTTAATTCATAAGGATGCTGAGATGAAAGCTAAAATGGAGCAGATTGATGAAGCAACTCGTGAAAAATTGAGACTATGTGAGATACAATTTGAAGAGCGCACTAGAAACATTCATGATCTTTACACTCAACAGCAGAAAAAATTGCATTATCTAGAAGATGATATCAAGGACCTGCAATATAAAATTACTTTGACTGAAGAAGAGAAAATAATTCTTCAGAAGGAAATTAATAATCTGAAAAATGAAAATGATTCTTTGAATAAAGAAAAACTGACTCTGATAAAAGAAAGAGATGATATCAAAGAGGAGTCGAAGAGGAAGCTCATAGATTTTGAAAATGAAATAAATAAACTTACAGTTGAAGTGGATAAGGCTGTAAAGGATAAGAACAAGTTTGAAACATCTCTGTCTGTAACAAGAGATATTGTTGAAGTATTGTCAATGCGCTTGAGGGAATCTGATAATGAATTGGAACATTTGGAAGATAAAGTACAAACACTATTGGATACAAAAGAAAGTTTAGAAAATGAGCTTGAAAATTATAAATCCACTCTGAACAATACTGCCATGGAGTGTAATGAATACAAGGAAGCTTTAGTAAATATCCTGAAATCGAAAGCAGCATTAGCTAAGGAGCACAATCGCATTATGGAGCACAATGTTTCCTTGATAGAAAGCTTACAAAATGTTGAGAAAGAAGCATATCGCGAATTAGGCTCAATCAAGAATGAGCTAATAGAAGATGTGGAGCTGTTAAAAAAGGAGTCTTGTTCTCAAATTCAGTCACTTCGTGAAGAGGTCAGTTGCCCGAGTCATTCAAATTTTCTTTACTTGCATCCTTCTCTCTAATTCTTTTTTATCGTAATCCGTTTTTCTTTAGGTTGAAAAGAAACGAAAGTTGTGTGAACTAGCCACCGAGCACGCGGGTCAGGCGACTGCTGCAGCCGAGCAATCGCGTGTGCTTCTAGCGCAGGCGGCCGCCGCGATCGACCGCTTAGAGGCAGAAAATCAATGCCTTCAACAACAGGTCAGTACTTGAATCCTTCAAGAAAGATCAAATATAAAACTTTAAGACGTGATATTGAAGGAAATAATGCTGATACACTTCTTATTTACAGATCCAAGATCAACAGTCTCTAGTAGTCGAGTTATCTTTACTTCGCCAAGAAAACGAGGAGTTGACAATGACAGTGGCAAAGCAGTCTTCAATCATTGACAAAATGAAGAAGGATTCGGAACAATTGCAATATAAACCTAAATCACCTTCAGTCTTACGGAAATCTACTAAAATCGGCAAAGAAAACTTGCAGACCATTATTTCCCCCTTGAGAGAGCGTAACCATTGAAGCATACATTTCATAGTATGAGATTAGAGCAGGACTCTTCATTTTTTTTAGACTATTGTTATATTTGAATGTCAATTGTGTATTTTGTGAATGTTATATTTAAAAATTGTTCATTATAAAACCATGTTGAATATTTCACTACCAAAAACTATATTTTATACTTACTTAATTGTAATTTTGTTGTTCGATAACCTATTTATTTTAGCGTTAGAAAGACTTCATCTGGGCTTGTTTATTTTTTCTGAATATTTTATAATTATTCTGGCCGATAGTGTAGTTGACGATTCCTCACAACTAGTTTAACTATTTATTGTAGTGTGTAAAATAATAAATTATTTTCCAAAGACTTTGTACTTATCATTTTAGCCGACTTCAAAAAGAAAAAGTCAAAAACTAAAACCTAACTACGACAAAAAGCCAACTAAAACCGGTCAAGTGCGAGTCGGACTTGCACACGAAGGGTTCTGTACCACTGCTCAATATTTAACACTACATTCAATCTGCCTAGCCTTTTCCCAACTATGTTGGGGTCGGCTTCCAGTCTAACCGGATGCAGCTGGATACCAGTATTTTACATGGAGCGACTGCCTATCTGACCTCCACAACCCAGTAACTGGGTAATACGATACCCCTTGGTAAGACTGGTTGTCAGACTTTCGGGCTTCTGACGACCCGTAACGACTGTCAAAGATCTACAAATGACAGCCGGGACCAACGGCTTAACGTGCTTTCCGAGGCACGGAGGAGTGTCGGTATGTAAAGATGGTTACCCATCCACGGACAACCCCGGCAAGCGTAGCTTAACCTGATGGATCGACCCGTGCGGCTGTTATTACTTAGCCACGAGCTCCTATTTAACACTACATTATTTAAAAAAAACTTCTGTTTAAAAAAACATATTTCTTGTATGGAAAAAAACATGTTAAAAATTAAAGGGGACCCCCTTTAATTTTTAACACGCTTTTATTAACTTTATTTTATTTGTTGTTATAGCGGCAATAGAAATACACAATCTGTGAAAATTTCAACTGTCTACCTTTACGGTTCATGAGACCGGACGACGGCCCGCTGACAGACGGACGGACGGAAAACGGAGGCTTATTATTAGAGTTCCGTTTGGCAGTTGGCACACCTCGGGTACGGAACCAACTGTACATAAAAATACCCCCAGAGATATTAGTACCTATTATAGCGATAAGACTCCCTGAAAACATTTTTTACTACGTTTTTAGGGTTCCGTACGTACGAATGAACAACGGAACCCATATAGGATCACTCGTGTGCCATTTTGCTCGGAATATAATGGATCGATTAAGTTCAAATTTGGTACACATGAATTTCTATGACCCAAACACGGACGTGTAACGTAAATAAATGAATTTTGATTAGGTATGGGGTCACTTTTGGAAGGCAAATCATTTTTTTTAAGTTTTTCAAATTGTACACCCTCACGATGGTGAGGGTCTCAAATATTTATTTTTTATAATTTTAAAATAAATTGTTTTAAAGCTATACATATAAGAAAATAGATGCAAATTCACCATTCCCTCCTTTATCTCAAAAACGAATGCGTGCGTACAAACTTACATTTGCAGTTGGAATGTCATCATCATTCTCCTGCCTTTATCCCAATTTATTTGTAGACCACAAATAAATTGGCGTACTTAACATGTATTTTTCTTCTATGCTTCTTTATTAGCCGTCGTCTCGGTAGCCACCCACTTTCTATCACCCTTCTTTGGTCTTCCCCTACTCTTATAGCCATCCACAATCATACTCAAAATTATCCTTATTCCTCCGCATTACATGCCCATACCATGACAACTCACAGTGCGATAAGATCCCGGATTTTGTGTCATCGTGTTTTTATTGAGTTAATCGATAGAGTCTACAATTCCGACGATTAGAGTAAAACTCCGGGTTCGCTAAGACTTGTACTTTTTTTTTAAAAAAATGTCAAAGTTTCGCAATATCCGACTCTTGAAAAACGAAAAAAAAATCGTTATAATTTAATGGAAGTATTTATTCCAGAATTTATTTATTTTATCGAGAAAAGGTATAATAGCCGACCGTTCTACCAATTCCTGTTGCTTTAGTATGAATGGGTCGAGAGATATGATTTTTTTTCTCATTTTTCGTTTTCATTTTTTTATTCATCTAAACCGCAGTAGTAGGTGGCCATTCCTACATTAAAAAATTGCTGATACTTTCTTTTATGTGTAGTATTAATTCCAAAACCAAACTCGTTGGGTTCCAGGAGTTATTGGACATTTTAGTAATATCCGAAATATCCGCATTTAGGGCTGCCACTTCAACCAAAACATAATTTGTTAATTTTTATTAAGTTTTAGCTTCCTTATCACGACCATAACAAGATATCATTATTTTGTGGCTTAGATGGCAAAGATTGAGTAATTTTATAAAAGAAATTAAAAAACAAATGGAGAAATTGGTATCATGTTGACTGATACACCTTTTTTTGGAAACCGCCTATAAATTCTAACTCAAAAGACTCAACTATTAGTAAATAGAAGAAAATCTTTTCCGATGTCTCATAAGCAGTGGTCGGAGTAGATAGAGCTGTTTTGGTTCAATGACCGCAAACGTTGATGTTAATATGGGCATTCCCCGGGATTCTAACTGAAACTCCGGAATTCGATAAATTAATTGTTTTTTTGTTAATACGGTCAAAAGAAAGCTTGTCTTATGTACTGACAGTGAGCGCACGACGTTGTCAAACTAACGTCAGCGACGCGTTGCTAATTTCCAATGTGCACACGCGCGATGTTGCCGCTCAGGTGTCACCCGCAACATGACTAGTGGAAACAAAAGAATACAATAGCGGGCTGCGCCGCTAGACGAACGCACCTGTTTTTGTCCCTTTCTACAGTATTTAAATTGTTTTTCCACAATGGTGCCGATTCCCTTTCACCGAACTAAACTATGAAAACTATCACTAGAATTCCTTACTTTTGGCTATGACAATCTTAAAGCTAAGCTGAAAAAAAAAACTAAAATTAAAAATAATTTTGACCCAACTAAAATCGTATTTGACAATCGTGAATCCATGTGGTACTTGTTTGTCCTACCCCGTGTCGCGCGGGGGGGCAGCCTCAACGTGTTTTATATGGAATTTTCACTTTTTGTATGGAAAATATGAAAAATGGTTACCTACATGTTGAGTTTTAGGGGTTTATGGGTATTATAAAGGGGGTCGAAATTTTCATTATTTTTGCAATAGGACACCATTTTCAAGATATAATCAAAAGAAGAAAAAAAAGACTACTGTTTTTGCACCTGAAGTCAAGGTGTTGGTATGAATGTTCATGACATCTAAATTTATTCCACACCTTTTTAATCGCGATTAAAAATAGATTTAATTTTAAAAAGATGTGAATAGCTTTTTACAAAGTAATTTCTAGCTTATTTAATAATATATATTTCAAATCCCGGGATTCCGGGAGTGTCCATATTAGGATAACGTATCGCAAGTACAAAAAATAGCTCTACCTACTCCGACCACTGCTCATAAGTATATCAATCAACATTTAACATGAGTAATCAAAATATCAAATTTTTTACAATTTTTTAAATATTTTTAGTCAATTTAGTTCTTTTTATTATTAATTTTACAATTCTTTTAAATCAATTTTGTTTTACTTTTTGATTTTACAACTTATTTTGAATCAATTTTAGTGTATTTTTATATTTTACAATTCTTTTAAATCAATTTTATTATATTTTTTGATTTATAACAATTCTTTACAATAATTTATTTTGTATTTTTTTTATCTACATGAATTATATACCTATCTAATTATTTTAAATAAATTTTCATCATGTATTATTCTTTTAAATCAATTTAATTATATTTTTTGATTTATAACAATAATTTATTTTGTATTTTTTTTATCTACATGAATTATATACCTATCTAATTATTTTAAGTAAATTTTCCTCATGTATTTACATCAATTGTATTGATTTTTCATATATATTACGCTGAGAATGCGCCCCTGCTTAAATTATTTACGTTGACTACACATTATTTATATACAATATGTAACTATATTTATTAAAGTATAGTTTTTGCTATAAAGCAAAATCAATGGTTGTCCCATCTGGAGTTGGAACAATTTCAGGGGACTGAGCGCCAGTCAACCTTTATACCGTAACCGTACTCTGCACTTCAACAACCTCAGTAAGGCGTGACTGAGGTACGTCGTGCACAACTACGGCCGGGGGGCTTGCCTTAACTGGCCGACCCGCGAGAAGGAACACTATAAAACCCGACAGCGAAGTCGTTTAAACCCTACGGATATCTGGCGACCTCCGTAGTATGTAGCCTTACCCCCGGAATGGGCGTCACCCGGGGGTGGACCTTCTATCGACCCTACTCGTGGGAACAACAATGGAAACTAATCAAAAACCAACAAATAAACCTGGAATTTCAACACAGACGACTATAGCATTGCCAACTGACACCGATTCAGACGACGAGATGTTTTTAACTAACCAACAGAGCCCTAACTATGCGTATCAACAGACAGATCACCGTGAAGTACATTCTTCTGGTACAAAAATACTAACTCGAATGGAAGCCTTTAAGCTGTTTAAGGGTAAAGCAAAGGAGCTGCCGCTTTCCTAACGATTGAGTATGGTTGTCAATTATTTTGGCTCTGAATATCAACTTTCACAAACTGACGAGGAGTTGAAACAAACACTTTCACGGTTTTTATCAAAGAGTCAAGATTACTTTAAGCGTTGTAAGTTTAATGAGTCCTATTTTATTAAAACAAAACGAGATTGGCTTAGTGGTACTCTTGTTAGTGGTCATTTGATATCAGTCCTTGATAATGATGAAACTTCATCAGAAACGGTTTCTAATAACGAATCTCTCTTTTCTCCGAAATCCAAGAGGTTTATGGCTTTAAGCAGAAGCCAACAATATAGATCTAAGCGAAAACTTTCGGAAGCCTTAGACAACGAACCAAATGTCCAGAAAATACAAGCGTTTGTACAATCTATTAAAATCGGAGGACAAAATCTGCCACATTCATCTGCTAAAGATTTAGAGACACTATTATGTCTCTGTCTAGAATCTGAGACTGCTCCAACAGAAATTCTTAAAAAAGTTCAGACATCTCCAGAACCATGCACACCTGTCGAAGCTCTGGCTATGATAACTGATAGAAATATGTCTGTCGAAACATACAGTGCAATTCGATTAGATCTTAAAAGACGTGGATTTGATGCATACCCCCCGTATAATAAAATTCAAGAGGCTAAAAAAACATGTTATCCTGACCAGGTGCAGGTGTCTGAAAGAGAAGCATCTGTGCCTTTTCAAAGTTTAGTCAACCACACTTTTACTCAGGTGATTAAATTATGTGATGAAGTCCTCATCAACTATTGTACCAAAAAAAGCATTCAAGCAGTAGATTGCATTTTAAGGGGTAACTGGGGCTTTGATGGAAGCACTGGGCAATCTTTATATAAACAATCATTCTCAGATGCAGAAGGTGACGAAAATAGTCTTTTTGCGACGACATTTACGCCATTGCAGGTTGTAACTAAAGACAGCAATGATGTTATTTGGGTAAACCCTGCACCGTCATCTTTTCGTTACTGTAGACCGTTACACTTGCAGTATAAAAAAGAAACGAAAGAATTAATTATTTGGGAGAAACAGTCTATTCAGGATCAAATACAAAATCTTACCCCCATTATAACTGAACGAGAGGGCATACAATAAAAGTTGTTGAATATGAATTATACTGTGCAGCTATTGATGGGAAAGTCCTGAATGCAATTCTTTGTACGCCATCTCAGTTACGTTGCCCATATTGCGATTTGACCTCATCGCAATTCAACAATTTAGAGTTAGCATTCTCCAAACCAGTAATAGAAGAACGTTTGGTGCATGGCATAAGTCCACTTCATTCTTGGATAAGGGCCTTAGAATTTTTATTAAACCTGGGATATAAAGTAGAGGTTAAAAAATGGAGGATCCCTCAAAGGTCAGAAGAGAGCCGATTAGTCGAGGGCCGTAAAAAAATAATCCAGGCTAAAATCAGAGAAGAAATGGGACTTTTGGTAGATGTTGTCCGTCCAACTTCAGGGACCACTAACGACGGAAACTGCACGCACTGCTCTTTCTGATAGAAACTGAGGAACTTTTGCAAACATTCTGAACATTGAACAGTGGCTATTAGATGGATTATATGTTATTTTAACAGTTTTGTCTAGTAACCTGCCAATTGACTTTGAAAAATTCGCAACTTTTTGCAAAGAGTTGGCATACAAATATGTTGCGAAGTATGGATGGCATCCTATGACTATCACGCTTCACAAAATTTTAGTACATGTGTCGAAAATTATAAAAAAATCAAATTTACCTATAGGCATGCTCTCTGAACAAGCGGCTGAGTCACGCAACAAATTTTGGAGGTTTGACAGAGAGCACCATACCAGAAAAAAATCTCGTGAAGCAACTATGTTTGACCTTTTTCACAGAGCTTTAGTCTCATCGGATCCCATTATCTCTGATTACAACCTCTTAGAGAGAAAAAAAGGCTAAAAAAATCCCATTGCCACCGGCCGTATTGTCTTTGTTGAGACCTGTTAATGAACCAAATCTAGCCATCGATGATTATTCACATGTTGAATTAATTGTAACTAACAATGAAGATGAATTTTAGTTCGGTTAGCCCACATAATATTTTAAAAATTCATATACATTTTCCTTTCGAATAGCCAACTCCATATTAGTTATTAGATAAAAATTAAAACACATTTTTTTTTCAAATAAAATATATTCGTGTTGGTTTTTTTTCGGATACATGAAAGTGACAACCCTAAGGAAAATTTTGAATTTCCAATAACTCCTGGAACCCAATGAGTTTGGTTTTGGAATTAATACTACACATAAAAGAAAGTATCAGCAATTTTTTGATGTAGGAATGGCCACCTACTACTGCGGTTTAGATGAATAAAAAAATGAAAACGAAAAATGAGAAAAAAAATCATATCTCTCGACCCATTCATACTTAAGCAACAGGATTTGGTACAACGGTCGGCTATTATACCTTTTCTCGATAAAATAAATAAATTCTGGAATAAGTACTTCCATTAAATTATAATGATTTTTTTTTCGTTTTTCAAGAGTCGGATATTGCGAAACTTTGACATTTAAAAAAAAAAAAAGTACAAGTCTTAGCGAACCCGGAGTTTTACTCTAATCGTCGGAATTGTAGACTCTATCGATTAACTCAATAAAAACACGATGACACAAAATCCGGGATCTTATCACACTGTGCAACTGATTCCCACACAACGTAGTTTGGAAAGTATGAGAGAATATGTTTTTCAACTATGATGTTGTTTGTTCTTGGGATTCAGCTAGGGTTGCGGGATGTTCGAATGAGTTACCGTGGCCCCGGCACAGGCAACAGAAGGAACACGGGTGGGTTTTAGTCAGTAAAAGTCTGACATGCCCTCCCGCTTCGCCCAGAGCGGGAGAAGTCATTTGATGATTTCCCATCCACAAAAAAAAAAAAAGTTTGTTCTTGGGATAAATTCATCCCAACTACGAAACCCTTCATTGTGCGTGTTCCGACATGCACCTGGCCAGTTTTTTTTTGTGTTTTATAAACGGTTTTAAACCTTATGCCAAGAAACAAACAAGAAATCAAACGTAATGGCCGGTGCGACTAGCAATGTGTATGGCGGCATGGCATATGAGCTCCATGAAAAGTGGGTGGACTTGAATGTGTTAACTGTTACATGAATCACCAACATAGATAATACACTATTTATAATCACTAAAAAGCAGTGTTTAGAAATATATTTTGTGTCAATTTAGATATGTTGTTGACCGTACACCCACATTCCGCCTCCGCCTATAAATCTGTAAGCCTTGTGTAATTGGGGGCAAGCCTGCACAGACCGGGAATCGCACCCAGTACCCAAAGCACAAGAGTCGCGTTTGCGACCACTAGACTATAACGAGGGCAGCTGATAATATATCTAACAAAATTAACTCGACTAGATAGGTATCTAACTGTGGATAAAGGTTTATAACTACAAATAAAAAAGAATCGTCAGTCTTACACCAATTTATTTGGATCAATTTACAAAATTACACAAAGTTGTAGTTTATGCTACAGATAGCGATAGTGCAATAATAACTTAATTACAAAAATCATTTTGGCAACAAAAGAGTATATCGACATGGAGATTCCTTGCGTACTACATTAAATTAACCCTTGAGGCGGTATACTATGAAGGACCACATATTTAATTAATAAATAACTTAAATAATACAGCAGTTATAATGCAGTAAATTGTTCAATATTTCTTTGGATTGATCAGACTTTATAAAATCACAATAAATTTGAGACACTTAATTAGCGAACTAAATAGGTGCTAATAAAATTCATTACTCCAATAAATGCAAGTCACCAATTGACTTAAATGCAAGTGCAGTAGCAAATGTTTGAGGGTCTGACATCACAAGATGCATTGTTGTCAATTGACTACCTTTTTCTGTTCCCCTTCGCTGCAAAACGAATCTATGGCATTCCATTTAGCATTCACACAATAGTAATGGCTGGCCCAGACAAAAAGCTACACATAATAATACAAAATACCCATTTATCAAATACATTTGGTAAGGAAAGGTAGGACTAAATGTGATGTATGCGGCTACAGACACTGGCTAAGAATAAATATTTATAAAAGCATAATACTTTTCACACACAAAATTTACGGCTATTCTCACGTCAGCTGATAAACGCAATAAATCTTATCAGATACCTACTGTTAGGACATTGATCTTGAGATTTCATACTGCGGAGATCAAGATTATTTTTGGCAATTTAACAATACCTATTCTATTAAGAAAAGAAATTCAGTGAAACAAAAAAGTGTATTCAGTGCAACTATTTCATATCTTTATGTCACAAATTAAATATAACAATTAATACCTCGGGGGATATTACACTATCATATCTAGGATCATAGATCTATGATTCATAGGTACATGACAATGTAATAGAGAGCATCAGTTAAATATTAGCAGCTTCAGTTTAATAATATAGGATTGAGCTTAATACCTATACGAAGTATAAATTATTAAACTGAAGCTTACAAATGCCCCACATTACATTGTTATGTACCTATGAATCATAGATCTATGATCCTAGATATGATAGTGAAATATCCCCCTAATGTTTTAAGCTATTGACCGCTTGGTTTTATATCAATTGCCGTGCTCCCGGCACCTAGCTAATAAATCGAAAAATAAATATCTACGACGAATAGGCACGACCCTATTCGTTGTAGATATTTATTTGTCAAAAAAAAAAAACTAACCATATGGTTATTTATGTACACAGAAAATGCATAGGAATACATAGGTATTCCTATGCATTTTCTGTGTACATAAATAATATAATAAATAAATAAATAACATAGGTTCTCAGTCGTATAAATACGACTGAGGCGGCACGGGCACGAAAACATTATTTTGTCGTAATAGTCCGACTGAAGCGGCCAATAGGTTAAAAATAGAAATTTCATCAGTCTTTTGAATTAAGTCTTACAAAAATTTGCAAGTTTTCCCTTCTAATAAAACCCCAGGATCAATATGTCCTATTAACTCGTAAATTTATATAAAATATATTCATAGTTCATATAAAAGTAGAAAAAAAATATTTCTAAAAATAAAGGTAACTGAAACAATTTCAACATACATTACTAATAAAATGAGTAGAAAAGAGACTGTTGGATCAGATGAGATCAATGTTTCATCAGTCTCACTTAAATTATCCTTAATATTAAAGTGTTACATAATCTATGGTGTAAAATGCTCACTGTTATATTTCTTAATCTACAAGAGAAGATTAATTAATAGATTCCAAGGGCATGAACATGAATTAGGAAATTTTGTACTTTAGGATTTTAATAAATACTTAATGATAAACACAGAAGGTATTCTATCCAGACAATTTTGACTTCTCATGAACTATCGAGAACATATTTATTATTATCTATGAAAACACACAATAAAGTGAGAATTATTATAAATTATAATCAAGTATAACTACTTGTTTAAATACTGGTATTCAGCTGCATCCGGTTTGACTGGAAGCCGACCCCAATATAGTTGGGAAAAGGCTAGGCAGATGATGATGATAACTAATTGTTTAAAACACTGGAGCAAGTATTATGAATTATGATATCATATTAATTAATAACAAAAATGTTGCAGGGTCATAAAATTATTGACATTCATATTAGTCAATGTGTGCATACCTTGGTACAATATCTTCCCTAATAAGTAAGTCACAAAGAGGCAAGCCACTAAGAGGTAGCAAATCTTGACCCACTTGAATTAAACCACTTTCTGGTCCAGGCAAATGACCATGCCACACGTAATAATAGAAAAGCTGCTGCATGGCAGCCATGTACCGACGCTGCTCTGGCATTTCCGACTCAAATGTTCCAAGAATGGCTTCAACATCAGCGTTTATGCCAGCAATGCCAGAGCCACCAGCACCGCCGCCCGCACCTGATCCAAGAACTACATACATCGGAACTGCCAAACGCAATCGAGCCAGACTTACCATAGGACACATCGTACGAATGGATGAGATCAATTCCACCAAACCTTCATAAGTTTTATTGACATGTGTGAACACTGATGAAGTCAAATTCTTTTCACCAATCACACTATCATTGACAATTTTTTCTACAATATCGGCTGTCCAATCAAGATATTTTTTCTGTAAGAGATCCGAGTGACTAGAATGTTGAGTTGTACCAAATACCATTGGTTTAAAAACTTTGTCCTTTCCAGACATTTTAGCTTCTTTTTGAGTATCCCAACTTTCATAAGCATGGACTCGAAGTAGCTCTCCATCTAACACTAATAAAGAATGCTTGGATTCATCACTTCTGGGTAGATTTCCCATATAATTTTCCAACCAAATATCTGGAGTTAGAATTTCCGTTGTAGAAATTTTTCGTAGACAACTGGCATCATTACATTTAGTCATTTCTTTGAATCTTCTGTTCACGTTTTGGGATTGTTCTAATGTTTCACCAGGAAATATGACGGAAGGTGATGACAGCCACACTCGGGAGTATAATTTCTGAGCCGGACCAATGGTAGTTAAAGCAGCAGTCAATGTAGCTCCGGCTCGATGACCCAACAAAGTTACAGACTGTGGGTCTCCTCCAAAATGCTTAATATTCAAGTGTACCCATTTCAATGCTATCACTAAATCACTCAGTCCATAGTTGCCTGATGTAGCTGGGTACCTACTCTTCGATAATATATCTAAGGCTAAAAATCCAAAAGGACCTAATCTAAAATTAGGACGTACAAAAACGACTTCTTTGGTGCGGGAATACAGTGCAGAAGGTTGAGCAGGACTTATCCCTCCAGCTAAAGTGTTTGCTCCAATCAGAATAACAACAGGTAACGGCGAGTCATACCTAACATGAGGAGTAACCACATCCAGAGTTAAACAATCTTCTTCACCAGTAATTGTAGCATTTTCTAAGAATTGCAGGCAGAGAGGGCCCTTTGTTCTTGCATCATAAGTTCCATTCCAGCATGTTGATAGGTTGTTAAGGGGTTGAGCATATGTGAATCTCTTTCTTTCCACTGGGGGTATAGCATATGGAATACTAAAGAACTTGTAGACTCCTTCATCCAGAATACTGAAAGAAAAAAATGCTGAATAAAAAAAAGTAATCTTAAACACATCTATACAAATAAATAAAATTGAAGTGTCTGTTTGTAATGAAAAAATAACAACTTTTTACTAAATGCATAAGAAAGTATATATGGTACATAGACCAAAAAAGTAATTTTTAAAATTTTTGTCTGTCTGTCTGTTTGTTTGTTCCGGCTAATCTCCGAAACGGCTGGACTGTGTTTGACTGGACTTTCACTGGCAGATACCTGATGTCACGGGGAGTAACTTAGGCTTTTATTTTAGAAAAATAATTAGGGTTCAGCGAAAAAAAAAGTAAAACCCATGAAATTGTGAACAAAAAGTCGGATTTGATAAATTCCTTTTGCATTTGGTAGCCCAATTCTCGAGGTTACTAATTATAGGCTACTTAACATCTAGCTACGACCCTTAGGAGCCGAGCGAAAAGAAAAACAGTCAGAAAGTACACTAAGTGAAAACGAAGAAATAACGCGGGCGGGGGACAAAGGAGTTTTATTAAAATGTGGCTCTTGTTTTAGTATATTTTGTATCTTACGACTTCCATGCGAACATATAAAATAATATATTATAGCAGACACATACCCTTCAACAGGCCCGCAGCTGGAGAAAGTCGTAATATAGCGGCCGCGACGGAGAGGGCGTTCGACTGGTGGTCCAGCATGAGCTCCGATTATGATTCCAATAATAACTGCTATCAGAACTAGGAATACAATTCCAACCACTACAATATCATCTGAAATCAAAAGTATTCTTATTTACCTACTTAATAATTATATAATAGGCGTAAAGATGTGTGAAATAATAATGATTAACCAAAATGAATTCTATGAATGCAGAATTTCACCAAAATATGGTATTCCCAAACCTTAAAGCATAATAATGTAAAACATAAATTACCTTAATAACAATAATATGCTACTATTTGCAATACACACAGACTTTTAAATAACACAACAATGGCATTAAACAGTACCTAACAAAAAAAGTATTAAGATGATTACTTTAAAAAAATCTTACCAATAATAAACTTTTTCTGGCGAATCCTTTCTTTCAGGGGTAGTTTAGTGGCTACTTTACCTTCTTCTACTTCCTATAAAAGCCAAATAACATGTTAAGTAACTCCTCATTATTTGACAATCACCTATTTCATAAATGAAGTGGATTCTCGTGTGATGGGTTAGGTTAGAGCTGTAATCAACCGCGCGCGAGCCGAGCGAGCGAAGCGAGATGCCGCCGCTCGGCTCACGCGCGCGTTAATTAGTATACAAACACGCTGTGAATGTGTGTGTAACTGCAGGAGCTCTCGGTAAAGTCCGAGACAATGGCGTAGTCGGAAGTGTGTGTGTATATTATGTTGACGCTACTCGTCTTCACTCACACATTCACACCGTGTTGTACACTTGGTTATCTACAAGTGCGCGTCGCTTCGTCGTGTCGTGATAAAAATACTGTACAGAGGGGAATGAGGAATTTCCATGATGTTATTGTTGATTGCATTTCTTTGTATTCCTTCTTTCTATTCCTTTCGTATGCCATAAATACAGAAACAATTAAAAAGCCATTGTGTAAGATAATATCGATTATTTAACCAAAACAAGAGAATACACAGACACACACATGTCATGCAAGATAAACATCAAATAATGTGTCTTGTGTGGATCTATGTTCTGGCATATTAACGGTTAATATAATATCAAGATGATCTAACATCTTACTTTACATTAACAGACAGCACAAATCAATTACCATAGAAGTCTTCCAGAAAGTTTGAAACATGATAGAAGTAATCAAATACTTACAACAGGCTCCAGTTTCACAGTTTCCATGCCATCATTGGGAGTGTCCAACTTGTCATCCAAAGTTTCCATAGAGGCAAGAGTAGCATCAGTATTGTTTGGTGCACTACCACGTTTTTGGAAAACCCTTGGATATCTTATGTTAAATAAACCCTTCTTGCGATCTTTTTCCTCTGAAATAAGTAATTTCTCTAAGTGTTTTCATAACATAACAGAAGTCTGTTTCTATCTAGGTCTATTTTTATATACAGCATTATGAAACTATAATTGTTACAATAATTAACTCAACCTACTGGATTATTCCACATGCATTGAGTTACTAAGTTTTATGGTTAATTTATTTTAAAATATACATACAGTACCCGGCGATAAATATTGCACATCGACCTTTGGAAAGAGACAATCGGCTAATTTCGGCTTCGTAGAGCGTTGTCTCTGTCGCACGAAATACAAACAGTCCGGTATCTATTAGGAGCTGTTAAAACAATTATGATTTGCTTCCTTTGATAATTCTTCTTATTCTTTGTATAAAATACACCAATTTTTCTATAAGTGATGGCTTTAGGTTGGGGTAAAATAAAATAAAAAAAACATGTTCACATTATGTTTACGTATTTAATTATTTTGTAAAATTACAGCTGTAGTGGACATAATAAACACCATTATACTTATTGTTAAAATGAGACATTGTAATAAAAATAATAATAAGTAGAGATTCGCAAGAGCAAACGTGCTCGGAGGAAGGAAGTAGTCCAGTAAGATGCTGGTAGGGATCTTGACCGTACTTCCGGGATTGTCCTGATAGCCGTGGAATACCTCTCCACTCCTCTTAAGCACCTCAAGACATGTTGCCCCCTTGTCGCTACGACACTATGTGCTAGCGACCGTTTCCGGGGGCCCATTGTTGAGTGTGCAAGTCACCCCCTGCCATTTTATCTGTGTATTGTATTTATCAAACATTGGTCAGGCAGGGGCCATAGTCCTTCCATAGTTTTAGATAACCAGTCCACTTTAGCCATCCAAACCCATAGCCCAAATTTTTTTTGTCTCCATATCCTGCAATAGTCCTACACCAACCGGGGGTTGTCCTTAGGTGCACTTGCATAGTACGCACAGATAATCGTCGGTTGGTGCCTCATTTCCATTGAAAGCGTCTAACGGGCCTCTGCGAGTTGGCTTCGGCCCCTCATATGCCTTCTAAAGGTCCGTGGTCCCGAGAAATATAAAAAAAAATACATAATAATAATTCTAATTCTCAATTACTTCCATTTCACTATCTGTGCCCTCAAAGAGGTCAATATCTCTGTCACTGTCAGCCGTATTTATCACTAGTCTATCAGTGTAATTGTCTAAACCGTGTTGAATGCTTCTATATTCATTCTCACATTTGATTGCATGATCGCAAACCTTTTTCCACTCTTCAGCCCCGATCATGTTTACTTTTTCAGTCAATAATGTTTTTACTGTAGTTAAATTCATACCCACATTTCTAGAGGCTACATAGCCTTTCAGTTGAGACCATATATTTTCAATTGGATTAAAATCCGGATGATATGGTGGCAATCGCAACACAGTGTGCCCATGTTCAGCAAGTACTTTGTACACGGAAAACTCTGTATACTTCTCCTTGTGCTGACATATAATAGCGTAAATCTGGGTTTTTGTTAATTTTGGATCAACTGGAATTTCGTGTCTGTTTAACCAGTTGATCATTTCCTGTTTAATGGTGTTTCAGTTGGGGGGTCTTTCAACATATTTGTTGTGATAGGGTGCGTTGTCGATAACTAGAACAGAATCACTGGGTATATTTGGGATTAATTGATTAACCAGCCATTTTTCGTAGTTATCGTTATTTATTTCATTGTGATAGTCACCTGTAGTGTCCGTGGATTTATACGTTAAAAAGGCACCGGGTACAAAGCCTTTTTCATTTCCCGCATGAACTATTATCAAACGTTGACCTTTTGAAATAGGCTTTTTTACTCCTTTTTTCTTATCATCACTCCAAGATTTCCCTTTAGTGTGGGATGTATGTATGTAAGACTCATCCATGTCGACGATATTTTTTCCTGATTCGCGAAATTTGCGTATTTTATCGAGGTATTCCATCCGTTTGAGACTTACATCGTGCTTTTCGATTATCTTCCATTTTAGTGAACCGAAATCCCATCTCGTGAAGTATTTTTCTCAACGTCTTTTCAGACCCATTGTAATTAATAGCTTCAGATAATTTAGCTTTTAATGATTTTATTGTTGGCAGTTCATTAAATCGTAAGTGAAAATCATACACCATTCTTCGAACAACATCATAATCAAAATCGTCCATATCCAAACGAAATTGCTTTTTTGGTCTCCCTTTTTTTGGAGTGCTGAACTTAATTTCAGTAGTATGTGTTTCAGTACCAACTGACTTCGTTTAATATATTGTTCAAAGTTCTTCTTGAAATTCCAGTGGCATTTGCAACTCGCTCTTGAACCGTCTTAAAATAACAACTTACATTTTCATCTTCATTTTTTTTTTTAATCTATCAGCTTCGGTTACAAAATATTTATATACATTGTAGATAATTTCGCGTGACTGACCTCGTAAAGGTTTCCCTCTTTTTCCTAAAGATGCCATAGTACAACTTTAAATTATTTTAATTTGGGGGTGTTAACAACTCTAAATATATATTTTGAACTGGACGCGACCGCACTTTATCGCACTTGAACAACGACTGACAAAACGTCACATAGGCAGTGTGCGACAGAGATAACGCTCTACGAAGCCGAAATTAGCCATTGTCTCTTTCCAAAGGTCGATGTGCAATATTTATCGCCGGGTACTGTAACTAGCGACCCACCCCAGCTTCGCATGGGTATAATTTAGAAAAAAAAAGAGGTGAAATTTGTTTTTTTTCTATTTACATAAAAACTTAATTAGCTTTTATTATATATATGTCATGGCCAGATCTTAGAACTGATAATTTCATGAAGTGATCAACAATTTCATGAAATGGTTGTATTTCATGAAATAGAACATCAACCGCTGGCCACATCATAATGTGATCTTGCCAGATCATTGAATACTCAACGTTTGACTATATGAACAGTTAATCGCACAACTACTACATAATGTGACCAAACATTAGTGATCATATTGTAAAATAGTTAGATTATCCACCAGTAGAGGCGTTGATGTCACTTTGTTTTAGTTTTGCATCTATTCCTATTTGAATAATTCCTAAGTAACTGCGACCAACTTGGATGTAGTGTTCGCTGGCCGCTGCTGTGGCATGGCTCGCTTCTCTCGCTCAGCTGGCACGCGCATGGTCACTGTTCTAACCTAACCTATTTGGTTGGGTTGCCACTAGGGGCGTGAAATGCTACTACTTTGCCATATGCCCAGTGGTCAGCTGGGAATATCGATAAATACGTTGCTTTCGTCACGATAGGGCCATTTCTACATTCGGACTGTGACAGATACCTCTACATTAATGGTATTATGGCCAAACGTTGACTGACATATTGTTAAACGTTGACGTTTAAACTTTATGGCCAATTTTAGCTGGCCATTTCATGAAATGAGCAAACACTTCAAGAAATGATCAATTCTATGATCTGGCCATGACATATATAAACCTTCCATGAAAAAATATCTAACTGATGCTGAAAACCGTATCAAAATCCATTGCATGGTTTAGGAAGAGTTAGCGAATATACAGAGAGACAGGTAAAGCAACTTTATTTTATACTATGTAGTGATAGTGATGTCCCCTATAACTTGTAACTTACCATTTTCATTATCAGGATGTTGCAAGAATTTTGTAAACTTTTGCAGGAATTGGAAACGATTCTCCTTGACTTTGGAGCTCTCATCAGTCTTTTCATTATCAGTATCCTTCTCAATAGCTGCCTCTTCATCCTGCATCACATAATAATTACTTTTCAACATTTATATTATGACATAGGATTATAAACACAATCATGTCCAAACAAAACTACAGTTAATAAACTCTACAATACAATAAGTATTATAAAATCATTTTACAATATTGTACCTTTGACTTGTCCTTATCCTTGTCCGAGTTCTTGGTGAAAAACCCGGGCATTTTGATGGCCCCTATAGGTATAAACTTGGGCTTCACTTCGCGGCCCTGTTCCGTCAGATCCCCAGAGAGGGCTGTCTTCACGGGCCCGTCATCGGTCTTCAATTCCGCAGATTCGATATTCTCCACTTCAGCCTTTAACATCACTTCTTTCTCTTCAGCCTCAATCTGCTTCTTGTCCAGAGTTTTATTATCGTCCTCATAATCCACCTTGTTTATATCCATTGTGCTCATACCTGCGCGGCGTCAAAATTGTATCACTTTTAGTCACAAAACCTTGTTCCGCTAGGGTCAGCACCAGCACTAGTATATAACACACCCTACGTTAGTAAGTGCTAACAAGACGATGAACGAGACGTCCTTTGTATGTCTATGTTCTAAAGAATCACTCACGGGACACTGGACAGGGACAAGGGAAGCGTTTCACAACTTCACCGTAAAATACGCTTTTGTAACATAAAGTACTTACTTGAATATTATGTATCATGTGAAATGTTCATTTAGCACACAACCACAGTAAGAAAACAATTTTGACTAGTCTACACACAGTTTTTAATAAAAAGCCGCCCTCGCTGTGGAAAAATGCCGATAGAGAATTGGACAGACTAAGGAGTAAGGAAGGAGAATAGGTATCATTGGTATTGGTAATGCTAGCGATTCTAATAGGACAGTGTTGCCAACTTTATTTTTAGGGGATCGTACGGTCGTCGTACCATACACTAGGAAAAATCGTATTTTGCTAAAACGCTCTAGAAGAAAAAATAGTACGCGTCAGTGGCATAGTATAAAGAGAGGAAGTACGTTATCTTCATACAAACGCACCGCGCGCGGCTTGTATGTGTGCGCCAAAGTATCTATGCGTCGCCGCACGCACACTTAAACAAATCTCGGCCCGTTTCGCAGCGCGCCAGTCGGGGCTAACATCGCACGAGGTTCGCGCGTCACGGCTTTTCGGCACCGCTAAATGAATGAAAAATGTGTGATAATCGCAGGAGAACGTATTGCTGTGTGTTTGGGTGTCTTAATAATTCATTGATTCCAGAATTGTCTCTGTTCAAATTACCTATTGAACAGGAAAGAAGTCACTTTTTCTAGCATATCATTTTTACTTGATGATAAGATACCTACTTACTTATTTTTTGTTGTATTAGTTTTCTATCAGACAGAGGAAGTAGGTAGGCCTACATTCCCACTAGAATGTACTAGGTACTTTTGATCTGTCAATTGATTTGCCGCTATTGCTTTGTTTATGTTTAGTCATGCCGATTTCTCAGTACCTATTGTAGGTATGGTAACTAAGTACCTACTTACAGTTATAAAATCATACATAAAAAATAAGTAATTGACTAATTGTGAATCAGATAAATAGAGCAAAGTTCGAATCACCTACCGTATACTCGTGCTCATCACCGCCCCGCGCCGCCCGTCTGTTGGCCCGTCGCTCTTTCTTTCATCGTGAAAGGTTTCATCATCGTTTAGGTACCCAGACAATACAAGTAAAAAATACAACTTCCCGACCCTTGCCAATTTATTGGCACTGAATTAAAATTTAACTAAAAGTGACAACCCTGAGACAGTAGGCAATTATATCGCGTATTGTGCCCCGGAGATAGCCTACTTCCTCTCTTTATACTATGTCAGTGGTCTCGAACGTCATAGAGCGAGATCGGTAGAGTTGCTGTATATTTGTACCCAAAATCGGTATTTTTTTATTTATTTGAGATAGGTTTGTTCTTGACTCTAGTCTAGGTCAGAGATGACAGAGACAAAGTCGACGATGGAGCGAGCCTACCCTGAAGAAGCCTGTTCACTCTCACTTTGAAGAGATCGGGGCTGCATGCGTTCGGAAACACAGACGCAAGCAGAGCTCCACTCCTTTGCTGTGCGCATCACAAAAGACATTTGGAAACGCTTAGTGCAAATTGGTGGGATAGCAACTAGGTAAGGATGGTAACCTGCAGTGCGTCTAGATGTCCGCTGATAGAAGGGGGCCGGCGGAATTCTTGAGCACACTCCCCGAAGTATAATCTGTAGAAGACCGTCAAGCAGGCAACCGATATATTACTTTACTCTATGCAGGCAACCTTGCGGCGATTGACAAAAATACAATATTCAATCAAATTCGTTTATTTATTGAACAAAAAAAAACTTACAGACTAATTTATAACGAGAGCCCATATCGGTAGAAATATCGAAAAATCGGTAGGTTCGAGACCACTGGTACGCGTTGAAAGGACGATGGGCAACCTACTATGGACCCCGTCCACACTTTTTTTTTTTGTTCCAACAGACTTCTTTTATATCATGAGATATAAAAGATTTGGTAAAGGTTTGATATAAAAGGTTTGTTATTTTATCTTTTATTTCTGAATTTTTCTTATATTGTAATTTATTTTCTCTTTTATTTTAACGTTGATTCTACGAAGTGACAAAAATGAGTGCGAATGAAATAGTCTTAAATGTTGTGGTTTCCTGAAATAAAAACATCCTTCAGTTTCATTTATCTAACAAAAATAATAATAATAATATGTACTATCATCTCTGGTTGTTCCCGTCTGGCTAACGGCGAGTATTTGCACAGACATAACCAAGTGGCCAGGATTATTCACCAGCAACTTGCTTTGAAATACAAACTTGTGGACTCTGAGGTACCGTATTACAAGTATGTGCCCGACCCAGTTCTCGAAAATGACCATGTCACGTTGTACTGGGATCGGTCTATCATTACTGACAGGACTATTGTCGCCAATAAGCCTGATATAGTGATGATAGATCGATTAGCGCGCCGCGCAATGATAATCGATGTTACCATCCCACATGACGAGAACCTCGTGAAAGCTGAGAAAGAGAAACAAATTAAATATCTCGACTTAGCGCACGAGGTTGTTGACATGTGGAATGTGAGCTCGGCTGTCATTGTGCCGATTGTCGTAACGGCCAATGGCCTGATAGCCGAAAGCCTCGACCAACATCTCTCGAGGCTCTCGTTAGGCGGTTGGATCAAGAGCCTGATTCAGAAGGCAGTACTCCTTGACACGGCTCATATTGTGAGGAGGTTCCTGTCTCTGCAGCCTTAACCACCGGTAGCTTGGACCCTGCTCCCGATACCGGTGGGACTCTATTTTTTTATATTTTTAAATGTTTTTTTATATCTTTTTATTTTAAGAAATATTTAAAAATATAAATAAATAAGAATGATAAATTAATAAACGAAATAATATGTACAAGTATATAAAAAAGGAGGGGAAATAATCAGAGGACATCAAAAAATTCATCCGCATCGCTGTCAACAGGAAAAGTACCCAAAAGGCTGGCAGCATTGCCACGTTGTATGGCAATGCTGATTCTTTGGCCAAAAAATAGGCCAGCCCTCTAGTCACGTGTGGAGTCGACCAACCGCCTGGCGATGTTTCGAAAACCTAAGTGGGCACTCTGACCCCATGGCCCAAGTGTTTCAACCCCAAACGGCTCGAATATATAAGTCCCAATAAGATTGGAGTATTTGCGCCGTTTGAGGTTTTCCGCACCCGCAGCAGCCGCCCCAGCACAGCCCGCCGTGCTAGGAAGATGGGATGGCGCAAGGGTGTCGACACACGTTGCATCCCACACCAAAGGCCTACCTACCTTCCAAGGCTTCATGGTCATTCCATCTGGTCTCTTCCCATCATCGCGTGCTAAGCCATTGGGTTCTAAAACAGCTGGCACCCCGGCGGCGACAAGAGCACGACGGATGATGTCATTGATGCTGGCGTGCCGTGCTATCCGGCCTGCTCTTACTGCAGGATAGGCCATGTTGTCCGAGGCAGTCGACACCGTCACCGCATTGGCAGCGATGCGGAGCCACGCAAGGAGCGCCCAGACGCAGACAAGTAGCGAGCCGGAAGGTGGTATCATCCAGCATAGTGCCTATGTTGGGTGACGGTAGCGCCTGAGCCAGAGGCCCGACTCCCACTCCCCCACAGCCAGCAGGCGGGCACGCTCAGAAGTATTGGTGGTCGTATTAATTAGATTATTCCGTACCAACCTGCAGAGCGATTCATCCCACTGCCTCTGGGAAGATGGGTTCAAGGGCCAATCTGTATCCGGGCAAGCCACTTTCCAGGCGTTCACTGCGTCAGTCAAGCACGGCACTTCTGAGTCAACCAAAGAGGGGCTAAAATTTTCTCGGTCAACTTTTCCGTGCTGTGGACAGAGGACAGGAACGCCGGTAAGCTAATACTGGTAATTTTGCGGACGCCGAGGCCACCAAAACGGATGGGTAGTGTGGCTTGCAGCCACGCTCGGTCGTCCAGGGCCACATTTAAAATGGATGATAGTGTGCTGCGAATAATTTGGTCAATTTTGTCCAAAAGGTTTGGCCATAAAGGGGAAGAACGTAGAAAGTATATAAAATTTGGGCCAAAACAACAGTATCTTACCAGGGTGAACGCCGAATGTAAATTAATTTTGGAGTCTGTCCGAAATGTCGTTGAAGTTTTTGATTTTTTCGTTGATAAAAGGAGAAAAGCTGTCTTCTAAAATTGGAGAACCTAGGAGGTGCGAAAATACAGTGTGTCCCTGGATAAAGTGCACAAACAAAAATTGGTGAAACTAGACCATAATTTATCGACAAAAAAATTGGAAAAAAAAAAAATTTGTAATATTATTAATATTGATGGTTTAATTTTTTATCACCTACGACATAGGTAGGTACCCTTTTTCTTATTTTTTGTAAATATAAGACTGTTTTTATGCCGTGTTTTTTATTTGCTAAGCATCATGTGTGATCTTAGCCATTATCACTGTTTTAACAAAATACTCGCAATGTTTCAAAAGATATATTTTTTTTTAAACTTGTCGATTACATAAGTAGCTAAATTATTATTTTATGTTCATTTTTTCATAGCAAGGTCTAAATTAAAGTAACTCAGAAGATAGTCAAACACAGCTATTAGAATTCATAATTTTTTATTTAGTAATAATAACACAATAAATCTAGTTACAATAATTGTTCGAAATGCCTTCCTCTAGCGACAATACACATACGACATCGTCTAATAAAATTCCTAGGCAACCTACGAAATGCGTTTCTGTTGCGTTTAACATTTTCTTTCGCCATCTCGATTTTATTTCTTAATTCTTATGAACAAAGTCGGATTTGAAAAATTCTTTTTGTATTTTTGGTAGCCCAATTCTCGACGATAGTTATTGGTTATTTAATATCACGCTATGACCCTTAGGAGCCGAGCAAAAAGAAAAAAGTCAGAAAGAACACTAAGCGAAAACGAAGTACAGGCTGGACCAAAAGTCCGGTAACATTTCAAATGGTCATAAAAAATACAAAAGTAGACATGAAAGAATAATTGTTTATTTATTATAAAAGTACACAAATCGGGGTTTTATTTTTTGAAAATAACGTCATCCAAATGTGATCCTTGATTATTTTGGCACACCTGTAACCTAGAGCAGAAATTTTCCATCACCGCCCGACAAGTGTTTGGAGAAATGTTATGAATTTCCTCGCGTATATTTTCTTTTAATTCTTCAATAGACGATGGGATGTTATTAAAAACTTTACTTTTAAGGTAGCCCCAAAGGAAAAAGTCCATTGGTGACAAATCCGGGCTGCGGGGTGGCCAGTTAATGTCACTCTTTTGGATATGACTTTTTGGCCAAAAATTTAGCGAACTGCTGCTATGGAGTCGTTGGAGGTGTGACATGTTGCCCCATCTTGTTAAAACCATGATCGTTGATTAAAACCTGAGTAATCCTGTAATGCTGGAGCAAAAAAGTTCTGTAACATGGCAATGTATCGCTCTGTGTTGACGGTAACGGGACGGCGTCTCTGATCTTCATAAAAATATGGACCAATAATGCCGCTGGCTGATAAAGCAGCCCATACAGTAACCTTGGGCGAGTGTAAGGGTTTTTGGTGCTTCAATTGCGGGTCAGCATCACTCCAGTATTTGCAATTTTGTCTGTTGACATGCCCAGTTAAGTGGAAATGTGCTTGGTCTGAGAAAAAGATGTTATTGAAGCTCGTAAACCTCTCAAGCATTTCGTTAGCAAACTGCAGTCTGAGCGTAGTCATTTGGCCTTAATTCCTGTACAATTTGAATTTTGTATGGATGTAAATCCTTGTGTAGAATACGATTTAGAGATGTTCTGGGCATATTTAAAACACTAGACCGCTTTCGAGTAGAGAGGCCAGGTTGATCTCTAATGGCCGCCATAGACGTTCAAGTAATTTGATCAAACAGGCTAGTTCAAACAGTTTGGTCAAATTGGCATGACCTTTCAAGCGACCACACACCATCAGGCAGACTTGAAGCGGTGTCAGTTCAGTATCGAAGCGGGCGAAGAGTGGTAGTGCTTCTTTAAAATGTCTACAGATGATGCTTTAGCAATTGTTGGTTTAGTGTTTGCTTTGAAGGCCCACAAAAGGACAAAAAAACGTTCTGTATGGTGTAAAAAGTGGCTCATGAAAAGAGACGAATATTCGCATATAAACTTGTTAAATTAATTGAAATTTGCTCCTAAAGACTGGCATAATTATTTGCGAATGAATGAGGAAACATATTTAAAGCTTCTGTCGTTAGTCAGTCCATTAATTAAAAAAGAAGACACTATTATGCGAAAATCTATATCACCACATGAAAGATTAAGCGCAACTTTGAGGTTTCTTGCGACTGGGAGGAGCTATGAAGACCTAAAATTTTCGACATTATTAAAGGTAAATAAAATACTTGTTATTTATTTTATTATAAATTGTAATGATATTTATCTTAACCGATCAACGAAATCAAACACAAAACTTATCTAAATTAAATCAAAAAAGAAATAAGAATCACTCTTATGTCCTAGTCAACATAAATCGTTTACATTTGGAAATTACTTAGGGTGGGTTGCATCAAGTGCAGCGTTATAGTTTCCGTCAAAGTTAATTTTAACAGTAACATTAACAATGACCTAGAATGTTACTAACTACTGTTGCACCATCATGTAAAATGTAAACGTTAAAGTTATGAGGGTGACAAGTGACAAGACGTCTTATTTCCCCAAAATGTATGTGGGTAATTTTTTTGACAAGGGCAACACTTCAAGCTTGCTGTCATCATGCTTTCAAAGTTCAAATTTGTTTTTTGCGGGATTATTCATTATACGCGTGGTGTATGATTACAAAATTATTTAGTTGCAATTTTTTTTTTGATGTAAACAAAGTTAAGTAAAAATATAATAGAAAAGAGATAGTTTTTTTTTTGTGATTAATAAACGTTACAATACAGCCACTCCTGTACTGTAACGTCTATTAATAGTATCATACGTTTACAAATTAACCAATATATCATTTAACATGGTCGATTTTTTTGATAAAGTCTAACCGGAATCTTAAATAAAAAAATGTACCATTGACGCTGCATCAGTTCCTCTTGTGGTTAGTCCCATTTTTAAGTTTGCTTACTCTCGCGTAAAGTAGTTTAAAAATCAACGTGAAACGGATTATAGTTTCTGGTTGCTTGTCAGTTTGATTCTAGTGATGTTACTCATAAACGGTCAGGCACTCGATTGTCCCGATTATGTAATTCGAAAACTCAATTCAAGTTTAATCAACGGTAGGTCTAGTTACTAGAGGGAAGTTCTCAACATCTTCGTACGTTTGAAACGTACACAAAAAAAAAAGAATCATAGCAAGATCCAAAATACAGCAACTGTTCAATATTGGTACATTGGTGTTTAAGTCAGTGACACTCTGCTAAGATCGGCTTTGTTCGACTTTGTAAAGAGCGTTTTCTTCTACTCACGCTCCACTGCCAATGTAATAATCAATGTCTATAACTTATCAACAGACAGCACTAACCCACAGAACATGTATTTTCATGTTATTAAAACTCTGTACATCACAGTACTTTGACGGTTTATTACACGAAAATAATGTATCTATTCCATGGTTTATTATCTACCTACGTAATTGAATTATAGGGCTTTTAAAAGGTAAAAGGAAGTTAATTAGTGTGAAAACGATACCCATGATGAATAATTTGAAAATTTTCATAGCCGCAATCTTGAATTTTCATTTTGACCTCACTATCGGTTTTAGCACTCTCGAAAACTATGAAAACGATACCCATGACGAAAAATTTGAAAATATTCGCAGTCTCCATCATTATCATACAAATATGAATGCATTTTATTTATTTATTTATTTAAACTTTTAACACTTAAAAAAGTATAGCACACCCACATTTCGCCAGTTAGTTATAGTAATATCATAATAACATTAAATTCGCGTAAGTCTGCTGTGTAAGACCTAATGTTGTATTTTATTACGTAGGAGGAAGGAGGTACCGAAGAAATAAGTACCAAATATTTTAAAAACTATGAAAGTTATTGCTTGGTACCTACTCACGTTGTATAGGTAGTTGTGCAGCAATGGAGATAGTTTTTTCGGCGATTAGGCCCACCAATAATTGTTGCGTGTATTAATGAAACGCATGTTGATTTGATCTTATTCAGTGTATTATATGTCATTTGATCTCTAGATTACAGTGTTACAGTAGATAGTATTTTATTCCTGAATCCTAAAAATATTCCTGTATCCAAATCTCCATTATCAATAAACAGTTTTAATACGTCCTTGCATCATCAATAGGTACCTACGCACTTTCCGCAAACTGCATCTAAAAGGTTTAACTGAAACAAGCGAAAAACCCATGCGTTCACAAGTTACCGCACATTGCAACAGTCTCAGACAATGTCTTCGCTCATTGTGGTGAAATCTTACTGAACAATGAACACAAATGCTGTACCATCTTGAAGATTCCATTCCTTCAATTACACACAGGAAAACAGAATTTATATCAATTTCATGCAATTCGAAAGAAACGGAAAAAATAAAATGATTGAAGTGACAAGTGTTGCTGTCACTTGACACTTGTCTTTCTGACATTGTCAGATAGTGATGCGGCTGGATATTATTTAACTCGTTACTCGAGTAAATAAAAATATAGGCTCGAGTCCATTTTCTCTCGAGGTGCCACTGGATGTAGTTGCATTTAAATAAATATCACCAACATAATGGCGTGGTGTTATGTTATGTATTACTGAAATAGATAAGTACCTATGTTTTATAATACCTATATTCACTACTTAAAAATACCACAAGAGTGAACTTCCAATTATGTCAAATTATAATCTATCCACATTCTGATGTATAGATTAGTAGTTTAAGATAACTGACATTATTTTCATACAAAGAATTGTTCATTTTAGCACGGTAGATATATATTTTTTTTTTTGATGTGCAAAAAACGGGACGAGCACAAAACAAAAAGAAAATAAACTAATCATAGAAACATCAGAATGTGGATAGATTTTACATAATTGGAAGTACACTCATGTGGTATTTGTAAGTAGTGGATATAGGTTTTGTAACATTGAAAAGGAATTCAATGCCACACTCCAAACAAATTATGACACAAACCGTAACTATAGCCCTTAACCACCCGAATTTGAGCGGTTAATGTTATCGTTATTTATGACGTCATTTTAACAATTGTTATAATGGTGCAACGCGTATTTTGCATAACCGGAGATTTGACAGCTGAAAAGGCGTTGGTTATCGTTAAAGTTAGTTGGTGCAACTCACTCTTAAGTAAATAGCTGCATTTACATCTGGAATGGAAAGTTGTACTGGATTAGGTTCCTGTTCTTGTATTTCTAAGGACTGCATCTGTGTGATAACAGTGGGTTGTGTTGAATTAGTGGGAGAAACAGGAGGGATAGACGATGATGGTATATATATGTACGATTCCATGATGATGATGACACAAACCAATTTATTGGAGAATGTGAATATTGTGACTGTTGAGCAAATGCAAGCTGTTGTGAATGATTATCATTACATAACTTGTGTGCAAAAGTCAAGTTGCCCAACTCGGCTTGAAAAAAGAGTATCATTGATGATTTTTTCTGCAATGAGACGCTGCGTTTTAGATAATTCACGCATTTTGATCGCAACACTTTTAGCGAAAACATCATAACGGTCTTCTTTAATAGCGGGTCGTTTAAAGTGATTCTGTACCGATAAAAGTACATCACTGACAATTGAGTCTGCTTTCTTTTTTGGTGGTCTTGACTGTGGCCGATTGTTGGCACTTATATTGGTGGGGTCAGTCTGCTCATCGGTGGACTCGATCGGCTCATCGGTGGGCTCAGCCGACTCAGTTTCTGTGTGCTCAGTGGGTTCAGTATCGGAGGACTCTGTAGGAGTCGTTGGCATCTGAAACATTTGTTTATTAGTTTAACGCCACATTCTCTGTTCTAATACCTGTTTAAAATATAAATTTTGTTAATTTATATTTCAGTTTCCGCGAACTAAAGAGGAATGCCCATTCGCCAGAGAAGAAATTTGCGTGCTTTGACCACGCTTTTCTCCCTTCTTAACTCTCCCACTCCTCCTTCTTATCTAGTGTCTCACTTCCAATATCTATGTTCTTCACACGCTAAGAATCTTCGTTCTTCTAACAATCTTCTCCTACTCTGTCCTTCTCATACTTCTGACTTTGTTCATTCTTCCTTTCATTTTCAGTCCATTCTTCTTTGGAATGCGCTACCTCTTGACATCAGGATGGCCACCAGTCGGTATGCATTTAAGCGGAGATTGCGGAGTTATTTTCAAAATAAATAGCGTAGAGTCATCTCAAAACCTCTCTCTCTTGAATTTATATATAATATATGTATATAATATAGGTATATATTATAGTAAATATGTATGTATGTGTATTATAAGTTTATGACTTATTTATGTACAAATTGTTCCATTTCTAACAGAGCACCTGCCATCTAATCTCTTCACCACCCTTGGTTGACTGGTAGAGAATGCCTAAGGCATTAAGTCCGCCTTTGTACTTTTTTAAGTGTGAAAAGTTTAAATAAATAAATAAATAAATAAATGGAAATGTATATCCAAACAATTTAAAGAAAGATGGAATTTCCCGCATTGCCTTGGAGCGATTGATGGGAAGCACGTAGATATTACACCTCCAGAAAATAGTGGATCGTATTATTTTAATTACAAAGGCAAACATAGCATGGTTCTTATGGCAATAGTGGATGCGAATTATCAATTCTTGCTGTGCGATTTTGGGACCAATGGCAGGGTTTCGGATGGAGGTGTTCTTCAAAATACTGAATTTTATCAAAAACTTCAAAATAATGATTTAAAAATTTCTCACGCGGAAAGTGTGGAAAACAGTTCCAGAAGCCTCCCTTATGTATTCGTGGCCGATGATGATGCGACATGATGAAACCTTTCCGACAAATTGACTTAAATACACATGAAAGGAAGATCTACAATTATCGTGTATCTCGAGCAAGGCGGATAGTTGAGAATGCATTCGGCATATTGGCGCCCAGATTCAGAATTTTTCACACGCAAATTAACTTAGATCCTCACATAATAGAATCCGTAGTAATGGTGTGTTGTGTTTCACACAATTTTCTGATGTCATCTTCGCGTAATTATTACGCCCCATCAGAATGTTACGATCAGGAAAACAGAGAAAACAGGACTATTACACCCGGGCCACACACACCATACAGTCAAATATGAATCACTTACGCCGTAGAAATTATGGGAATATTACAAATGCGGCCAAGATTGTAAGACAAGAATTTATTAACTATTTTATTTAATAATGAGGGTAGTATTCCATGGCAGAATGATTTTGTGACATAAGCAAAAAAACAAATATGATAAAAAACTAAATTTGTTATTATGATAAAACTTCATAAAAAAAATAAAAAAGGTTATTACAATTTGTTTTATTAACTTACCTCAGATCCAACATGATCAGACATGTTCGAGCGTGAACTTCTTGCATTGTTCTTTAAGAAAAGACAGTTGATTATAGTACCATAACTTTGGCTTATATATTTCATCAGTGCCTACGCCTGAGTTCAAAGACTCCTCAACTTTATGTTCCTCCTTTTTGGAGGCTGTTCGAAAGCTGTTAATATTTTTTGTCACCAGGTCACGGTCTGCATTCGGTTCTATTTCTTTAAGTTTTTCTATTAGTTTACAATAAGCAGCATTCCGCTTATCTCTGTTATGGTAATCTTTATTTTTGATGTTCCATAAACAGGTTTCATTTCGATATATTTGTATGAATTCTTCTAGTACATCGCGGTTCGACATATTGCAATACAACACGT
Organism: Fissipunctia ypsillon; assembly: GCA_947568875.1. Lineage (NCBI taxonomy): Eukaryota > Metazoa > Arthropoda > Insecta > Lepidoptera > Noctuidae > Fissipunctia > Fissipunctia ypsillon. Next base: position 10,725,576 of record OX387651.1, read on the forward strand.
CCGCAAGGGAACACTTCCGTAGCAACAACAGCTCTCGCAACACACACACTCAAAATATTAATCAAACAGTTTGAACAAACTGTTTGGTCAAATAAAAATACGTAAATTCATATTTCTTCCTTCAATTTGATTTCTCATTAAATTTGATAAAATTTTACCACAGACAGTCATGCCAATTTGACCAAACTGTTTGAACTAGCCTGTTTGATCAAATTACTTGAACGTCTATGGCGGCCATAGCAGATGTTCGTACGCACTCTATGTTTACGGGTTCTCGCGACGTCTTAGGTCGGCTGGATCGTGGTTGCTTTAATGTGGATCCCGTCTCCTCGAACTTCAGTACCCAATTTTTAATTGCACGAGTCGATGGATCTTGATTTCTATTCCGTATATTGTAATGAGAACAGTATTTTCGTTGCGCTTCAGTCGCGGAATCGTTGTTGCGATAGTACTCGCGTACGCAAAGCGCGCGTTGTGCGCCAGTGAATGACGCCATGCTACTAAATTCCTATTAGCTGCTCTCGCGTTTGGTAACGCCCCGCTCCCCGCAATTCAAAGCAGCGACGGATTCAAATGTTACTGGACTTTTGGTCCACCCTGTAATAGCGCGGGCAAGCCAAACGCGACGGGTCGGGAGCCGAGGGAGTTTTATTAAAATGTGGCTGTTATTTTAGTATATTGTGTATCTTACGACTTCCACGCGAAGTCGCGGAGAACAGCTAGTAGTAAATAAAAATAAAACACATTTTTCATACAATAACAAAATCATTATAATTAATTTAACAACAATGTCTAATGTTTTTCTAAAGCTTTAACTAAAAGATCGTTAATATGCGTGATCAAGTTTCTGGGGTCCACTAAAAGTCCTGCTGTCATCATGGCGTTGGAGAATAGCTGCTCCGACACCATTTTGGCCAACTCCTTATCAGTTGACAGCAGTTTGTGAAGTTTCTTGATTATTGGGTGCCTGGAAGATTTAATGATAAGTGGTGTAATAAATAGAGTTTGAGATCATTACAAATTCTAAAATGCAATGTGACTTGTAATAAGATACAGAATGTTATTTTTAGCCGACTTCAAAAAAGGAGGAGGTTCTCAATTCGGTTGTTTTTTTTTTTTGTTACGTCAGTACTCCGTCATTTATAAACCGATTTGGATTTTTTTTTTCATTTGAAAGGATATACTTCCAGATTAGTCCCATTTTATCAAAATCCAGTTCTGATGATACGATCCAAGAGGAATTGAGGGTACTCCTTATATCATAGGCGATTTTGGTATTTTCATCATAAAGTCAAGCATATGCATTCTGAAAGTACCATTTGGTGAAGTGGAACTGATGATGAAGACCACAGATGGCCACCGGAACTACTCAATAATATAATATTAGTATTTCACGGGTTGCGATTCGCTTAATTTAATATGGTTGCTAAGCAATTTACGCTCGTCACAACGCATATGGTGCAGTGGAACTGATGGTGAAGTACCAGGCGAACTCCTCAACAATTAACGTCCCTGCATCGGGAAAAGCAATATTTTGTAAAAGGTGATAAGAAGTTGACATGAGGCTATTGTAACTTAGATAAATTACAATCCGACCTACTAAAAAGTGAAAAATAAAAAACTTTTTTACAAAAATAAAAACAACCGACTCCCAAAAAACACTATGAAGTGAAAAATAACTTTAATTACAGAAGTCGGGGACAAAAAACAAAAATACAAAACCGAAGACAGACTACCGAAATTAATGTTATTTTCACTTTGTTTTTTTGGAAGTCGGTTGTTTTTTTCTGTAAAAAAGTTTTTTACGCATTTGTGTCGGTTCGATTCCCGGCTAAAGCAAACAACTTTTTAAATAGTGTTTTTTCACACCTTTTACTTTTTTTTAAATTAATATTTTTTTAATTTTTGTTAATTAAATTAGATAAGTACCACAGGTTACAGCTAATAACAAAATATTTTTCACGGAGAACACTCACTTGACGTTTATTTCTAGATGTGGCCTCAGCAGCGCAAATCTGTTTTCTTCACTCAGATTTTGTGCTTGAGTGCGTATAAAGTGTCGAGCTGCCGCCATTTCTTGTACGGTGATAACACACGGATGAGTTTCCAACTTTGTTGTTGTTTTTACGTCGAATACTTTGCCAGCTAATTGCGACTTCAAGTAGTTCACAATTTCGTCTACTTGAGATTTAAGAAGTGCGTCGCTTCCTGTTGAAAAGACATTATGAAATGGCCAGTCATGTGTATACTTATAAATTGAGGTATGTAATACATCTTCAATTCACAATAAACAATTTTAAACAATGTAATGAAATAAAAAAGGATGCTAAAACTGCTAAAAGCCACTGGTATAAAAGTATAAGCACCAATAATGTCTTCTGTGTCCTCCTTATTTGGCGTCTGCATATCATTCTCTATGGAGACAAGCTTCCTGTTGTTGAATTCCTTCAGTTCCAGTAACACCAGTTCATCGTACATTTCGTAGCAGAACAACACTTCCACGTCGCGTTTCTTGAGCGACTCGTAGTAAGGCGACGTTTCAGCCAATTCACGACTGCAATGAAGTAAATCAAGTATTTGTGTTCATAATGTTTTAGAGCAGTACTATTATGTAAAAAATAATTTAATGAAGTCCAGTTCCCGCAAACTTTATGGCCGCAGCCGAACTGAAATAAGCAGTACCTAGAATCCCGCACCTCTGTGAACGCTCACGCGCCCCCAATTATCGCCATTGTTTTTTTTTTTGCAAGATAAGCAATAGAGCGGCCATCAGTGTTATGATTGAAAATTTTACGATGTTTAACAAACCTAGGGGCGGCTAAGTAGTAGACTGTTGTCTGATCTTCTTTTTGTCGAGAGGCATAATCACTAAGCGATGTCCTTTGCCCGCCTGGAAGCTTAGAAGACTCAAATCGGAGCAATTTCGCAATTTCCTCCTAAAATATTACAAGACACGATTTTATCATATAAATAATTATAAATATTATCATAATTATTAATACTTCAATATTAAACACTCACCTTTTCTATTGGGCTCTGACTAGTAACAATTCCTTCTTTCAAGAAGACAGAATACTCTTTATAAAATGAATCATAGTCTGCTTGATTTTTTTTCGACATATCAATCAGGAATTTGAGGAAACGGTTGGTGAGCACAGACTTAAGTTTTCTGGAAATGTTAAAGTAATTATCGTTTCTGAGGCATTGTCCTGAGACAGCTAGCACCTATCAGTTCTAAATGTATACATATATTATGTTTGTGTAACTTACACAATAAGAGCACTATTTTGCAACAGCTCTCTGCTAAGATTCAATGGAATGTCTTCGGAATCCACAACACCTGAAATCACGAAAGAATTGTTGAAACGAAATACATACATTCATGTAGAAAAACTAGTTATTTATGTAAGAAATCATACAAACCTTTAACAAATCTCATCCATTTTGGCAATATATTTTCAGCCTTGCTTTTGATAAGGATTTTTCGAGAATACAATGCTACCCCCACATCGGAATCGCGGGACAGTTCAAACAGGCCTGGTTTGCCTTCAGGTACATACAATATAGCCCTAATACTAAGAGGAGCATCAGTTTTGTAATGCAATGTATATCTGGGTTTGTCATAAGCCTGGCTGATGAATTTATAGAAATCAATGTGTTGCTCCTGAGTTACTTCTTTTGGCTCCATCAACCAAAGAGGCTGTAATAATGCACAAATAGTTAAATACATACACCCAGCGTATTCAAGGCAATTGGTGCCGATTCTCTTGTACACCGAACTAAACTATCACTAAAATTCCTTACTTTTGGCTATGAGAATCTTAAAGCTATTCTGCAAAAAAATATCACTAAATTTAAAAATAATTTTGACAGAACTAAATCGAATTTGACAATCGCGACCCCACGTGGTAAGTACTTGTTTGCCCTTCCCCGTGATTTTTTTGAGCCGGAGGCGCGCAGGGGGGCAGAAGGGGGGGGGGGGGGTTAACTTTTGTATGGAAAATATGAAAAATTATATTGCCAACATGTTGACTTTTAGACGTTTATTGAGGTTTGTAAAGGGGGTCGAAATTTTCATTATTTTTGCGATAGGACACACCATTTTCGAGATATCAGCAAAAGAAAGAAAAAAGACACAGTTTTTGCACCAGAAGTCGAGGTGGGTGTAAATTTTATTTCATACCAACTGATTTTATTCCACACCTTTTTAATCGCGATTAAACATTGTCAGATTTAGTTAGAGAATCTAAATTTTAGGTGAAAAACGTCAAATTCAGAATAGCAAAATTACCATTTTCACTAAATTAATATCTCGGTGGCATCTTAGTGCTGTCAAACTAAAATATAGTTGTGTCACTATAGTCAATTTCAGAATGGGAAATCGTCGTTTGACAGGAATAAACTAAATTTTGGTAATTTTTAGTCTAGTTTAGACGCATTTATGACAAGAGAATCGGCAACAATGTGTTTAATAAATAAAAAATATGAACCTTAATCTGGTTTATTTGCTCATCATTCAGGAAGACAGGACTGCTGACAAAGTTGCTGTACTTTTTGATAATATCTGAAATGTAAAAATTATTTAGCTAACCAAATAAAGTTATTAAGCATTTCGTTTCTGTATTATAGGCCTGTAAAATATCGTTAAAAATAAGACTTAATGAAACCACATACTTTTAACTGTATCATCATCAGCATATTCTCGGCAGTCTGTTTTTAAGTGAACAATTATTTTCGTGCCAATAGGTACTCCATCTGCTTCTTGTATTTCATATGTGCCAGAACTAGAATTTAATAATAAATAAAAATTACACAATACTTATGTTCTTTTAAATATTACAGCAACATTTCAAATAGATGTTCTAATGTTCTGCGGTGGCGCAGCTACAATTATCATTACGAGGGAAGCCGAAGAAAAAATTGTAGTTTTCATCAGAGGCGAAGCGCGCTAACAACTCCATTCCTACCGGATTCCCTTTGGAGGATCGGAAGAGTAACTTCACCTACCACCATAGAAAAATAGCACATTCAGTAATGTCTATGATTGCCAAATAATATATATTCCATTATCAACACAAATTGTTCTAAATAAGCCGGCGCCACAACGTGGTAATTGTATTTGTATGACTATTTGTAACTGAACAATTTTTTCTTCGGCTTCCCTCCTACGAAATGTCAAACCTCACCACTGGTTCTCATAAACTGAGACAAAAATCTGTAGGTTTTTAATCATAAGAGGTATTAAACTCTCTCTCTTATCTGGTGTACAATAAAGTATATATAAATAAACTGGTATTAAATATTAATTATGTAATGTGATGTGATACACAATTACACACACACAGGTGTACCATATTATTTGGCGATAGTAGACGTTAAGAGTGGTTATTCCGAAGGGAAGCCGATAGGAATCGGGTTGTATGAAGGCTACGCCCATGATGTTCTGTCAGGGAAGTGGACAATTTCAATAAATGACAAAATATGCAGTGTTCAGACACATGACAAATGAGCAACTTACCCATCTGATGCCCATTTGTAGCCTTGTGATCCTTCTTTGCTACTTCTAGTGAATACCTCAATCTTATCGGCAACCATGAATGCTGAGTAGAACCCAACACCAAACTGTCCTATGATTGAGTTAGCCTCCTCCGCACCCTTCTTTTTGATCTCTTCAATGAAAGACTTGGACCCTGAACGGGCTATAGTTCCTAAGTTCTCGGTTAGTTCTTCCTTTGTCATACCAATTCCAGTATCCTAATAAAAATATTAAAATACATTTGAATTATTGTTTAAAAAAAAGTTACACTACTTATGTGCTTCATGCCATTCTTAAATGCATTAACTTCAAAAAAACTATAAAAGATTAGTTAAAGACACTTATAAAATAAAAGAAAGCTGTAACATCTTCTAGACTTTTTTTTTAAATAACTGAGTATTTTTATTAGCTAAGTTAGGGCCTTATCACACTGGACGATTTGCGAGCGTGGGCGTAGCCAGTACGCCACGAGTGCGCAACGTGTTCGCCGCGTTTTTATAATATTGTACACTCGCTTGTCTCGCTCTCTCTTGTACACTCGCGTCAATCGCTCTCGTTACGCAAACGCGGCGAACACGTTGTGCACTCGTGGCATGCTCGCTACGCACTCGCAGCGAGCGCTTTCACAAATCGCTTCACTGGTAACACGCTCGCAAATCGTCAGTGTGATAAGGCCCTTACAGTTAAATAAATATTGATGAATAGGGTTACTACATACATAAAGTATTACATTTTATTTTCAAATATTATTTTATTTTGTTATTTATTTTTAGCCTGGGTTGTCCCACTGTAGGGCAAAGGCCTCCCTTTCTCCTTTCCACTCCTCTCTGTCTTGTGCTAGTGTGGACCAATCCTGTCAATACCTACCTGAAAGATGAGTGTCCTATTCTGCTTATCAGGCAAGAGTCTTATTTCCAGTGGCCTGTCCATCTCAGTCAGTTTTAAAGTGTCCGAGTCCCCGCTGACAGACAGGTAACGGAACTTTTCTAATGCATCACTAGCATTGGAGATTAACTCCCGAATGAAGACCTGTAAGTAAAATATTAACACTGGTTTGTCTACATTTGAAAGGAAAATTATACATTATTTTTCACACTAGCAGCTAATTAGCTGATGCATGTGTATCAAATAGCTAGGAGATATTAAATCTGTCCAGTTTACAGTTGAAGCAGTTCAGTGAGGGAGCCGTCATAACATTTTCCAGGAGCCTATCTCATGCATAGCTTGATTAGACAAGAATTGCTTCAAAGGCTTTTTCTTTGATGAATTTTCCCATAACTTTAGGGAATGCCCACGCAAATGTTTGTTGGCATTCAGAGTGTAAACGTCTTGAAGGCTGGGCACTTTTTAGTGTTCTATAAGTATTTTGTATGTCTCAATGAGCCTACCCGTCTGTCTACGCTGTTCCTATGTGTTATGGTCAGGGTCTTTGAAGCACTGTTTGTAAGGTAGATTATGCATGGTGTGACCCTCTTGGTTGCCCTTCTTTGTACATTATCAAGTAGAGTGATGTCTGTTTTGAAAATTGGGTCCCAGATAATGATAGTTGATGATAAGGATAGTTGCTTAAAAACAACTATCATTATATTGATATTGGAGAATAATTTTTAAGTAAATCCACCAGTAGGCATTTATTACAGCAAGCAAAGCCTATGTTGACCATTCTGCCAATGTCTAAAGTGAATTGGAAAAGCAAGTGTGCATAGTTATAAATTAAAAAATAAATAAACAGAACGGTAAAAATCTGAGCTATAGAAACTATATAGTTATAGTAAATTGTGGCTAAATAATAACAGCTGCACAGGTTGATCTAAGGTTAAGCTACGCTTACTGCGGTTGGTTCGTGGAAGACCATCCATTACATATCAGGACCTCTCTGTGCCTTGGACAGCATGTTATGCCGTTGGTCCTGGCTGTCTTTTGTAGATCTTTGACAGTCATTATGGGTAGTCAGATGCCCAAAAATATGACAACCAGTCTTACAAACAGGTATTGTGTTACCCAGTAACTGGGTTGTGGGGGTCAGATAGGCTCCATGTAAAATACTGCTATTCAGCTGCATCCGGTTAGACTGGTAGCACACCCCAACAGAGCTGGGAAAAGGCTAGGCAGATTGATTGAGTATGTTTTATGATTAAGTATACTTACTTCTTTGTCCGAGTATAGAGATCTTGCTACAATATCTAATAGCATGCGGGTTTCTGCTTGAAATTCTCTTTTTTCTGTTGGACCTTTTAAAGTTTCCTTCCCTGAATCATTCACTGAAGGACCTTTCGGCGCTTCTGATAAAACTTCTGTGGCAGCACTGTAGCATCTGCTTGTATGGTAATTTTGTAGAAATAAACCTGCAAAATTTAAATGATTTTTATAAATAAAAATTGCTATAATTTAAAATTCAATAGAAAACTTAACCACTCTTTGTGAACAGGATTTGTAGAGGTTTTTGAGTTTGAGCCCTTGGGAATAAAATAATCCTCTGATTGATATCTTTTGGATTTTTAAATACTAACTTGTTTATATCTTTAACTAATGTGATAAAAATGATATAACCTTACAATTACCCAAAAAAACTCTCTTACCGTTTGGCTGTTTTGTGATTAAGTTACAGGCGGAAAGATATCTAGCGTTAATTACCGGCTGCATGAATAACCTCTTCGCACATAATGTGGAGTAGCGAATTTTTAATCTCAAAGCAGACATTGCTATGCAATTTGTATAAGCGTAATTAGATATATATAAACGTAAATGGACTTTTTTGAGAAAATCCGCTATGATATAACACTGTTTTACAATCTCTAGAGGTTATTTAATTTATTTCTTGCGATAACGAAAAGCTGCAAAAATTGCAATTGTTTTGCGAATGCGAATTGCTAATGAATGATTTATGATATATAATTGTCATTTGTCAGTAATGTCAGTATCACAGAACCGTAGACACTAGATCAAAGAATATACTACTCTCTGACGAGAGCACTAGATAGAGAAAACAAGAAAACAACACAATCCGTCACAGATTAGCAATCCTTAAAGTATTATCTGTATTTGCCTATGGTATTTGCGTTACGACATGCCAGCTATTCTTTAGAGTTACCATCACAATTTATTCATAAAGCGTCATCCAACATCAGCCAACGTGGGCCATAGTCGTCGTCAAACATCGACGATGGTGCAATCAGCCTCGAAAAGATGTATACATCGACAGGAATTCATTTCATTGTCTACAATCTTTGTTCCATAATATCATCATTGTATCAATTTGTAGCCACAAAACATTTGATATTTAACTGTAGTAACCTGTCCAAATTTTATGTATTTTCTCCGCTCTTCCTCTTTATGGAAACAGCCATACCTTTTAGGCAAAATCGATCATATTATTCAAAGTACAGACGCCAGCACGTCAAGCTACCCGAAACTGTCAAATTTTCCCAGTCCACCTTGAACCTAATGTTTTAGCGATAAAGTTGAAAATCTATTAAAGAAATTTGACAGATTGTAGTAGCTTGATGTGCTAGCGTCTGTACTTAAACATCCATTTTAAATGTGGCACTGGACGACCGCGCGTGGCTGCAAGCCACACTACCCATTCGTTTTGGTGGGCTCGGCGTCCGCAAAATTTCTAGTGTAAGCCTACCGGCGTTCCTGTCCTCGGTCCACAGCTCCGAAAAGTTAACCGCAAAAATCTTAGCACCTTCTCAGGTTGACTCTGAAGTGCCGTGTTTGACCGATGCGGTGAACGCCCGGAAAATTGCTTGCCCGGATACGGTTCTGCCCGAGAACCCGTCTTCCCAGAGACAGTGGGATGAGTCGCTCTGCAGGTTGGTACGGAATAAACTCATTAATACGTCCACCAATACTGCCGAGCGTGCCCGCCTGCTGGCTGTGGGTGAATGGGAGTCGGGCCTCTGGCTTCAGGTGCTACCGTCACCCAACATAGGCACTATGCTGGGTGATACCACATTCCGGCTCGCTACATGTTTGCGTCTGGGCGCTCCTTGCGGAGCTCCACATCGCTGTCAATGCGGTGAAGGAGGCGACTGCCTCGGACACCATGGCCTATCCTGCAGCAAGAGCGCTGGTCGTATGGCATGGCACGCCAGTATTAACGAGATCATCCGTCGGGCTCTTGTCACCGCCGGGATGCCAGCTGTTTTAGAACCCAATAGCTTGGCACGCGACGATGGGAAGAGGCCAGACGGAATGATCATAATTCCTTGGAAGTTGGGTAAGCCTTTGTTGTGGGATGCAACCTGTGTCGACACCCTCGCGCCATCCCATCTTCCTAGCACGGCGGGCTGTACTGGGGCGGCTGCTGCAAGTGCAGAAAACCTCAAACGGCGCAAACATAACAACCTCATTGGGAGCTATATGTTTGAGCCGTTGGGGTTGAAACACTGGGGCCGTGGGGTCCGAGTGCTCATCGAGTATTTCGGGACATCGCCAAGCGGTTGGTCGACTCTTTACGGGACCAGAGGGCTGGTCTATTTTTAGCCCAAAGAATCAGCATTGCCATTCAGCGTGGCAATGCTTTTTTTATTTTATTTTTTATTTGAGATAGGTTTGCTCTTGACTCTAGTCTCCGTCAGAGATGACAGAGACAAAGTCGACGATGGAGCGAGCTTACCCAAAAGAAGCCTGTTAACTCTCACTTTGTAGATGCTGCCAGCCTTTTGGGCACTTTTCCCATTGACAGCGATGCGGATGAATTTTTTGATACCCAATGAGCTCTTCCCCCTTTTTTTATTTTTTATTGTATACTTGTGTGGATGGCAGCACATCAAGCTACTACAATCTGTCAAATTTCTTTAATAGATTTTCAACTTTATCGGTAAAGCATTAGGTTCAAGGTTGATTGGGAAAATTTGACAGTTTCGGGTAGCTTGACCTGCTGGCGTCTGTACATAATATAATATAAGAATAAGAACCATTTATTTGCAGAAAATACAGGTGTTACCAGTTGTTAAAAAATGGTGGTTTAACGTACAGTCCATATTTTGCCTGTTTAGGGCATGAAAATCCCAATTTTACATTGATACATAAGTAAGTACTTATTTTAATAAGATATACAGAATATCCAGAAAAATACCTATGTCCTAATATAATTTTTAAAATTAAGATAAATTTTAAGTTAATTATAATAAAATATATAGGTACACGCAACAAAACTTAAGTAATGACATTTTTCTTTATGTATCCAACATAAATTCTTTACGATTTAAAATAAAAAATAGATACGCCACAAAACACTTGCTTGAAATAAAAAAAAATTAAAATTTATTTAAGTTGCAGAAATTCTTGTAAACTATAAAAACAATTTTCTATTAGCCATTGACGCAGTTTAATTTTAAAATATTTAAATGGGAGCTCCCTTATGATCTAAGGTAATTTATTAAAAATTGTTATGCACATATGATAAACATTCTTTTTAATTAGATTTGTATTACAAAAAGGAACTAAAATTGTTGCATCTCTTGGTCTCTGTTTAGTGTAATTTTCACCTTTGAATCTAAAGAATTCATTATGTTTTCTCACAAAAACCGATACTTCAATCAAATACATGCCAGTCAAGGTCAATAGTTTTAGTTTTTTGAATAAAGGCCTACAAGATTCAAGTGGACCGACACTGCATATAGCTCTTACACATTTCTTCTGTACAATAAATGTCTATGTGTATTATAAATGTATTGTAGTAACACATTAATACTCTATTGTGGAACACGGATTGGACAATCCATTCAATGAAATGAATTCTTGTCGATGTATATATCTTTTTGAGGCTGACTGTAGACTCACTAGACAGTAGAGTAGACTAGCGCGCAAGATAAGTCTACGCGCGACTGGTGGCGTGCTTAATGTTGCCTTTAACCTGTATCTTATAGTATTAGATGTTTATCAAGATTTCTAGCTCGTGGAAACGTGGTCTTAGGTGACAGAAATGTAAGACTTGAGATTATTAAACCATATTGACCTGACTTAAACGACCAGACGATGGCATACAATTAGTTCCGATTTCAGCCGCGCGCAAACTTATCTTGCGCGCACTCTATTTGTTTTTTTGAAAGTCTCACTAAAGTCAGTTTTTAGTTGTCAGGATAGGCCTAAATTGTTTTCAGTAAACGCCTACAGCCTACATATATATTTTGAAAGAAATTTATTTGTTACTTATTTTGACAAATCTTGAATAATACAAGCTAACACTATTATAATACCATGTTATAATTTTTTTTTTTTTTGAATAAACATTATTTTTAGTAATGCTTATAAGAGCATCCTTTTCTGAAACTGAAACGCGATAAGTAAAGCAAGCGTCAGTCAGTGACATGACAGCGAGAGAGAGACTTAGTTGATGTTTGGCCATTCGTGTTAGATTGGCTAGGCCAAAGATTTTCTTAAATTGTTTTGTAGAGTCATTAACAGTATATCAATTTATTTAAACCATATATTTGTAGTTTTGTGCAACTATATTATTGACAGTGCCCAATAAAATTGTAACGATTTATAAGAAAAACTGTTTTTGATGTGTTGACTGCATAACTTGTTCAAAACATTTTTATCATTTGACGTGTTTCTTTATATAAATAATTTTAGACCGATGTGTAAGTCACAATGTTCTAATGATTATTAGAAGCAGAGGTATTAAAAAAAATGGTTAATAATCGGTGGAGTTCTATAGACTTGAAAGTTTGACAACATGAATAGTATGTTGTGGATGTTCAGGACGAATTGTGTGTTTCTGATAGTGCAGTTGCACTTGCGGTGCAGTACTTGAGTACCGAGGAGGCACGTTAAGGACTTGCGAGGAGTATGACGGAACTGAGGTGAACAGTGAGCAGGCACCGTGGAGCACCTGGTCGGAGGCGGCGGGGCGGGCGGCCTGCTGCCTGGCGCCGCGCCCGCGCAGCACCCGCCCAACATGCTGCAGCCCATGGAGGAGATGATCCTGCCACCCAAACGACAAGCTGTTGTTGATCGCCTGAGGTGAGTGTTGCACATTTATATTTTTATATTATTAAATGTTATTGTAAATAGCAGTACTTTCTCACCTAGAAAAATTCATTGTTGTGTATATATATCTCAATATCTTTAGCCTATATGGGTGATAAGAGTGTAACAACAACTTGGTGTGTAATAAGGAATAGTTTCATACTTCTTTACTGTTTTGCAGATTTCATTAAACAGTTGTGGACATATAATTTGGAACAACTGATACCAAAGTCACTTTTCAATAAACAAGTTGCTGTTATTTTTGTATCAGTTTGCTGATAATAACTTTTAACAACATGGTTAAACATCAGTTTTAATAGGCTTTACTACTACATACAAGGTTCGCAAAATAGTTGAACTTCTGTTAATAATTTAACTATGGTCTGTTTGAACTACTTCGAAACTTCCTAGCTGTGGACAAATAATTAGGAATGGGTAAAATGATTTCATTTATTAAACTATATGAGAATTTGTTTAAATAACAACACTTATTAAATAGGCTTTACCACTGCTGACAAAACTAAGCATTAATATTTTGTAGGATGACCCTTGCTTATAATGCTGAAACGCATGTACTGCAGAAACGGGGCATGGAATTTATGAAACTGTTACAGGTTTCAACAGAAATAGTGCTCCAAGATTCGACAAAAGCATCATGCAGTTCATTCAAAGTACTTACCTTTTTAGCAGCCACACTCTACTTCTCCCCAAAGATTTTCGATTGGATTAAGATCTGGTCTGTCTGCAGGCCAATCTAACACGGTGACATGTTGATCACTAAGAAACTTTTTCACTGAATGAGCAGTGTGTTGGGGGGTCATCATGTTGAAATGTCCAAACTGCAGGCAACGTCTCCTCAGCATAAGGAAGCATGTCTTCTCCAATATATGCATGTATTGAAATTGGTCTAAAATGCCTTCAATCTTTTTAATTGGCCATGCATACCATGCCCTGAGAAACATCCCCAAAATTGGCCATGCATACCTGAGAAACATCCCCAAACTTTTATGTTCCCACCTCCATGCTTTACTATGCATACCATGCGTTGAGAAAAATTCCCAAACTTTTATTTTTCCATCCCCATGTTTTACTTTCTTGAACTTAGGATTCAATGCCAGTTTAGCCAGTCGACGCACATACTGTTTACCGTCAGAAACTAGTGTATTTATCTTTGTTTCGTCAGAAATAAGATTGCCATACTTTCTAGCAAAATCTAATCTTGCTTTTCGGTGCATGTTCTTGTTCTCAGAAGTGGTACTCTCCGGACGATTCTCCCAAATAACCTCGCCTCCATTAAGCGTCTTCTTACTGAACGCGCTGATACTCCTCCATTGGCAAAACCTACCCTTCTTATAATTTCAAAACCCTTAAATGGATCAATCTTCACTGAACAAACAATCAAAGGATATTCATCCGGTGTCGTGTTTGTAGATTTAGGTTTTCGAAGAACATTATTGGTAGTGTTGAATTTCTCAATGTGATTGACAGCATTATAAACCTTAGTTTTGGAGCACTCCATATGATCAGCATCTTTTTATACGACCAATTACGATCATACAGTGCCATAATTGTTTACCAGGTTGCTGGATCACAACTTTCCTTTTTACCCATGATTTTGAAATAATTATGCACTTTGGACTGGGAAAACATAAGAAAAAGTAACCAAAGGACAGGCAGGAAATAAAAAAATGTGCTATTTGTTTTCGAAATTCGAAATTGAGAACATATTTTGCGTTCTTAATTATTTGTCCAGCGGCCTGTACTTTTGAAATTTACGACATGGCCAATTTACGATAAATTGTTTTATATGAGAAGTGCAATTATTTTGATTATTGAGTATTAGTCATTAAAACCTACTAATAAAGCTATTACTTTATGTAGTTCATAGTTGTTATTTGTAAGTTGGTACAAAAGTAAATGCAACTTGTTTATCCAAAAGAGACTTCATTATCAGTTGTTCCTAATTATATGTTCACAACTATTTTATACACACACATATTTTATGATAGTTGATTATTGGTTGATTCTTCACAGGATCAGAGGGCTGGCCTATCAAAAGAATCAGCATTGCCATCCAACGTGGCAATGCTGCCAGTCTTTTGGGCACTTTCCCATTGACAGCAATGTGGACGCATTTTATGATGCCCAATGAGCCCTTCTTCCCCCTTTTTTATTTTTTTTTAATGTATACTTGTACATCTTAATATATATAATTCTTCTGTACGTGTGTTTGTCACCTAATTCCTCCTATACGGCTGGACCGATTTGGATGGAATTTTGAGTGGATATTTCAATGGGGGACCTGGATGGGTTCCTGGATGGTTTGAAAACACAATTGGCCCCGGTGGCGCTGTGCGGGCAGGACAACATCTGCCGGGTCCGCTAGTAATATATATTTTAGTGTTATCTTGTATATCGTGATAAAGATTTATAACTAACAATTTATAGTGAATTAAATATTATGTATACACACAGCTCACAATAATATGCTCACAGTTCACATCAATATCCTATTAACCTTTTGTATGCCGTAATTAGAATTACAGAAACGATTAAAAAGCCATTTTTATTTAAGGTGAAAGCCCCAGGGTAGCCCGCGAAATTCAAATTTTCTTACGTTTTTTGTAATTTGCAGGTCAGTATTATGTTGTATGTTGATTAAAATATTATTCGCGACCGTAACAAATACGAGGAGGGATCAAAAAGTAGTGCGAATGAGATAGAATATAATGACTATTGATAACATAATCATTTATTTTTCTACATAGGCTCCGAGTCTCTCTACACACCGAGTCCAGCGCTTTTCCAAGACTTCAATCCCTTTCAAAAAAAAAGTTTTGTCTTGGTCCTGCAAAAAGATCTCCACGGCATCCATCACCTCGTTATCGTCTTCGTACCTGTTTCCCCTTAAGTATTCTTTCAATTTGGGGAACAGATAAAAATCGCTAGGCGCCAGATCTGGTGAATAAGGGGGGTGGTCAACCAATTCAAAGCCAGCTTCCTGAATGGCAGCCATCGCAACTGCCGACCTGTGTGCGGGTGCGTTGTCGTGATGAAACAGCACGCCCCTTCGAAGTTTCCCTCTCCTTTTCTCTTTGATGGCATTCCTCAACTTGGGAATTAAAGCTGCATAATATTGGCCTGTAATAGTGGTTCCACGCTCCAGGTAATCAATCAACAATATCCCTTCTGAGTCCCAAAATATTGAGGCCATAACCTTGCCAGCCGATGCCACGGCACGAAACTTCTTCGGGGTCGGTGATGATGGCCGTTTCCATTGCGAAGATTGCTGTTTTGTCTCGGGATCAAAATGATGGACCCATGTGTCGTCCATTGTTACGAAACGAGACAAAAAGTTTTCAGAATCTTCTTGAAACTTGTCCAACAATATCTTCGAAATGTCAAGTCGATTTTGTTTCTGACTGTCGGTTCACATTCTCGGCACCCATCTTGCGGAGACTTTTCTCATATTCAAAGATTGTTTCAATATGGATTGAATACTTCCATATGAAATGCCCGTTTCTTGAATTAAGTATTGGATGGTAACTCTTCGATCGCTCAATACAATTTTCTCGACTTTCGCAACATTTTCTTGGGTGACTGACGTCGATGGACGGCCGCAACGATGTTCATCTTCCGTGCTCGTTCTCCCAGTAGGGAGAACGAGCACGGAAGATGAACATCGAGCTTCTCAATTTCGAGTACGAAATTGAGAAGCCCACCTTGCGACAGTGGAATACGGCAGAGCAGACTCTCCTAATGTTGCCTCCAAATCGCAATGAATCTCTTGCGTCATTAACTTTTTTAAACAGAGCTATTTAATAACGGCTCGCACTTCGTTTTTCTCCATTTTCGAGAACACGTTCCGTTACGAAGCAAACAAATGACTACATTCAGAAAAAAACAAAAGAGAATCGAAGATTTTTTCTTTATTAATATTACAAATATGTATCCGAGCTATGCCTGCCAGTATTTTTTTTTTTTCTTACCAAGGAGTAAGTCGTTCTCACTACTTTTTGATCCCTCGTATGTATTTACACAATTATAATCATTAAAGTCATCAATACAACTCTCTAAGACCAATTAATTTCAGGATTATACTAATTTATGGAATTTTATTACTGATTCTAATGATTATAATTCTATAAATACATATTTGTTACGGTCGCGAATCATACTTTAATCAACATACACCCAGACACTGAACTGCAAATTGCAAAAATCTTAGAAAATTTGAATTTCGCGGGCTACCTTAGCGCTTCCACCTTAATATTAACTCACCTGCAGAAAGTGTGAAATGTTATTTCCGATTTTTATATCATATGACTCATCATTACAATGATTGCTGATACGTTATTTTCACTCATATAATTATCAGTAGCCTTATTAACCTAATATATTCTATTATTATAATAACCGCGAAAGTTTGTGAGGATGGATGGATGGATGTTTGTTACTTTTTCACGCAAAAACTACTGAACGGATTTGTATGAAATTTGGCACACAGATAGTTTATGACCTGGAATAACATATAGGATACTTTTTATCCCGATGTCACTACGGGATCGAGACTTATGCGGGTGAAACCGCGGGGCGTTGCTAGTCATGCTTACACGTGATATATCTATTTACTATGTAAATTTTTGTCAACCCTGATTGATACAAGGTGAACAAAACATTAAAATAGTAATTTAATAGTATGAGTCTAGGACAATACGCTGATATAGCTCTTAGACTCATGTAGAATAAGATGATTATTAAAGCAGTTATTCAGTAACATAACAGTATCAGAATACAGATGTTCAGATGTTTTATTGTTACACTGGGTTAAGGTATGTGCATCTTGTTGAGCATAACTCAACTGAACTGATTGAGCAGAATGTTGAGTGCCGTATGGCATTGTGGTATGTTGAGTCAGTATAGAAATATGCTGTTGTAATTAAATTTAAATCAATATCTTGAAATGATCATTCTCTACTAGCTGAAAATTTGTATTATTTAAACAAAATATAAAGTTCTGTTTCTGAAAAAAATCATCTACTGTAATAATAAGACTTTAAACAAATCAATGAACTAAAAATGTATAATAACAAAGTAGATGGAAATGAAGTCAGTGACCCTGAGCTTAAAAAGCAGGCACTTTGATAATGCTGTTCTAAATCAAAGCTATTATTGTATTCTATCATGAATTTCAAATCTAGTCTAATTAAAATTGAGATTCATCATGACTGAGCATTCTTAGAATATCAAAATATAATTTTTTAATTCAAATTAGAATGAGAATCCACACTTTTTTATCCATACCAAAGGTTACAAAAGTAAGCTCCCCAAAACAGTCAGAGATAGTCCCTACATAGATCACGCAATTATTGTAATGTCTATCAAGCTTATTTTCATAAAGGTTTAATATTCCTTCGTAAATAGGTACAGTGGTTCATCCATCACCTTTGTTTTGCACTGACCATTGACATTAAGACAAGGGTAGCTAGATGAAATGATAGATACAATTAAACAATTTCGTATGTCTAACAATAATTGTACGTGCGTGCCAGCCCGAATCTCATGTCCCGAGATCGAAGGGCTCCACACAAAACTGCGAATTCGCATCGCATCGCAAAAATCTGCAATCTGCGCTTTGAATTGTAGCTACAATAAAATGCGCAGCTCGCAGATGTGGCGTGGGAGCCCTAATAGGGCAACTTTCGGGTTTAAGACGACTGTCACACTCACACAGATCGAACTTATCGTAACCCAGTCATTTAAACGATCGCGTATTCGCACGACAGTCGCTTTCCGTTGCTGGGACGGTAACCGCGCCCATTTCAGGGATGAGTTCCCAGGGCGACTCACGCGCTCGTTACTTACTACCTACTTAGAATTGAAAGAAAATTTTAATAAAAAAAATAAATCAATAGTCTGCACTCTAGTTGCGTTACACACTTTCAAACAAAATCCGGAAGAATTTGAAGAAAATTGCTAATCCATTGCTTCATATGTATATTTGAAAAGTTCTTCTGCTCAACAACGTAAATAAGGCAATGAATGTTGTTGAACTGTCATTGCCATTGTGTCTTAGGCAATTACCCCGCGGGTCTTGATACGCGCGGTTGCAAACGAGGATTAAAAGAAATAAAAGAAAAACAATGGTCCTCCTCTGTCCTTTACAAAAACGGTACGCTGTATCGGCTGTATTATTGCACCAACCAATAGTGTAGCTGCTATGGATCAAATGGTGCAAACTTATACTACAATGTGTTAAATCAAAGGAAATTGCTGTTTTTTTTTCATTTTCCTAATATTAAGGAAAATGAAAAAAAAAACTTCAAATTTGTTTATTTGTATAGATTATATACATCTATTCAAATAAATAAAATTGAAGTGTCTGTTTGTAATGTCAATATAACAGCTTTTTACTAAAGGCATATGAAAGTATATAAGGTACTTATAAAAAAAAAAAATCTTGTCTGTCTGTCTGTTTGCTCCGGTTAATCTCTGAAACGACTGGACCGATTTTGACGGAACTTTCACTGGCAGATAGCTGATGTTACAAGGCACTCCGTGTAAGATTAGAAAGAGAAAATAAAAGAAGCCTAAGTCACTACTTAGGCTACTTTTATTTTAGAAAAAGAATTAGGGTTCTGCACA
The DNA here is from genome assembly GCA_947568875.1 of Fissipunctia ypsillon. Classification (NCBI taxonomy): domain Eukaryota; kingdom Metazoa; phylum Arthropoda; class Insecta; order Lepidoptera; family Noctuidae; genus Fissipunctia; species Fissipunctia ypsillon. The sequence continues at coordinate 10,744,738 of OX387651.1, forward strand.
AAAAAATCTCTCTCTATTTGATAGCTCTATTCTCGAGGATGGTTATAGGCGATTTATCATCACGCTACGACCCATAGGAGCCGAGCAAAAAGAAAAAAAGTCAGAAAGAACGCTAAGCGAAAACGAAGTAATACCACGGACGGGCGATACAACGCGGCGGCGGCGGCGGGTCTGGGGACGAGGGAGTTTTATTAAAATGTGGCTGTTATTTACTATACAAAGTGTAACAGGAGGATTGACATTCCTTTAAACCACGTAAAGAGAATCGTGTTCTTTACCCGTATACAAAAATCAATCAAATCCAATGAATACTTTAGCCACAGGAAATTATTTCATTTTCTTATTTTTCAACATGATGTAGATCTGAGTCCATAATGATAGGTAAATATTGCCGCCGCCGCGCCCCGCACCCCGCACCGCACCGTTGGTTAGTGACTTTTCGTAGATAAAACGTGTTTACTTTTTTATGCAATTGATTTTGCTATTTATTTTGTTTAAAAACTGCAATTTTTTAATTTTCCATTATCTACTAATTTTCGTGTTTTAAAATGTTTCGATGGACTAGTACTGTGCTCGTTTTCATTTAATGTCGTACGTCCAGATACACGTATAAGAAAGCGTATTATGCTGTGCAGGTGGCGCCATGCCATTGGATTGATACTTCCCTTCTTCTGGAATTATGCAGGTATCGAGAAAAGAGTAATGAAAGCTATCTAAAGTACCTATGCAATGGCAAAATTAAGTAATACTTTATCGCAATCCTAAAAACCAATGGGTTATTGTCAAACGTTGCTACAAGCGCTACTGATAAACTTCCTGTTGATAGCGCTCACAGTTTTGTTTCATTTTCCTTTGCGAAGGAAAATAACACGACATTATAAATATTATTTACACTTTTTAGGATTCCGTACGTCCGAATGAAAAAACGGAACTCTTATAGGATCACTCGTGTGTTTGTTTGTCCGTCTGTCACAGCCGATTTGCTCAGAATCTATTGGACCGATTAAGTTTAAATTTTGTACACATAATGAACAAACACGAACGTGTAACGTAAATATGTAAATTAATTTTGAATATAGGGTTCACTTTTGGAGGAAAAATTAGAAATTAAAAAAAGTTTTGCAAACTATACCTTGTGACATATCAAATGAAAGGGCTTGATAGGAGGATTTTAAATATATATTTTTTATAATTTTAAAATAAATACCTAATTTCAAAGTTATTAAAGAAAATTGATGAAAATTGACCACCCTTATCTCCATAACTTTTGGAAAAAAAATACCGACAATTGTTCTACTTATAGATTACCGACAGGAAAATTGATAAGAAGTCTATGGTCTTAAAGTAACATGGTAAATCACTCAATATTGAGCGTGCAAACTTACATTTGCAGGTGGAATGTATGGGGAAACATGTTTTTCATTCAACTACAATGTTAAGTTTGTTCTTGGGATAAATTCATCCCAACTACAGAACCCTTCATTGTGTGTGGTCCGACACGCATTTGGCCGGTTTATCAATTAAATCTCGAAACAAATAATAGTGAAATATTTGTAGATACTCAAGTACTTACTGCATTGAATCAGTCGTTAAGAAAATATGGGTAGAAAGGTAATGAAAGTCGTCTTACCTTCATAAGTAATGGCTAGTACTGCATAGATATTTTTGCATTTTATAGTCAGAGATCGGATATTCGGATGCATATTTACCTAAAGTTGAGGTGTTGGCTAATATGGAATGCACTTTTGTATCGATCGTAAAAATTTCGCGATTCTGGAATTGATAATTTTAGTACTTTTTGAGTATAGAATCGACACGCACTACCCTTCGTCTTACACCCTACATACACATATATTTGCATCGGGGGTTAAAAATGAATTTCAAGCATAAGAATAGTTGTGTGATCCCGGTGTCTCGGTATTTTTTAAATATATAATACCACATGTTTAAGAAGTCGTTTCCATACCATGTATCCGATTAGTTGTGCATTCCCGGATTTTCTGGAATCCCGGCATTTATATTAAGAAAAAAAAAAAAATTAAGAAGCCGCTTCCATAATCTCTCAGCGAAAATTTAACTTTAGGTAAATATGGATCCGATACGATTATCCGATCACGATTTATAATGCAACTAATGCAGAGGTTGTATTCTGAATGAAAACGACTAGTGGAAAGTCGAAAGATAGAGCAGCAGTACCATATTGCGTACTCTTAGCGGACGTTTGCGCAGACGTAAAAATATCGCGGCGGGATTTTATCGCGCACTGGATTTTCAATTCTCTGTGTTGAGTCGACCATTGAGAATCCAACAGAGTGCATTCCAGCGCGTCGAAAAAACACACTGTTGGATTTTTAACTCTCGGCGCTAAGCAGATCGTTGAAAATCCAGTGCACGAAAGGAAAAACGCCGCGATATTTTTACTTCCGTGCGTACGTCGGCCTATCCTCAGTCAATATAATACCCAAAAATCCGGCCAAGTGCGTGTCGGACTGTGGTCCGACACGCACTTGTGTGTTGTGTGTGCACAATGAAGGGTTGCGTAATTGGGATGAAGAAAGAAGAGAGAATTATCCCAAGAACAAACTTAACATTGTAGTTGAAAAACATATTCTCCCATGCATTCCAACTGCAAATGTAAGTTTGTACGCAAAATATTGAGAGATCTACCGTGTTATTTTAAGACCATAAACTTCTTATAGGTTTTCCTGTAAGTAATTTCTACGTATACCTACATATAACTATTTTCTGTATTTTTTTCAAAACTTTAGGCGTTAGGTTTCGGAGATAAGGGTATGGTCAATTTTCGTCTATTTTCTTAAATACCTTTAAAACTACTTATATAATCTAAAATTATAAAAAAAAAAATCAAATACCCCCACAGTACACCCTTTCATTTAATAATATTGATGTCACACGATATAGTTAGCAAAACTTTAAAAAAAAAAATTCTTATTTGCTTCCAAAAGGGACCCCCATATTCAATTCATTTATTTACGTTACACGTCCGTGTTTGGGTCACAGAAATTCATGTGTGTACCAAATTTCAACTTAATCGGTCCATTAGATTCGGAGTATATTGGCTGTGACAGACGCACAGACAGACACACGAGTTTTTCCTTTTGAAGTACGGAACCCTAAAAAGAAAGCCCAGTTTGGCATACCCATAAGTGGCCAGTCTCATGCACGAGAGAACCATCTTGTCGACAAGTTGCTACCCCTACAACAATCCGGTGCCACCGACTGGGTTATTGAAGGGTGGCCTAGTATTGATCGAAGAGGCCATCCCTGTTGTTAGAAAATACCCGAGACAATTTGATACCTAATAAAATATTTTAAAAGTAACAGTGTTTTAACGATAACAACATAAATTATAGTAGGTAGGTATAGTAAATCTTTCCAAAGTAAGTAAGAAAACGTAGAAATGGTTTTCTTCACAAGTGCTCACCTCACTAGACAATTCTCTGCAAGTATACCTACTGCAAATGCAATTGCCGGAATGCAAAAACAATAAAATGTATTCGTCGTAAATTGCTCCCTAATGGGTACTTGCATAATCCGAAATACCTTCGTAGACGTTGTTGCTTGGCTCAAGTAAATCTGACTTTCTAAGCGCGAACGATTGACGCTGTTGATAAAGTAAGCAAATAACGTCGGTCAAGTCAAAACAGTCACACTTATATGTACATAATGCTACAAAACTGGACTGAGAAATTCCAGAGTAGAGTAGCGCCTTACTAGTCTTGTATAAGTTTATATGTCTGAAGAGGTTAGTGCATCGCGGTTTGCACTCAGTGAAATTATGTCGGGGTCTCGGTGTGTATCTAACGGTACTGACTAGCCAGTTGGCGGTGCATAAGCGCTGCGCTGTGTTTTATTTACATTGCAGCCAACTTGTAACTTGATACATCGATGCATACTAAGATTACTTAGTTACAATTTTAGAGATCCTTTAATAATTTTGGTTGCGTTTTAGAAAGTAGAGAGACTGCATTTTGTTCTCGTGTCGGCGTAACTTTCATTTGCACAATATTTTTGGTTAGGTTACGAGCTATCCAGGGTGCATACCGGGGCGACGGCTTCATACAACCCCATTCCTACCGGCTTCCATTCGGAACAACGACTGTACTTGAGTTTACTATTACTAAATAATATAATACATACTTACATAGTCATATTACAGGTATTTTTTAATATAATATCATAAGATAAAAAGCATTACAAAACCGCTTGCTTATAGTTATATAGGAGTTAAATTAAGAAAAGTAAAGAATTAACTTAAATTGAGTTAATAATTAATGATGTTATATTGAGTTTATAAGAACTGAAAATTTTTTCTTCGGCTTCCCTCTAATAGAAGTTGTAGCTTCGCTACTGGTGCATACATACATATACGGTGAAGAATGATGATAACTCGAACTCTATCTATTTAATATCATAGTTCAGATTTAGACATAACACTCATTGTATTATTAAATTGTAATTAGTTATTGTGTTTGTGACTAAATAAACATGTACAAATGTTCATCCGAACTTGGTATGTTGTTTGTCATCTTCATTAAAAATATGGATTAAGTGCTGATGTGGGAGAAATGGAGACACTTAATCGAGTGTCAATCAACGTGTTGAATACTTGACATTTTTGATCTATCATGTTGCATTGGTAGTTTATCTACTAATCTGATCACGACGGCTTTAGGTATCGTCATTAGTGATGATTTCTTGTCTTGAAGTCAAGTATTTATGAGAATTAATTAATTGGAGTCGGTAGTAGGTACTCGTAACTCGTATCCTATATGGAAAGAGTCCTGAAATGCAAATTTCCTAATTAAATAATTAATTAATTTCAGAAAATAATTGATAAAGTGCATTTCAAGAATCATAAAAGTCCTAATTAAATTTGAGCGATCGTTCGTAGGCCACGAACATATTTTATACTTTCACAGTTACTCATTCGTGAACAAGAGTTAGTATAACGATGTAGAAAGATTTGTGACAACAGACTGCTTTTGTCGTGATAACTTGTAACGCAACATTACGTATTCTCCTTGCACACACGCGCAGTCTTTGTTAATTCACCTTAAAAGTCTGTTCGACCTAAAGCACGTTGTGTATGGGGGAAATAGGAGTCGAGTCTTAAGTTATGAGGGCACATGCATTACGTTGGTTGTTCGGGCCGGATCGATATTGGCACCGTAGCTCGGAGGGACGATCCCCCGTGCTAATGGGATCATTTGTAGGGATACACCCTGATCGGCGCGACGAAGTCCTAAACTCACCTAAGGATTTTATTATACAAGGACATCTGAAACCTCTCTTAGCGAACGCAACTTTATTTTTTTCGTTTATTTGTTCCTAACAGGTTAATAGAGTGCCCATAATAACTTTAGGATAAAATCTTTCTAATATTATTATATTTAATTTAAATAGTTTTGTAATAATCATAACTCAATGGCTTTGACAAAAGTGCAATCATTATACTTTTGTTTAAACATTAGAACATAACCTATAAAGCACTTGTCATGAATGCGTAGGTAGTACCTATTTGTTCCTATTATTGTACTGCAATCATCGTAATGTTGTTCGTCATCATTGCTCACTTTTATTATTGACTTACTAAGAGAATAAGAATAGAAAAGTATAGATTCAAAAAGACATGTACAGTTATTTATCTCTATCTATTTTAATACCGTTGCAATCACACCAAGACCCTAATACAATTTAATAGAGAGGGTTGCGTGTAAGAATGGGGCCCTTGAAAACAGCGTAGTCGATAGGTCCAATCACTTGAAATGTTCAAAGGCTAAAATATATTTTTGTTTGGAAATGGAGTTTTTTTTTTTGGCAATCTTGGAATGAAATGGTCAGGAGTGAGTGACATTGATGGCACGATAATATCGGACTTACCTAATCGGTTAAAGTTTGATGACCTTGAGGTATCCTTTTGTTTTGGGTTAGCATTAAGGCATTCAATGACCTCATTCAAGTTCTTGCTTGGGTTCAAAATATATACACCTTGTATACGATTTTATAGTGGCAATGTGTGTAGTCTGTGTTCGCATTCATTGAAATGCATTCAGGACACCCATAGTCGTGGTAGGTAAGTATGCAAAATTCTTGATCGGTTTCGTACTTGCTATGTGGATTGTATGAGTAACCACTAAGTAAATATACGTACCAGGTAATAACGTAGCGAAAACATTATAGCATTCAAATATGTATGCCAAAGTCTGAGAATGAGAAATACAAGTAAATTGGGAGTTAATCAAATAATAAAGTCATGTGTGCTATAAGTATGTTCTAACAACGCAGAACGACGTGCTAATTAACCGCGTACAAACATGGTTATGACATGCAAATACTTGATTGTTCGTTCTTTAGTTTTGTATCTGTAGAAAGATGATCCCGCCGTAGTATGTGGGGATTGTCGGGTACAATGTCAGTGACATAGCGTGACACACAATCGGGAGTTATCGAAGGCGTTGTTTGCGTAGCGCACAGCCGCGGCGACCGGCTGGTCAATGAACTAAACAAAAACACCTACAAGTTTACACAGTGTACTGCCACACTGCGGCGTGTGCGACATTGCGCTAGGGATGCCAGATGCTCGGGATTCAGCGGTATTATGTGCGTACATACGTATGTATACACAAAACACTCAAGTCACATTGAGAGCGTAGAAGTCTTCAGGTGTTATTATTTTTTTAGTCGCTGTATCAGTCGTTGGAGTCACTCAGAAGGAATGACTCATGGTTTGATTGACTCAGCTAGGGACCTTTAGGTACGAATTGCTCCTTGAATGCGATGTTTTTAGTAACCCTGCACTGCGCACGAGCACCGCGCCGTGTTACGTAGCCTAAGTATAACCCAGTTTGTCAGGTGCCGATAATAGCAGTGGATCACACTCGCTACAATAAATCTGCTTCCCACTCGATAAGGAGAGATGTTTACCCAGTTAATCATCACGCTCAATTGTGCAAGAATGTTATGTTAGGTCCACTGATTTGACTTTAGTTTAAAATAGTTTTCATTCGTGAAAGTAGTGTAGCTATTCAGTTGTTTTCACTTGCGATACGGTTGACTTTCAAGTTCTGAGTAACTGCATATTACGTAGGTACACTCATCGTATTGAGTCGTGATTAGTTATTCCTACTAGCTCCGTGTCCTCCTGATTTAAATGTAATAAAATTTATTGAATGCAAAATACAATAATAAATCGTATTGATAAGAAGATTTTTTAACATTTTAAACGCTCATCAAAATATTTTTTATAGCTTCCAAATAAAATCTCAATTAACCCCAAATAAATTAGGCTGGGCTGGGTTGGTTTATAGGTTAGGTTATGTTTCTTATGAGGATTTATCCTTTCTCGTAGTGAAATGGAACATTTTTGGTAAGCATTTAAATAGCTTCCATATTATTTGTTGGCAAATGTTATTCGTACCTACCTATTTTTTTATATTTCTATGTATCTATACCTACATAGACTTATTTTAAATCTCCAAACAACAATGTTAGCATACACTTGTCGGCCTATTTAATTTTTTGTATGAAAAGGAGTGATCATTACTATTTTGAGAAGTAGTTAGTTACTACCCAGTACTACGACTTACATATTCATGAAATTGTTCACACCGTTAGCCTCTAAATCATTCATTACTTATTTTATTTGTGACGTATAAATTACACTGTACAATTTTATTATTCTATTTCGTACATAATAGGTACCTACGTAGGTAGATGGTGAAGAAAAATTATCTACGTGCGTCCTTTATGTAACGCTGTGACTTGTACCGACCTTTTATTGCTATCAGGCTGAGACAGTAATCAAGGATGAAGAAGGAAGTAGGTATTGCACTAGCAAACAAACAAAGCCAGATATATTTCCATTATTAATGGAAAATTTACTGTTTATACTAGTAAATACAAGACTTTCCATGTTTTAACGTTTCCAAGAGGTTAGCTGAATGGTGCTTATTTTATGCAACAGCTGCTTAAATTGTTAACGAGTCAGTAAAATACAATATTTTATTGATTTTCAAAGCTATCAATTCTTTTCTTTTTCCATGTTGCGAAGCGTGCTAGTTAAAACACAGAATGCATAACTTTAGGGAAAGTGAATGTAGAGTTGAGGTACTTACGAGTAGTTACATCTACCAATGACTACCGTGGGCCGTGATGAAGTGCGATGTTCTATGTTAATGATTTGATATCTTACAGCGTCCGATTGATACTGTACCCGTAGTAGTTGATGATTAGTATACGTAGGTGCAATATAACAGACTGATATCGGTCGGTACAGTGACGTACTAGTGGAGTACGTCTATCCGTCGCATACTGCTTATGTAATAAATGCTTGCACATAGACTCCCTTACATAACGGAGCGTATACGTACGTAGCTACTTAACATTCTGATTTTGCTGTAGTTGAAAACTATTGTGTATTTTATTGAATTGGGTATTTGAACTGGGTATTTTATTGAATTTAATTCATGCTCTATTTGATATTATCTGCTAATTATTCGTAGTTCAAACGTACACTATTTTTGCGATATACTTGCAATGAATAGGAAATTATCGTCAGAACCAGATTGTACGAATTACATTTAGTAAAAAAAAAATAACAATTTAAATAAAATCCTAAATTATTGTCACTGTTTAATCCTTAACCGCCTACCAAGTCGTCGCACAGATCCCCACTAATTAAAAATCGTGAATATTTTTGCGTCCGATTTTCGTATAAACTTGTTAGTTCCTATACCTTTTCTCCACGTCCCTGAGTGCCAGTCAACCGCTTGTCGTGTTCGGAGGTGCGTGTGTTTGACTCTGGTAGGTAAAAAAACTATCGTCGAAGTCTGAGAGACCCGTCAGATGGTTACGTACTTTTTAAAATTATGTATTTGTCTAATGACGTCACTATCGATAGATGATTGAAAGAAGATTCGTCTGACGAATAAAACGATGAATGTAGCAGTGTGGAGTCTGATGTAGGACTTCAACACGTTCTAGAAGAAATTTGCGTGTCTGATTCCGAATGCGAAGAGCTAAGTGCAGTGAAACTAGCAAGAAACCGGAGATTTTACTTTTTTTATAACCTAATCAAAATTGGAGTTGATCTACTCGACCAAAATTGTTCTAATTACACTACAGTTCATCACACTCGCAGATGGCCCTTGACAGTATTTTATAAATTGCTCTGTATTTCTGCTTCAAACTGCTACCTCGTGAGCTTATCTGCCCACCTGGAGGACAAAAGATTGAAAGCAGGTTCAAGTCCGTAAAGAGACTAGGTAGATAGATAGAATACTCTTTATTATGTACACCATAAAAATTACAGATATAAATGTAGACATTTTATATAGGCTGACACAATGGGCGGTTTTATCGCTAAAAGCGATCTTTTACACACATTCTTTGGATGGATTAGCTGAATATATATTTAGCTGTTCTGCTAGTCTCTTTATGAACTTGGACCTGCTTTCAATCTTTTGACATCAGAATCGCTGTTCAACGCATCCTCCACAGTAACTAACGAGGAAACCTTATCATCAGCAGTTCCAAGTAGCAGCCGGGTTGAAAAAAAGTTTGTGGTTCGAAAAATCTCTGTTCAACCTGAGACCTATACAAAGATACGCAAAACACAATGGGTACTTGTGTTTAGAATGCAAAGCACCAATTTGCCTCGAACGGTCAAAAAAGCTGTGCATTTGTTGTCATGAAAAACTATAAGTTTAGGGCCTGCAATTTAGTTAAAATCTTGATTTTATTGATATTTTGCATTTTATTATGATTGTTGATTATTGAATAAATAAAAAAAAGTACAAAAAAGTTCCTACTCTATGAGATTATTTTTATGAGTCTCGTTTTTTTAAATATGTTAGTTAATAAGAGATGTTGATAATTAATTAAAATTTTAAAACATATTATTGATTTCTATGTGCCTTTCTTTTTATAATAAATAATTTAATATGTGCCTAAACTGACTTTTAATTCAATACATTACCATACTAAGTTTTGTAAAATAGAATCATTTTACTCCCGGGTCCCACAGACGTTGGGCACGCCACAATTGCGGCGATAAGTCCCCTCTTTGAGGAGTAGCTGGAGAGGCGCCACGGCGTCCTCACCTTCCGCCTGACGCAGGTCCTCACCGGACACGGGTGCTTCGGGAGGTACCTGTTCCGGATAAGGCGGGAGAAAACGCCCGGGTGTCACCACTGTGTGGATCGCCCGGAGGACACGGTGGAGCATACGGTGGAGGTCTGCCCGGCTTGGGCGGAGCACCGCCGTGTCCTCGCGGAAGCGATCGGCGGCGGCGATCTCTCGCGTCCGGCCCTGGTCCAGGCCATGGTACGGGGCGAGAGTACATGGGAAGCCATTATTTCCTTCTGCGAAGCAGTAATGCTCGCGAAGGAGGAGGCGGAACGCGTGAGGGAGAGGCAAGCTTTGCGCCCTCACGCCCCTAGTCGCCGCAGGAGACGCCCTGGGCGTCGGGAATCGACAGCCGATTCCCGGCCACCGTAGGCGCGGGCTTGCGGACGGCGAGCAATGGGTAGCTCGCCGTTCGGTAAGGACCAGGCCCGAGTCGACGGCGCGTTGTGTTCCACGCGCGCCTCAAAGAGATGTCAGCACTATTGACGGGGTCCGCTAGGGCCGATGCCAGCTAGGGTTGCGGGATGTTCGAAAGAGTTACCGTGGCCCCGGCACGGTGACGGTGACGGGTGGGTTTTAGTCAGTAAAAGTCTGACACGCCCTCCCGCTCCGCCCAGAGCGGGAGAAGTCATTTGATGATTTTCCATCCACAAAAAAAAGGGTCCCACAGACGTATGGCAGGTGGTTGTGTGACAATAATAGGTGGAAGGTGGTTAAGGGTTAACATCTACTAAATCAAAATCTTAAATATATATTTTAATAAAAATTCCATAAAATAAATCAAGGGAGTATTAATAAAAAATAAGAGTGAAAAAGTATGCCTCCTTTCTTATGGTTCCCATATTAATAGGATTTATAATGAGAACAATCACCACTATATTTTTATTAAGAAAAACACAACAAAGTGAAAAATTACTTTAATTTCGGAAGTCGGAGTCTTTGGATCTGTATTTTTGGTTTTTGCCACTTTTTAGTGGGTCGGTTTGTAATTTATCTAAGTTACAATAGCCTAATAACAACTGCTCATCACCTTTTACAAAACATTGCTTTTCCCGATGTAGGGACGTTATTAGTTGAGGAGTTCTCCTGGTACTTCACCATCAGCTCCACTTCACCATATGCATTGTGATGAGCTTATATTGCTTAGCAATCATTTTAAAGTAATCGAATCGCAACCCGTGAAATACTTATTGAGTTGTTCCAGTGGCCATCTCACCATCTGTAATCTCCGTCATCAGTTCCACTTCACCAAATGGTGCTTTCCGAGAGCAAATGCACAAGTTACTATAAAAAATACCCAAATCGCTATTAGGTGTGCCTATAATATTTGGAGAGTTCCCTCGGTTTCTCCAGGATTCCATCATCAGATTCTGACCTGATGACAATGGGACTACCTGGAAAGTATACCCATTCAAACAAAAAAGAATTTTCCAAATCAGTCCAGCCGTCTTCGAGTAATCGGGGAACACAGATTCCGACGAACTGAGAACCTCCTCCTTTTTTGAAGTCGGTTAAAAGTCACTTATAGCCAAAGTGCATCTCTAACAATTCCAATAAGCCCAAACACGGGTAGGATACATTGTTTTATTACGGAGTTCCAGTGCCTACCTTCCGGCTTCATCATCAGATCAGTTCAATGGTACCATTTTCATCAGAATCATTTATATAAATTTGCTTAGTCATAGTCGCTTAACTATCTTAATCGAGATATCTTATCGCCACCCGTGAAATACTTCTCATTGAAAAATTTTCCTTGGCCATTTGTGGTCTTCTTCGTTAGTTTTACTTCACCAAATGATACTTTCTGATTGCAAATGCTTGATTTGTTAATGAAAATACCAAAATCACTATGTGTTTATAATATTTGAGGAGTTACCTCAATTCCTAAAGGATCCTATCATCAGAACTGTTTGTCATAGTCCGAATTAGGTTTTTAAACTTTTTATGGAAAGATATTATGTATTTTTATTTGAGATACGTTTGCTCTTGCTTGATTCTAGTCTAGGTCAGAGATGACAGAGACAAAGTCGACGATGGAGCGAACTTACCCAGAAGAAGCCTGTTCACACTCACTTTGAAGAGATCGGGGTCGGGATTTAAAAGTACTTATCCCGAAAAAAATCCAAATTCGGGAAAACTAAACGTCCTTTTTTCTATGGGATTTTTGTATGAATTATTGCAATTTGGACAAGACAACGCGTGTCGGGTCAGCTAGTTATAAAATAAAAGTCAATGACGAACTGCTGTGCCCGCAACTCCAACACGTAAAATTTTTTAACCCTATGCCCTTCGCAGTAGCGGTAAAGTCGACCTCATACTTGTGTTACGGTTGTACCACTCTCAAGGTTGAATGAATGCCACTTGCACCTCATAAAGCGACAAGGTCTATTTGTCTATGTGACACTTAGATATTTTCAACCCTAGTGAAGTTTTAATTTACTGGGAATTCTTGTTAAAAGTGGTAAAATTATGACGAGGTTGGCTATACCTACTTTACCTATTTTCTATATTATTGGTTAGGAAGTAGACGTGAAAACGTGTAAAGGCTCCTGAAAACAGGTGCGACTCGCGACCCGCCAAAGCCAGCGCGTGTCGCGCGACGAGCGGTGCCTTTGTGTGGCTTCGCGTGCCTCGCCTGTTTGTAGCAGCCTTAACAAGACAGAGTGATAGAAAGACTCACGTTCGCAACTTTTATACAGAACTTACATTAGAAAATTCTGGAAATTCCGGATTTCCGGAATTATTTTTCCCCGGTAATCTGGTACCTACCTACTTAAAAAAGAATCATAATCAATGATATTCAATGATTGTCTTCTAGATAGATATAGAATTATTATATTATTTATTTATTAAAACTTTACGCACAAGTAAAAAAGAATACCGTACAAAGGCAGACTTATCATGTTCATTCTACAATTTATTATATTTCAATCACACCATAACTTGTTTTGTATAGATAAATATCACCCGTTTCTCTACAATTCCATTGCCTACTCTAGGATGCATATCCGGTACGGCTCTAATAATCCTTCCATATCCTGAAGGCACGTCTTCCTTACCATTATCGCGCCCCTCGGTCTACTCCTTGATATGCAATGGTCTCTGTAGCCCCATGAAACATGAGGCTTCAGGGGCTAGTGCAAATCTTTGGGTTCATTCGAGTAATCGAGTCTGGTCAAACCATGCTGGGGTCGGTACATTTCATTCATTCATTTAAAATACCATTATTAATCGCCTTGATATTACCTCAGATTTGATATAGCAAGGTAATAATTTACATTTCCTGTACGGTTTGGCCGTGTCTACTCTTACATGGGGTTGAATAGCTACACACATGTAAATTATTTTGCTTGATATGCAAGTTTGTTATTTGCAATACCTATCGGAGGGAGAGTGTGAATTCTATTGCCATGATATACCTAGTAAGCCTTTAAAAAATGTTTTCTAAATGGAGAACGACAGTGACCTTGAGGATTTCATCGCCAGAGAATACTGATGAATAAATGAAAAGCTTGTAATGATTTTTTTATAAAGCCGACAGACTGTCCGCATTAACATTTGCTCAAGGTGACCGCGCTCGGGAGTTGCGGCTGACTGAGCATCGCTTGAAATATTGTTTGTTAGGTACACCGTACTTGTACACCTACTGTGTACTTGTATTGAACGACCACGGCATTTGTTTCTTTGTTATTATTAACTTTGCATTTAATTATTGATGCTTCAGGCTAATGATACCTATGAACTTGCTTACGCAAATACAGTTTTACAGAGTATGAATACGTGGGCTCAAACGTATTTCGTTCGTGACTCATTTAAGTCGTCCCGTCGGCTCTTTAGTTGAAATTGTTTTGGAATGAACCAAAACAATTTCAACTAAAGAGCCGACGGGTGCTCTAGTATTGAGCTGTAAGAATTCTATCTGTATTCTGTGAACTGTGATACACCGCTTAACTAGGTACACACTCCCTGTAGGTGTCGTAAGAGATGACTCAGGAATTATGTCGTCAACATATTATCAGCTGGTTAGGTTTTTTCTATCTTATTTAAGGATTATACCACCACCATATTCGAATCATCGATTTACTGCCCTGCAATTGATTGTAGAACTCGTAGATAGTAGAAGGGAATTACCCAGGCCCGTTCATCGTTCAGTAGGTCGGAAGGAAATATTATTTTAAGTTATGGCCCACGGAATAGATTCCGTGATAAGTAAGGACCTTAAGAATACAACTGCACAACATCATGATTCTTCAGATGATAATAATCTGCTATGAACATACTTAAAAATGTCCTCATTTCTAAAATTTAGATTCCCAAACAGGAAAAATGTGTTCCGGATTAATTACAATGTCTTCGAAATAGAAAACAACCTATACTTTATTAAATTTGTTACAGACGAAGGATAGAAACGTATCGACGACGCCAATCAGAATGTGTGCCGAGGTTCGACCAGTCGTTCACCGGCTCGTGTGAGCAGCAAAACCTGGAGACCACCGCACTTCAGAAGCGTTTCCTCGAAGGGAAAGCTAAACGGCAGGCGAAGAAGAGCGATCGCAAGCCAGACCTGCCAGCCATCAGTGGCAACCTGCACAGCAGTGTCGTCCACGTGGTAAGTTAATATCATGTCAATGATTTTGCTAGTACAGTTTATAAAAGTTTTTAGATTGGCTCCGCTTTAGAGTAAAACTTGCTACTTACCATAATGAAATTGATAAAAGTGGTTGAAAAACACAACTGAAAAATTCGAACCTAGATTATCTGCCAATACATTCAAAATCGAATATGCAGATTACTCACACAAGTAGTAAATGATCTTTTGTCTGAAAAGATTTCTATTGTAAATTCAGTAGTATACGATGGTTATAAGATCACTAAAGAATTTATAGTATAGTAAGTCCTGTGAGCTTCCTCGCTTGACCGACTAACACTATGTGACATCATTACATATTATTATTTGGGATGTTAGAATTTATTGATGAACCGACCAAGTGTTAGACTAATTCACAAACCATAAATATAGAGTAGTAGAGTTTAAAAATCTAAGATTAAAATTTCCAAATTGTAGTATAAATATTACAGACCCTACCGTTTTCTACGAGAGAAAACATGCAGCAGACTGCAAACATTATTCAGAACCTATTAGAATCTTGAGACTTGAACGATGTATATTGCGCCGGTACATTTTGTCATTGGGTTCGACATAGCCTTCGTAAACATAATGTCAGTTTGATAATTTCAAATGTAATGAAAATCCTATTATGTCTCATATTAAACAATGTGGCCAAAGACAAGAATATAACCACTTTGGAAACCGGTTGCGTTCACATATTTTTATGTCTGTCTATGTTCACTTAGGGTTCCCGTTATTCGCCATAAAATATTTGGGCACAATACCTTACCGTAGTAAAAGAAATGCATTTGAAACGCTATTAAACGTCATTAGCACTTTTACTTAATGTATGCCACCGATCAATACATATACATACAACGATTTTTATTCGTCGAGCAACTTCCTTTTTTGTGTGTCTATTAGCTCCTTTAAATTGATTTCTTTTACTTACAAGCTCTTTGCTTACTCTACCTGCTTCTATAACTTATGTTACCTAGCTTTGTGTTATGTAAGACTACTTCCTCATTACTGTTATAAGTCATGTTTGCGTTTTACACGTGATTGTATTGTTCTATTACAAATACAAGTCCAGTTATTACGAAGATTGCTTTTTGAATTCAGGCTTCTTACATTTGAGCTCAACTTCTTGCAGAGTTTTCACGGCTTCTCATTGTTGACATTTAGCTACTAATAATGTTTTTTTAAATGTCCCTGGTACTTTTCCATGACTTTCTTTTTTTCTTTTACACTCTGGAAAGGCAATCAATTAATGTAAAACGACATGACTCAATTCTTGTGACTTGTCCTATATTTGGTGTCCATTCGATTTTAATTTTCGATTCCATTAGCTATGCTATTTTCTATTATTGTTTCCAGTTGCATCAACTTTTCTTCTACATTACCACAACTGATCATAAGTGTTTTTAACCTAGGTTAATATTGTTTTATGTTGAGTTTTATAGTCTAGTTCTAAAACGCTAGACACAATTTATGGAGCGTCGGTCGGTAGGTCGAGATGGGAAGATAATTAGTGGCAGCACGTGCTGTATAAGCGCCGCATCGCACACCGGATGTTGCCCGACGTCAATTGACTTGACCCTCTGGCACCGCATCCCGTGCCTCCGAGCGCTTCACTTTACTCAGCACGCGACATACTACTAACTATTATAAAATAATAGCTAACGATCAAACAAATTAGTACAATTATGTACCTACTCAATTAAACAAGTTTTCGACACTATGTTGCATTGGAAAACGACCTTCGTGAAAAAACAGAGAAATGTGTCTTTAGCTGTTGTGCTGTACGCTCCTATCAAATCTTGCTTTTGAATAATGTATCTGAAGGTTCCATAGTTTGCTTTCCTCTCTACGTGTGTTGGGCTACTAGCTACACTTTACAGCTTCCTGATAGCTATCTAGCCAGTTAGTTTACCTGCGCTAGATCATGTACGTATAGGTACGGTAGGGCGGTCTGCGGTTGTGCAAACTGCGCGAGTTTCACAACAAACGCCTCGCATTGTCTCGCGCCGCTCACCGCGACGACCTCCGAGCGCCTGCGCCTGCGCTGTTTTCTGACACATTTTATTAAGTAACTACGTATTACGTAGTTACCATAGTTTGATGTTGTAGGAACCATTGAGCCGATGGCTTAGCAAGCCGAGCTTCTAAAGGCCTAAAGTTTACCGACATATTTGGTAGCTTAGTACGGTTCAAGTGCTGTATGCAAATTCCCAAAAGCATTTATCAAAAGGAATGCTGCTTTTGAATGAATTGATGTCGTTGAAATCTTTCTTAATTGTTTAGGAACTCGACATGTTCTAGATTATCAAAGAAGTGTATCATCGCTAACGAACCAGAAACATCGATCTACGATCGAATTCCGGAATCCGGACGGTCACTAAGGCCATTAAATTGTCAATGACTAATAAATCTTGCTAATAACTTGTCACTTGTTAGCATGAAACTATTTGGAATGTTAGAAAATAGCTTCTCAAAACTGGGCCATAAATTGCCATTATGTAATTCGGAGCACAGACCGGCGAGCTAGCAGACCATAGCAATATCTGCCGACATCGACAAACTACATCCAATGACTAAGTTCTGAAGCATGTACGAATATTGTTTAGTTCTCTAATATAATTTATAGTTCATAGGGTGGCAAACTGGCAACTGTGAGACAGTGCCTAGCCCACAGCTAGTCGGCGCCACTGAGCTGTGGTCCCACAGTACGCTACATTCAAATATTCACCAATCTGCCTAGCCTTTTCTCAAATATTTTGGGGTCGGCTTCCAGTCTAATCGGATGCAGCTGAATACCAGTATTTTACATGAAGCGACTACCTATCTGACCTCCACAACCCATTAACTGTGTAATACGATACCCCTTGGTAAGACTGGTTGTCAGACTTTCGGGCTTCTGCTGACGAACCGTAACGACTGTCAAAGATAAGATCCAGAAATGACAGCCGGGACCAACGGTTTAACGTGCGTTCCGAGGCACGGAGGAGTCTCGGTTTGTAAAGATAGTCACCCATCCACGGAGCAACCCCGGCAAGCGTAAGCTATGCTTGATGGATCGACCCGTGTGGCTGTTATTACTTAGCTTAGCCACAAGCTACATTAAAATATTCACCAATGATCAATATTTACATACAGTTGTGGACATAATGTATAATTAGGAAGGACTGATACCGACGTCACTTTTCGATAAACAAGTTGCTGTTTTTTTTTTGTGATAATAACTTTTAACAACATGGTAAAACATCAATTTTAATAGGCTTTACTACTACATACAAGGTTCGCAAAATAGTTGAACTTCTGTTAATAATTTAACTATGGTCTGTTTGAACTACCTATTCGAAACTTCCTAGCTGTGGACAAATAATTAGGAACGGGTAAAATGACTTAATTTATTAAATGATATCAGAATTTATTTAATGAAATTAACAATACTTATTTAAATAGGCTTTACCACTGCTTACAAAACTAAGCATTAATATTTTGTAGAATGACCCTTGCTTACAAGGTGGAACAGGACGATTGACATTCCTGTAAACCACGTAAAGAGAATCATGTTCTTTACCCGTACATACAAAAAATCAATCAAATCCAATGAACACTTTAGCCACGGAAATTTTTTCATTTTCTTGTTTTTTAACATGATGTAGATCTGAGTCCATAATAGGTAAACATTGTAAGGTCAAGAACTTGTGCAAAACATATGATTCTATTCTCTGCGTCTCAATGCTTGAAATACAGAGAAAGGTGTCATACGATTCCACTTCAACGCGCCCCGCCCAGTCGCACAAAATCCTACAATTAGGAAGAAAAAGAATTATTACTTATGCAAATTATGCATTAGTGGTGCATAGACAATTGCGTGTGCGTGTGTGAGCGGATTTTTTTCGGCAAAAGTCTTGGACTCGATAATAAAATTAGGTCAGTCCGAGCACCGGCGCCCTTTGAGCACGTGCTATCTTTTTTTATCACGAGACGAGCCGCGCGCGCATTGTCGTAATTTTATGAAAAGTTTTTATTGCTATTGATCTGACACCACTGGATTTCATTTTGTGGGGAGCCGTAAGAAACTAGGTGTATGCACGAGAAGTGAACACTGCGGACGATTTAAAAATTAAAATAATTAATGCCTTCGACAAACTAAAAATAATGGCAGATGGGGGACTTCTTACGTTACGACGAGTCCGTGAAAATTTAATAAGACGATGTCGCTTGTGCATAATTAACCGCGGTCACTTTGAAAATTTATTAATTTGACTCTATCGATGATGTAAATTCTGATTTGATACGGCAAAACTTGGGTAATCGGTGATAGTTTTGTTTTTTACTTGTAAAATTCGATTCATTGATCAGACTATTTTTTAAATTTACTGTGATATAGTAGACAAAATAAGTTTTGCTAACTTATATCTAAAAATGTGGCAAATACTATAATGATTGAAAAATGTACATTTATCAAGTCAGTAGTAACTTGGTAATAAAACACATTATCTATCACCGAATAGCTGCATATCACGAATTAGCCAAGTTTTGCCCTATTATGTGATTATTCATTCAATCAGTGATCTTTTAATTAACAAAGCGCAACTTTGAGTTTGTATTGTTCTCCTACTAAAGTGCCTGCGCCTACCTACCTGCGCCCCGTACCTCCACCGCCACGCCCCGCACCGCGCCGTTGGTCAGTGACTTTTCGCAGATAAAGCGTGTTTACTTTTTATGCAGTTGATTCTGCTATTTATTTTGTTTGAAAACTGCAATTTTTAAATTTCCTTTAACTACTAATCTTCATGCTTTAAAATGTTTCGATGGATTAGTACTGTGCTCGTTTTCATTTATGTCGTACATCCAGATCCACGTTGTATAATAACTGCTCTGCAGCGACGGGGCATGGAATTTATGAAATGTTTACAGGTTTCAACAGAAATAGTGCTCCAAGATTCGACAAAGGCATCATACAGTTCATTCGAATTACTTGCACTTTTAGCAGCCACACTCTTCTTTACTTCTCCCCATAGATTTTCGATCGGATTAAGATCTAGTCTGTCTGCAGGCCAATCTAACAGTGACTTGTTGATCACTAAGAAACTTTTTCACTGAATGAGCAGTGTGTTTGGGGTCGTTATCATGTTGAAACGTCCAAACTATAGGCATGGATGCATCCTCAGCATAAGGAAGCATAGTCTCCTTCAATATTTGCCTGTATTGAAATTGGTCTAAAATGCCTTCAATCTTTTTAACTGGCCATGTATGCCATGTTACCATGCCCTGAGAAACATCCCCAACTTTTATGTTTTCACCCCCAAGGATTCAATGCCTGCTTAGAGCCGGTACACATACTGCTTACCGTCAGAATCTAGTCTATTTATTTTCGTTTCGTCAGAAAATATTTTTCCATTGGCTTGCTGTCCAGTCGCCATACTTTCTAGCGGAATCTAATCTTGTTTTTCGGTGCACGTTCTTGAAAAGTGGTACTCTCTGGGCGATTCTTCCAAATAACTTTGCATCCGTTAAGGGTCTTCGTACTGTACGCGCTGATACTCCTCCATTGCCAAAAACTTCCCTTCTTATAATTTTAGAACCCTTAAATGGATCAGACTTCGCTAAACGAACAATCAAAACATCTTCACGGCGGTGTCGTTTTTCTAGATTTCGGTTTTCTAAGAACATTATTGGTGGTGTTGAATTTCTTGACGTGATTTACGGCATTATAAACCTTAGTTTTGGAGCACTCCATATGATCAGTAATCTTTTTATACGACCAATCACGGGTCATACAGTGCTATAATCGTTTTCCGGGTTGCCGGATTACAACTTTCCTTTTTACCCATGATTTTAAAATAATTATGCACTTTTGACTGAAAAAATGTGGGAGAAAGTAACCAAAGGATAGACGGGAAATCAAAAAACGTGCTATTTGTTTTCGAAATTCAAAATTGAGACCATATTTTTTTGCGTTCTTAATTATTTGTCCAGAGGCCAATACTTTTGAAATACAGCCAATTTACGATAATTTGATTTTTATAGGGAAGTATAATTATTTTGATTATTAAGTATGAATCATTAAAATTCTACTAGTAAAGTTATTATTTTATGTGGTTCAAAGTTATTTGTAAGTTGATACAAAAATAAAAGCAACTTGCTTATCCAAAAGTGACTTAGTTGTCAGTCGTTCCTAATTATATGTCCACAACTGGCTTTAGCGTTATCGTGTTCATGCAATTACAACACTTGGTAGCGTGATCTTCAACTCGCTTGCAACTAATTACTGAAGAAATGCTAAGCGACAAATGGTCAAGTGTTATCTGTTAATTAGGCAAGACATAAGTAAACAGCGTTTGTACTGTGAAGGAACTGAACCATTTTGCATACATTTAGTAAACTACGTAGTGATAATAGTCAGTTTCGCCTTCAGTATAATTAAATAGTCGGTGCTGGAACTAGGGTTCGCATTGTCTTAACGACAGAAAACGATTATTTTGATACTCGAGATTGAGAATCGACTTGAAAATGTTTCATACGATTTTTTTAACGAAAAGAAGCCTATTATCATTCGGAGGACATGGAGAAACCACTACGTGGAAAAGGATGTACTTACCTACCCCTGCTTGAGATCCATTAGATTAATGCGAGCACATTTAATTTGCTATCGCATAGTGGATGCGTGACAGTCACGCACTTGATTAAAAAATTTACCTACCAATGTCTGACTTACAATTTGTTGTTAAGTATCAGGTACACTCAAATTTAATTTGTACTAGGTCTTCCACTGTTTCATACCAGTTGTGTGTGATGTCTGGATAGGTAGGCAGTAGCAGGTTAACAGAACCTACAGCGCACTCCCCTTGTCCTATTTCTCGTTCCATATCCAGTCTTTTCAAAAAAAAAAGTCTGGCAATTTATTACTCCACCTTATCTATGAGAAACAAAAATAGAATTAGTTTCTTTATTCTATGGATCAGCTTAAAAGAACTGTACCTAGTGTTGTTACAAATTCACACCTGGCCTGGAAAAATCATCGTGACGCAATGAGAAAATGTAAAGAAATACAAAGTTACTTACATAACACGTAGGTAAAACTGATTGCAATGAATTTTTATCACAATTTGATCGGTTTTTTATAGCACTTTTATCTCACGTGCCTCAATATTTACATGTAGGTAAAAGTATTACATACCGATATAACATTATTTTTGATACCTCTAAATTAAATACATATTTCCTTTTGTTTCAGCAACAAAAGTTTGGGTGTGGTGACTACGAACCGCCTGCTAAACTCCAATGTGGTGGAAGCGGTGGTGGCGGCGGGATCGGAGGCGAGGCCCTCACGAAGTTCTCCGTGGAAATCGTTCAGCAGTTGGAGTTCACCACCTCCGCGGCGGACTCGCAACCTCAGCAAATTTCAACTAACGTCACGGTGAAAGCACTCGCAAACGCCGTAAAGACGTCTAGTTCACCCCCCTTACCGCAAGCTCCGCCGAGGGTGCCCACTCCTCTAGATTGCGAGAGAGAATGCAAAGCTGAGTGCAAGTCGGAAGTGGCCGATGACGATTTCGTCGGACTGGATGAGTGTGCAGCGGCACTAGAGCGTGATGCGGCGTCAGCGTTCCCTGGGTTAGCTGATCTGATCGGCGAGGATGACGGCGACGACGCGTTCGAAGACCTTATCACGGAGATATCGGAGTATCCGGAGTTTATGAAGGACTTCGATATCGATGGCGGTAAACTGAACGGTGGAGGGATGAGGCTGGAGCCGCCGGAGGGCGAGCCAGCTCCGCGGCCCTACGGCGGCGGCGAGATGTCGCCGGCTGCGCAGACGCTGAAGCACATGGCGGAGCAGCACCAACAGGCAGCGGGTGGCGACTGGGCGCGCTACCGCGGCTACGGCGGTTACCGGCCGCGGCCTGCGCCGCCCATGGAGCACCTGCACATGTCGCAGCAGCAGCAGTTGCATCTTACGCAGCCGCACCATAATCTACAGGTTAGTACTTTCCTATTTCACAGTAAATCACTCCGGTAGAGTTGCGTTAACATGGTGATAGTATAAACTTACCAACCCTACTGCAGCTATCTAGAATTGATGAGACATACCGACAAAATTCACAAAAACAGCAAACGTGAGTCATCTTCTATGGAACCCCTTACTATGCAAGTACGCTATGTATTACGACTGACTATGTATATAGTTTGTCCTACTCCTATGTGACGCGTTTTTAAATCAGCCATAACCATGAAGACTTCTGTTTAACCAGTTTTGGTGTCCACACATGATACATCAAAGAATGACTATATTCTTCATATTATCATGTCATGGCCCCCGATTAAATAAATTCATAACGTGGCGCCAAACTCCCAAAGAACGAGTGTCGGTATCTTCCCGCTCACAAATTAAATGTCGTTGCTGCGTACATGAATGCACCAAAGTCGTTCATTAAAAGAAAATGTAGAATATTCTCGTTTCCTCGTTACGTCATAAAATGCTCGTGAACTGCGTTTAGTTAATTATTAAGTCTTTTTTGTTGAGCAATTCGTGACGTGAAAAGACATAAAAAACATGGAGTCTGGTGTAGTATCGACCGGGGAGGGCGTGCGCGCGCTGCCCGCCGCCGCTCGCCTACACACCTACCGCGGTCCACGGATAGTTAGAGGCGAATGTGACGTCTGTGCGACTATATTTCTAGTTGTATATCAAGTACCACTAGGTAGAGATGGAAATACATATTCATTTCAATATGAACTCATATTCTTTATGTGGTTCATTAATATGCTAGGCTGGCTAGCTGGATAGACTAATGAGTCAAAGCAAATTATTGACTTAACAATAAATAACTTTGGTTGTTTCGTGCTATCATATACAAACACAAGTACTTCAACATGAATTGTCTTTAAAGCGCACTTTGACTATCGACTAGACTATAGTTAGTGACATGACATGTACTTATGTATGTAAGTTTTATTAAACACGTGCGTGTTGCGAATAAGCAGATGTATCGAAAGCCACATGTTTTACTTAAAAGGCCGTCCATTGTAAACAAGGCTCGGTGTATAGTCGTCAGTAGTATGTAGTATGGTGTCTTGCTTGCAACAACACAACGTTACCCACTACATAATAATACAAATGAGATTTAATTGATAGCTACGCTAGCGTACTGATAATTATTATGGGTATTGTTTCTGTTTACATAGATGTAGTATGCTGCTGTACTTTATTTTTTTTTCTGAAAAATATGGTTATGCTTTTTAACACCCTGTATACAGGGTGGCGATTAGGTTATCACATTAATTGAAACCACGCATTCAGTACATGATTCTGGACCCCGCTGCGTTGAAATTTTTCGTCGGTTATTAAAAAAAAAATTTACTGCTCCATACATTTTGACCTCGTAGATAAGCAAAAATGTATGGAGCAGCAAATTTTGTTTAATAATAACAGACGAAAAATTTTAAAGTAGCGCGGTTCGGAATCATGTACTGAATACGTGGTTTCAATTAATGTGATAACCTAATCGCCACCCTGTATAGTTAGTTGTGTCGTCAACGTCAAATAGCAAACATTTGAAAGTCACTACTAGAATTGAATAAGAACCTGTGAAGTTCCAAGCGTGGTGACTTATGAGTTCATTCATGGAAATAATGCAAACGATGATGACGTCTACTCGACCTCGTAATTGCTTTACCAAATTTGACAACAATTTGCAGTAAATTCAAAACTTCACTAAGGTATTCTTTTCGAGTCGATGGTAAATGAATGAAATGTACCGACCCCAGCGTGGTTTTGACCAGACTCGATTACTCGAATGAACCATAAGATTTGCACTAGCCCATGTAGCCTCATGTTTCATGGAGCTACAGGGCAGAGACCATTGCATATCAAAGAGTAGATAGGGGGGCGCGATAGGGAAGACGTGCCCTTAGGATATGGAAGGATTATTAGAGCCGTACCGGATATGCATCCTAAAGTAGACAATGGAATTGTGGAGTGATGGGTGACATTTATCTATGGAGGGGCATCTTTTAACGACGTCGCCGCCAGATTGGTTCAGGGATCAGCTTAAGCGGTGAATCTTTTGGCGGGATTAAACTGCTTTCTCTACTCTTTTCTTCGTCGTTTCGATGAGTTGTCAGCAGCAGTGTCCAGGACGCGGTCGGCCCGCTCTTCGTTGTTTATGTCCAGCTCAGACGCGGTACAAGTTCTGCAGAAATATTTTACGGGTACTACCTGAGTTGACCGCCCGAATCTCGAGATGGGAAATCATCAAATGACTTCTCCCGCTCTGGGCGGAGCAGGAGGGCGTGTCAGACTTTTACTGACTAAAACCCACCCGTGCTCCTTCTGTTGCCTGTGCCGGGGCCACGGTAACTCTTTCGAACATCCCGCAACCCCGGCTGGCATCGGTCCTGGCGGACCCCTTCAATGTCCGTAGCACCCTTGAACTCAAAAACGATTTTGGAACATTATAGCACTGCACATAATATTATTATACTTGTCCCACACGCAGTATAAATATCTTAAAGTTAGGTACACTATTTAGCACATAACACACTAGTAGGGACAAAATCAATTACTGACTTAAAATTACGAACCTAACAATCTTTACCGGCTGCCAAACGCCAGCCGTAACACCGTAAGCCTGTAATATGGGAACCAGATTCAGTTACTGAGCGACTAGCAGACGGGTAGTATATGAAGCAGTAAGCCCTGCGTGCCTCTTGGCGTAATTGCACCCAGGCCACCCTGACACAGCATGTGCCTTGTAGAAATAAGCAAATCCCTGAAAGATATGGAAAGATCATCACCAGATTAGCCTGCACGCGCCAAGCCATGTCGCTTGGGGGCACCGGGGTACATCTGTACCGCTTCAATGTACTTCACTTGGCGACACAAAGTCACTACAACACGAAAACAAAAGAAACACTGTTCGATTGGAAATGCCAACTTACAACATGTGCCACGTACGCCCGCCGCACCAAACGCTTAGCAAAAAACTATGACGAAGTGCGCCCGAGATGTCCGCTCGCCTCAATGTCCAGTAACCGGGCCCAGTAGGTGGCCACACCAATCCACGCCGGCGGCGCCGCTTCATTAAGGTTAAAACTATCTACCAGTCACATAGACAAATATATCTTGTCGTTTTATGACATGAAAGTGATATTCAACCTTAGGGTGGTAAAGCAATTACGAGGTCGAGACTACCTTAGAACGTGCATTTATATCTAGATCATCTTCATTGAATCTGCTTCAAAATGTTGAATACTTTTACTTATTCAATGGCTGTCATTTGTAAATCTTTGTCAGTCGTTACGGGGGGTCAGAAGCCCAATAGTCTGACAACCAGTCTTACCAAGGGCTATCGTGTTACCTAGTAACTGGGTTGTGAAGGTAAAAATAGGTAGTCGCTCCATGTAATATACTGGTATTCAGCTGCATCCGGTTAGACTGGAGACTGACCCCAACTACGTTGGGAAAAGGCTCGGCAGATTGATTGACTTATTCAATGACTAGAGTAGATTTTAGATCTAGCAATATCTTATTTTTGTGACTATGTAGAAGGTTCGTCTCAGCATAACCTTTTGGGGATCAATGGCGTGACGGTTAATTTAATAGCTGTGTATACTGTATAGGTACGATTGCCACACAGTGCCTCGGCGAGAATGGCGAGGTAATTAAATATTTCACGGATCTGCAATTGGAATCATGACCTCATCATGATTCTATCTAGTACATACAAGTATTCATTTTAATCTAAGCTCATCAGTATATTCTGCTAAGGGTGAATTCGACCAAACTTTCATACCTAGTATACATCTAATCCAGCGAATAAATTTTAAATTTTTGACAGATTTTCCATACAAAAACTGTCAGAGGTCAATTTTATTCCTCGGATAAAAGATATCGGACTTTGGTTAAATCAGCCCCAAGAAAGATAACCCTCTAAGTCTGAGACAACGGTGAACAGTGTTTATATTAGCCATAGGTTCCCATACCGTGGCTATGCCTGTCACCAGCTAAGTGTGTGTACTAATAATTGCATGCACATAATAAATAATATTTCGAATAGTGTTTTTATACTAAGTAAACCGTCTTATAATTAGCGATACTTTTGTTGCTATTTCCTGTGAATAAAAATCCCCGCTCCCCAAAAAATATGCAAAAAATTGCTTAAAAGTGACCATATACAATGTGTTTCGGTATTTTACTTCAAACCGTTTTATGACATAACACTCCCACTCAAAACAAGGTCAGAGTATTCATGAGTCGGCTGACGCAGAATCTGGTTTCATGTTTTATTAGAACAATATGTATCACATTCAAATCTCGGTTGTTTCGAAAGTCGTGTCGTCGACACGGCCGATGACACTAGAGAATGAATGGAATAAAAAGAATAGGGTCCGATGCCCCGATAGCTTCCTGTACCGAGTCCGGGAGTGAGCCACGTGTCCCGCCACCCGCCCGACACCTCGGCTCTCCCGTAATTATAAGCTCTTCTCTCTCAAGTACAATGTCGTGTTTTAGATTAGACGCTGTGCCCCGCGACTTCGTTCGTGTGGATGTCGTATGACACACAATATACTGAAATAACAGCCACATTTTAATCAAACTCGCTCGTCCCCCGACCCGCCCGCGCTATTACTTCGTTTTTGCTTAATGCTTTTTTGACTTTTTTGTATTTGCTCGGCTCCTAAGGTTTGTAGCGTGATGTTAAATAACCTATAACTATCTTCGAGAATTTATTGGGCTACCAAATGCAAAAGAATTTTTCAAATCCGACTTTTTGTTCATAATTTCGTGGGTTTTAATTTTTTTGTGTGGAACCCTAATTATTTTTCTGAAATAAAAGTAGCTTAAGTTACCCGCCGTAACATCAGCTATCTGCCAGTGAAAGTGCCGTCAAAATCGGTCCAGCCGTTTCGGAGATTAGCCGGAACCGACAGACAGACAAAAATGTTACAAATTGCTTTTTGGTTATATGTATATATGTTTCATATGCATTTAGTAAAAAATTGTTATTTTGACATTACAAACAGACACTTCAATTTTATTTATTTGTATAGATGTGGATACGCACAAAAAGCTCTTCTGTCAATGAAACACGACGTGCATTCTGTGATGTTTTTAATGTCTGAAATCATTGTGACGTACCTACCTATTCTGTTACCAAATTTTTTTTTCACTTTGTATTTAAAGAGTGAGGGGCTCGCGACTAAATATTAACAGCCGCACGGGTCGTTCGAAGGTGAAGCTACACTTGCCGAGATCGGTCTGAGGATGGGTCCATTACATATCCAGACTATCATTCATAGGAATCGTAGATCTTTGACAGTCGTTACGCGGGTAGTCAGAAGCCCGAAAGTCTGACAACCAGTCAAACCAAGGGTATCGTATTACCCAGTAACTGGGTTGTGTAGGTCAGATAGGCAGTCGCTCCATGTAAAACACTGGTATTCAGATGCATCCGGTCAGATTGGAACTCGACCCCAAAATATTTTGGCAAAGACTACGCAGAATAGATGCTGATTTAAAGAGTTGATGTAATAGAGAGAGATAATTAATTTAAATTAATAATTTTGAAACGTCTTATCTACGATCGACCCGAAATCTGGATTACTACCTATAACATAAAAATGTTATCGACGAACACTCAAATAAAATTGTATTTAATTGGCAAATCCTTTGAACGAATCGCTATTATACAACATAGTTTTTTAGAAAGCTGCATAGAGGCCATACCTACTAAGAGAGTGTCTCGCTTACTCGACAAGATTAAAGACTATGGATTGGTGCGGCGCTATGGGAAATAAACTTGGCACAGGGAGTCAGGGACGGACAAAGGATTTGAGAGTACGCGCTACGCA
This sequence comes from Fissipunctia ypsillon, assembly GCA_947568875.1. NCBI lineage: Eukaryota > Metazoa > Arthropoda > Insecta > Lepidoptera > Noctuidae > Fissipunctia > Fissipunctia ypsillon. The sequence continues at coordinate 10,773,365 of OX387651.1, forward strand.
ACTATACCATTATGATCTTTCAAGTCCCATTTAGCTTCAGCGTATATTTTGCAAAAATGAATAGAACCGAAAATAGATAAATTGCAGATTAATGAAAATGGAAGGTATCGTAGTAACTGAAAGCTGTCTCGCTTGGTACCTGGGTGTAAGTGATGAAAGCGCGTGGGGCGATCTATTTCCGCAGCTAGCGCGCACCGGTGACGAACCCAGGGACTTGTGACGTCATACCTGACGCGCCCTACCCAACGACATCCTTTGGCCTTTAAAGCAATATTGGCGATCTATATTTAAAGTTTAGCCGACCCATTATATCAATGTTAAAATGGTAATCAGAAATGTATTCAAATGCTTCCTAGATTTTAATTAGGATTAGAATTTTGGTAATTAATTGAGAAAAATATTAATCTTCTTCATTGTATTGTCCTAGCTATAGAAATTAATTTTATAAGTACGTAGTTATCTTAGGTTAATCGGTGGGTGTAGGTTGCAACTGTTGCTAGACCAAAGTCGAGTCCTTTGTAGAATCCCCAATCTACTATATATTTCACTAGCTTTTGCCCGTGGCTTCGCCCGCATGGATGTCGGAAAATATCCCACGGGAATGTACTACCTGGATTAAAAGTACCCTATGTGTTAATCTAGGTAAACATGTCTTCTCGCACTGCTTATACAAGTTGTAACATAAATAACGCACAACCTCTTAAGGAGTCATTGTACTCATCATTATGAACAACTTTTACAATGGGACCAAACCTGAAATCGCGAAAAAAAAATCAGCTGCTCCCTACATTTATGTTCGCATAACTTGTCAAAATGTAGAGAACAGCTGATTTTTTTTCGCGATTTCAGGTTCGGTCCCATAGTAAAAGTTGTTCATAATGATGAGTACAATGATCCCTTAAGAGCGTTATTCATAAGTGCGTTATTTATGTTACATCTTGTATAGTATCCGAGGAGCGGCGCACGGATTGATATATGATTGCTGGACGATAAAAAACGTGTGCGGTTGGGGGACGTCAGGAACGAAGTTTCTTCTCACATATGATTTAAATCAAAAACAAAAATTGACCGCACTATTGGCTTTAGCACCCTCGAAAACTATGAAAACGACACCCATGACGAAAAATTTGAAAATATTCGCAGCCGCCATCTTGGATTTACATTTTGACGTCACTATCGGCTTTAGCACACTCGAAAATTAAGAGCACGACACCCAAGATGAAAAGTTGGAAAATTTTCGCAGCCGCCATCTTGGATTATCATTTTGTCCTCACTATCGACTTTAGCACCCTCGAAAACTATGAAAACGACACCCGTGACGAAACAGTTGAAAATATTCGCAGCCGCCATCATCATCATACAAGTATGAACGCTTTTTCGTTTGTGACGATTTCTGCCAGTTTACTCCTACCGCAAGCCGCGTAAAAGAACTTGTCCAAAAAATCCTATAACCTAAGAATAGTTACGCAATATATAACGGAACAGAAAATTACCTACTTGCATGCCCAATTTGAAGCCAACTTAATTAAATCCTCTTTAATTCCTATCCATTTGGAATTTCGAAAAAAATAGGTACCCAAAATAATTACAGGTACGGAATTTAGTAAAGTTATTGTTCTCTGAATTACCTATTCAAGTGTCTTTGGCGATGGCGAAAGTCGGACTGACAGATGATGAGTTAGTAAGAATTTTTAACCTAGGTGACGATTTTCCAAAAATGCCAAAACACGTCATTCGTAATTTCTAAACAAAAAGCTTAATACCAATTTCTTCTTTTTATACAAACTTTCATTCCCTATTTCCCCCCTTATGGGATTATTTACCAAAAACTCTGAAACATGTGGTTTTTAATTTTTAACCAGAATGCTAAAATACCAATTTTCATGGTTTAAACTACAAAAATGACTTCCATACAAACTTTCATCCCCTATTTTACTCCCTTAGGGGTTGAATAAAAAAAAATCCTTGCTTATTCCTTGTCTACATTATAAAGGGAACCTCTGTGCGAAATTTCAGCTTTCTAGGTAAAAGGGTTTGGGCTGAGCGTTGATGAGTCAGTCGGTCAGGACTTTTATTTTTATTTATATACATAGATATCGTACTTGGGAGCAATGAGCCGCTCCATGTAAAATACTGGTGTTCAGCTGCATCCGGTTAGACTAGAAGCTGACCCCAACATAGTTGGGAAAAGGCTAGGCAGATGACGATGATGACTTGGGAGCAATGAGCAATCAATTTGTGCATCATAAAGAAAAGCTAACCAGAGGTTACCAGACTTTTTTTCTCATAGACCATTTTCAAAATTTAGCTGGTTCCGGTGGACCCCCTGCAGCTACATTTCTACCATATTCCCAAGACTCGACAAAAATGTGAAGATAGACCCCAACGTAGACCCCCGTCGAGACTTCTGTGACCACTTTAGGAACTAAGGAGCTAAACAATCAATGGAAACTTCACCACGACGATACTAACGTTTTTTTCCTATTTCCTCATCATGGTTCCGTGATGTCATTTTAGCCTTTAGATGTGATTCTGAGAATATCAGAGGACATGCTGAAGGTTTCAACGCAAATGAGATAGATATAAGAATCGACACACGTACGATGTGCACAGATCATTTCAAAGTAAAATGTTCACGTGTCATTACATTTGCTGGGTTTTTACTTTATAAAGATGACACAGGATCATTTAACTTGCTGCTAGTTATTATTCCGTGAGAAAATGATAAATTGATAACACACAACACGATGTAGATGTAGGTAAGTACTAAGTATTTAATGCGCACTACCTCTTGAGGTTTTAACAATATTTTTGGGGGTTTCTTTTTGTCATTCTAAAATTGAACGGCCGATCTATTCTGTAAACATCACACCGTGAGCACTTAGATGAAGTGAGTTTGAAGTGAGCTCAATCCCTAGTGAGTAAGGTGGGATGACAGTTCACATCACGCTCACTTCACCTAAATTTTCACGGTGGGATCTTTACAGAATAGCACCACTGGTCAACTTTTCGAAGTATTCCCGTTTGAGCACCTATTTGAGCACCAATCCATTTAATACCTTCGGTGCTCAATGCATTGGTGCCCAAAAAATAGGTGCTTAGGTGCTCAAACGGGAATACTCCAACTTTTCGTAAAAAATAAAAGTAAATACTTATACCAAATACCGGCCAAGTGCGAGTCAGACCACGCACAATTAAGGGTTCCGTAGTTGGAATAAAGTAAGAAGAGAGAATTATCCCCAGAACAAACTTAACATTGTAGTTGAAAAACATGTTCTCCATGTTACATGTATAAAAACCTTCTGCTTTTTTAGCAAATAATATATATTCATTATTTAAAGTTGTCCCAAAGAAATCAAAACTTATTCTCTAAACGTGCCATAAAGATTGTTCATATTACAGTGTTTCTACCTGCGTTCTTGATTGATAACAATCCCAGGTATGGGTCATACGAAAAAATTATGTACGGATGGATAAGAGCAGTGCCGTTAGGTCGACTGGCTTGACAATAGTGCAAACAGCATACGGGTTAGCGGACTTAGAACGATATGGTATTGTTGGAGAATAACAAAAATCGCGGATGCAGGCGGACGGACCGCTCCAAACAGGTTTGCCGTGCGTCGAGGCTTGAGAGCTCGACGGCGACGATGACGTGTGCTCGCCTCGGCCAGAATGGCAGCTGTCATCCACTCATCGCTGCTTGCCGCACTAATATACGATATGCGATAAGGCCGCCAATTGTATATTTTGTAGTTTAAGATGTATCTTTAAGTAATGTGTAATCTGGTGTACAATAAAGTATATATAAATAAATAAATAATATTTTGTCATAAATCCACTAATTGATTTATCAATCCAATCACGCTACCTCCATTTTTCAATAAATTAATATTGAATGAAGAATTAGGTAGTCAATCAGTCAGCGATAATATTCAAGCAGAAAACATATCCAAATAGGTATGAGTATGCATTCTTTAAGTCTTTAATAAATAAGAAACCATCGCACTATCTTACATACCTGGTGCGTTTGAATTTGAACACTGAACTTGCTAAGGGTTTGCAAATTGACAGGTGCTACGGAACTATTAACCACAAAAGCAGTTAAGTACGTAGATTCGTAATGTTATGCTCTAATAATTATTTCTATGGTAGCGTCCCAATATCAAAAAGTTGCTGAACAGGTAGTTACATACTTTATCAAATAGATGGAAAACAAACCAGTAAAAAAAAAAACTAATATTATACGGTAGGCGCAGTCGCTAAAGCCAGGAGCCCGCGGACCGCTTAATCATCTTGAATACGGACGGCGATAGTCCGGTCGCCTAGTACGTTGGCTGGGTGACATCCGAATCCCTTCGCGCCTCGTTAGGTGAATGGTTTCATTTTAATACGATGCACGATCATATTTGTAGTTCTACTGCCACTGGGGGCCATTCTTGGCTCATCGAGTACGATTTAGTTTGATTTCACTCGCGTAGCTTATATGCCAAAATCGGTATTTTCCCAGAATATCAATATGAGTTCATCAGAGTTTCATAATAGGGCTTCCATTATAAAAGGCGACAATTGTATATTTCCGAAGTTATTTAATGTTTCTGGCTGTCACCATTGCTAGCTTCGATTGCTAGGCTGAAGTCTATTACTATATTTTGGTTTAGAGTTACTCTATCTACTTCGTACATTACCTCCAGCAGGACTCTGTACGTTTGGCCCAGAGCCCGTCAGGCATGCGGCCAACACAATTCCGGTTTAATTAAATGACATTTTGAATAGTCCAGTCAGCAATTTTTGTTTTGGAGCGAATTTTTCAAAGTGTCAGGCCATTGTAATTGGAAGCTCGCGCATGATGGGTAGGGTGACGCTTAGCTCTCTTCCTCCTCTCATTTTCAATGGTACCGTCATACCCATTACCCCTACTGTGAAAGATCTCGGTTTGCATCTTGACTCGACGCTTAGCTGGCAGCGCCAGGTCTCTAATGTTAGTCAAAGGGTCAACGGTACTCTACGATCTCTGTATCGTCTGAGAAACTTTTTGCCCGCTAAGACGAAAACTATGCTTGTGCAGACTTTGATTTTCCCTATCATTGACTATGGTGACGTGTGCTACTTTGACTTGAATGCGGTGTTGCTGGATAAGCTTGACAGACTGCTTAACAATTGTATCCGGTTCATATTCAACCTCAGAAAATATGACCATGTGTCGAGCTACAGGTCTGAGCTCAAATGGATGCCCATTCGCCAGAGAAGAAATTTGCGTGCTTTGACCACGCTTTTCTCCCTTCTTAACTCTCCCACTCCTCCTTCTTATCTAGTGTCTCACTTCCAATATCTATGTTCTTCACACGCTAAGAATCTTCGTTCTTCTAACAATCTTCTCCTACTCTGTCCTTCTCATACTTCTGACTTTGTTCATTCTTCCTTTCATTTTCAGTCCATTCTTCTTTGGAATGCGCTACCTCTTGACATCAGGATGGCCACCAGTCGGTATGCATTTAAGCGGAGATTGCGGAGTTATTTTCAAAATAAATAGCGTAGAGTCATCTCAAAACCTCTCTCTCTTGAATTTGTATATAATATATGTATATAATATAGGTATATATTATAGTAAATATGTATGTATGTGTATTATAAGTTTATGACTTATTTATGTACAAATTGTTCCATTTCTAACAGAGCACCTGCCATCTAATCTCTTCACCACCCTTGGTTGACTGGTAGAGAATGCCTAAGGCATTAAGTCCGCCTTTGTACTTTTTTAAGTGTGAAAAGTTTAAATAAATAAATAAATAAATAAATTTTTGTTACGGACTCTATACATACTAATAATAAAAATGCGAAAGTCACAATGCTGATTTGGATGAAATTTGGTACACGGATATACCATGAGCTGAGTTAGGACTAGGACATGGGATACCTTTTTATACCAGTAATACGTTCCCGTGGGATAATTTCCGACCACCAAGCGGGCGAAGCCACGAGCAAAAGCTAGTGCCTTACATTTTTCACCAAGGAAACTTTATATATTATCCATAGGCATAGCATCGTATAATCTGTAATACCATGCTGAACCATAATGAGAATAATGCACATTGCATGTTCCGACTTTCCGCTCGAATGGCGAGGGTGGGTGCAGAGGGCAGGTGTGAAGGTCCCTTCATAAGGGCTTTCAGGGATTTATTTCATGAAGGTTATGCCTGCATCCTCATTACACAGAGTAGATAATATACTTATCTATAGGTAAGTAAGTTTAGAACCCTTGGAATTGCCATGACTACACCATCATACTGCGGTCCTTGTTGCTATGCTTTTGTAAAATACTTGTTGTACCGAGCACTCCTAAGAAAGGAAAGGCATTGGTTAGGCGATGACGTAACGCGGTCCCATGGCTAATCAATATTTTATATAAATACCTAATTACGTAACGTAAAGTCCATAACTTTAATCGCGTCTTTCAGTAAGCATAATGTCTCGATTTATTTTCCTAAGGTTTCTTTGGAGAATCATTACTAGTATTCATACTGGTTCCATGCAGATGTTACGTAAAATGATGCCCGTATCAGTCCGAAACGTTCAGATAAATAGATTAGCATATAGGTAGGTATCTATATTTGCTGATATCTAAGTAAACGGGCCAAATTCCATATGGCTAATCAAGAATAATCTACGTTGGTACCCTGTCAACACGAGCAATTTAGGTAAAAGTGCAAAACAAAAAATTGAAAAAAAAAACAACTTGTTTTAGCAGAATGTAAAGAAAATGTAAATTTTTCTAAGGTTTCATCTACGGCAAAAATTTTCAAAAAAACTTTCAAACTTGATACGGAAAGAGATGAAAAACAAAATTTTATTTTCTTGCCTTTTACTCTAAAGTTAAAAAAAATCATGTCACGAAATTCAACGCAGGAATTCTGAGCCGAATGGAGTGGGAACAAAAATGATAAAAATGTTAGTTGCTAATTAATAAAAGTCATGTGTTATCTCAAACAACAGTGATTTTATTATCGGTATTGGACTCTGGCTGATATAGAAACGGCTGCTTTAAACACTATAAAATGTATCATACTCGTGTGATCGTTCGGACTCAGAACCAAGTCGAGAAACTCTATGTTTTATAACTAGACTAACACCCGCCCGCGACTTCGTCCGCGTGAAATTGCTTGTTCCCCTGACCCATCGCGTCACATCGTATCGCCCCACTGTGACACGAAAATCGACGCTAGTGGACATTAGATTGTTTAGTGGATATTTATGTATCAGTTATTTTTCTAACCTCCATAATATTCATAAATATACCAGTTTCAACTCGGTAGTAATTTTTTTCCTCGGTTCCTATCGGGACTGAGAAAAAAACAATTTCCATTTTCAATCTGTGGAAACGGACCTTTCGGGTCGTTTTCTCAAAACTATTCAGAACTGTAGAGCTGAAACCTAATAGGTATTATTACTGGGCCTACCGCCAACACATATGTACTAATATTATGTCCCCGGACTACCCCGTTTAGGAGATATGGATCAACTTTTAAAAACCAAGAAAAAAGTCGTCCAAATAAACAAAATTGACTTTATAAATATGTAGTTTCTTTACGTTAAACTGCCAACATATTGAAATTTTCAGGGTATTCATGCCCATTTCTTGTCCAGGAAGCATTTTTAAACCCTAATACAGAGGATTTTATTTAAAAAAATATTGTTATCTGCTAGTATTCTCATTTTTTTAAACCAAATTATATTACTTTTTGCACATTTCTACGAATACTATGAACAGAACACCAGCGACATCGATTAACTAAAAGGCTTGGATAGACATCGTACAAATTTTAATGATCTCATACAAGTAATTTCTTGCAAGAAATTAAACTACTAATTATGAAAACAGGTAACAGCAATTAAACCTCGGAGTCTGTTTTATTGTTGTCACCTATTATCATTAGTGTTCATTCCGCATATTTGTATGAATATCATGTACCTACACATGCTAGGTCCATGAAAATCGCATAATTGACTGAAAGGCTTAAGGCTCCTGCAAACAGGTGCGACACGTGACGCGACACAGAGGCACCGCTTGTCGCGCGACGAGGGGTGGCTTTGTGCCGCGCGATTGGCGTCACGTGTCGCACCTGTGTGCAGGAGCTGTTAGGTAAAATCATTTTCATTCAAGTAATTTAGTTTCAGAGACTAGCGCGTTCAAACAAACAAACTCTTCAGCTTTATTATCTACTAGCTTCCGCCCGCGACTTCGTCCGCGTGAAATTTCTTGTTCCCCCGACCCACCCCGTCGCATCGCATCGCCTGCCCGCTGTTACTTCGTTTTCGCTTAGCGCTCTTTTTTCTTTTTCTCGGCTTCCAAGGGACCTAGCGTAATGTGATATTACTATAAAATGCAAAAAGAATTTTTCAAATCCGACTGGTAGTGTCAGAGATTAGCGCGTTCAAAGAATCAATAAAAAATCAAATGTGAAGATAACTAATAGACTAAGCGCATTTTTCTTACTTTAAGGATTTTTATACCCGTCGTAATTTCTAAACAAAAGGTTCGATTCGAGTAATTTAAAAAGGAATTTACATGTAATTATTCAACCTTCATTATGAAACTATTTATTTGGATAAGGATTAATACCATGATTATGAAAACACCTTCGCAAATAATGCATTATTTTATAGCAAATTTCATTACCATTAAAAAGTTATAGTGAGCCAATCTTAAAAGATAGACATATGCTATCGCTGACTTGTTTTTAGAACTTTTTAAGAGAAACAATTCCGTCAGTCATACATAATTTTTGCGTAACTTTAACCGTTTACGCAGCGCACGCAACGGAAGTTCTCAAAAGGAATAAATTTTCCCCGTTTTTGCAACATTTTTCATTTATACTCAGCTCCTATTGGGCGTAGCGTGATGTTACATAGCCTTCCTCGATAAATGGGCTATCCAATACTAAAAGAATTTTTCAATTCGAACCAGAAGTTCCTGAGATTAGCGCGTTCCAACAAACAAACAAACTCTTCAGCTTTATAATATTAGTATAGATACAAATAAAATTGAAGAGTCTGTTGGTAATGTTTAGATAACAACTTTTTACTAAATGCATAAGAAAATTTTTGTCTGTCTGCTTGTTTCGGCTAATCTCCGAATCGGCTGAACCGATTTTGACGAGACTTTCACTGGCAGATAGCTGATGTTACGGGGAGTAACTTAGGCTACTTTTATTTTAGAAAAAGAATTAGAGTTCCGCGGACAAAAATTAAAACCCATGAAATTATGAACAGAAAACTGGATTTGAAAAATTTTCTTTGTATTTGGTAGCCCAATTCTTGAGGATTGTTATAGGCTATTTAACATCACGTTACGACTCTTAGGAGCCGAGCAAAAGGAAAAAATCAGTAAGGACGCAAAGCAAAAACGAAGTAATAGCGCGGGCGGGCGATGCAACGCGGCGGGTCGGGGGACGAGGGAGTTTTATTCAAATGTGGCTGTTATTTTAGTATATTGTGTACCTTACGACTTCCACGCGAACGTAGTCGCGGGGTACAGCTAGTATACTACTATAGATAGATCGTATAATTTTATAGCTAGACTTAATTGATTGCTCCTTCTAAATTATTTTATGTCTATGATAGATTAGATTTTAATAAAATTTCCTGATCAAACATGCATTCAGCTATCTGTTGAGTATAAACTCGGTACAATAACTAATTGTTGTAAATCTCAAGTAGTTACGCAATATTTATGTTGTTATGTCCCTCGAATAGAAAATCTAGGTACTCATTACGAAATTACCTTTGTATTTACATGAGAATGTCAGTTTCTATGACTTTAACAAATGACGTCTCTTTCCCGAGTACAGAACCAACATCTTAACAACAATAAAAATCACGTAGATATGTAGTTTTTTTTTAACGTTAGTTATTTTAAGAAGTAAGAGTGAAAGCGTATGGTTACATATCATATAAAATTATAACATGAAATTAATTAGAGTTTTACAAACGATAGAACGTGCGAAACTGAACACAATAGAGCGGGCCTTATGATAGACAAAGATGGTAAACAAATGCCTAGGCCTTCAGTTTTGGAAATAGGCAGGTTTTAATTTTGTAATACAATCTATCCTTATTTACGAGTACATAGCATTATAAACTCTAGAAACAAAATTGCTTTCATTCGACATTATCTTCAGCGATATTGTGGCGTGGCGCGTTAGTAGGGCATGGCGGCGTACTTTCAGGAAAATGAATTTCCGCAATTTTCTTTAATCAACAGTGGATCAGTTTCACACATGCGCTAAAGACAGTATACCGTATATTAAGATTTTAAAACACATTGTATTTATGATAGGAGGATTCTACACTTGCTTTGTGTACCTACTTATGTAAATATGTGTTTTGTTTCGTCTCAGGTGTCAGCAGCGCAGCACATGCAAGTGACCGGAGCGGGAAATGGCGGACACGTGTCCGTGGCAGCCCAGCAGGGCATGTACGCCAGCTTCCACAACCAGGGCACGCCATCGCCGCAACACCATCAAGGTAAATATCAACAAAAATGGTTTCTAAAGGGATGAGAGGTGAGCTCCGCGGATCGATCAATCTGTGGACGTCATACCCGTACCGTACGGGGCTCACTCCGCTTGAAAATACCTACATGTACATGTTCATATAAAATAGGGTAACTATAAAACAGAACATAAGGATTAAAAATGCAAGAATAAAAGGAATACATTATTATTTTAGTGGTCATGAAAGTTTTCTTCAGGATCATCACCGTGTATAATGCAAGCATCATTACAATCTAAATAAGTTTGAATTCAAACATTATCTGAATGAACAAATTCACGAGTTGGTATCAAGCGCATGCGTATTACTTTCTCAATATACGGTGGAGTCATGCTAATGACACGCTAAAAATGATGATTCAATTCCGGTCCAATTATATTGACAAGAGTCATTGAGTGGCTAATAGTTTATAATGTTTACCGACTCTTTGTGGCTTCACAAAAATGCTTCGGTTACTGTATTTTACGATTCGTTTTATCTTATCGTAATAGCTGAGCTGAATTACATTTCGTAATAGACATCTACAATGAAAACAGCATAGGTAGGTAGGTATTGCTAAAATTACAACGGCTAGCAAACCAACACCTCGAACAGAGGGATGCAGTTTACAGTAGGTATACGCCCTTGAATCAACCACTCGGTCGTCTTTATGATATTACACCTTCGATAACAGTTGACCTTTCATGACATTGTGTAAACCTTTATAAAATTAAAAGAGTCGGTGTGCACATTAATACCTACTGCTTTACTACTTACAACAATCGATGACTATCTAGTAAAATATCTCAGGTACAAAGTATTAAAAAGCCAAGAAACCTCGCGTGCTAAGTTTATTTTTCATAACAAGACACATGCGCGTTGGACACAATGTTCATGCGTTATACAAGCACATAGTTCATGGTACGTAGCCACAATCAAACTATTAACATCTTTATGCTATTGCGTTAAGTGATAACGTGTGTGTAAATGTAAGTTGGTGTATGTTGTGTTACTGCACAGTTATAGCGGGCAGAGAAGGCCCACTATACACACACCTTTTTCTATGGTGGTAGGCAGAAACTACGGTACCCCGTCAGCTACGATCCTTACATACTTCAATGCGCCATAAAGTCTCTGAAGAGTCATTGCGAGTACGATTAGTCTCTTCAATCGCAGTGCAGTCTAAGCACAGCGATCGCAGATTTCTCGCCCCCGTAAAAGTGTCCTAGCGTGGTTAGAGGTCGTCCTAATACAACGCGACTGCGCGATCTCGCGCGAGTTAGCGATGTGACCATCGTGTGGTCTCGCGATAGCTAAAACTGGGTGTCCTAATAGAACGCGAATACGCGATCATCGCACGAATTAACGACGCGAGCGGCCGCGCCCGCGGACCCCGCTCCCCGACGCGATTATCGCGTGAATTCAATTAGGACACCTATTCGACATCAATATGTTTGATCGCGCGTTCGTACGAATTTAGTTTTCGCAAATAGATTACAATCATTTTAGTCGCGCGACCGCATCGTGCGAATGCCAATTAGGATACCTATTCGACATCAGTATGTATGATCGCGGATTCGTACGACTAAAATTCGCGCGAACTTGCGATGATCGCGTAGTCGCGCTGTATTAGGACGACGTCATACTTAAGCCCGAATTCATGGTAAAGTTACGCAGCATGATTTTGTGTTGCTAAAAACGGTCTTCACTCTGTAAGTATGCAATGTTGCCAGCAACGTGTTTTCAACAACATAAAAACATTTTACAACGACAATGCTTCGTTACTTTTGCTCTTCATGAATACCTATTCATACTAGCAAAGCCATGTACCTACAAGACTGCGATATTAGGATAGGGTTGCCTTGCTCTTAAACAATTTCATCTTACAATATCTAATTGGAATCTACTCGGCAGACTTGTAAACATTTATTGATATTTAGTTGCATTCGGCGTCCCTTTGTAGTCTGTAGAGCGTGGAGCTTCTGCATCTCCAATTTTACGTAATCCGTGTGGTGAGTGGTCGAGGGGCGGAGGGCCGAGGTTGACGCTCTGCGAGAATGCGTCAAGTCGCGCACCTCGGATGAGGATGACATTAGATTGACGTGTTTATTACCTACGCACTACGCTGCACTTGCATGATGCATCCCACTCTACATTTATTTACATACTTCGAGTATGTAGAGGGGTTTGTGCTCGATTTGAAATACAGTATTGTATTGATTGTTGTATTAGACGAGTAGGTATGCTAAGGGGATCAATAACAAAACATCAAGCCTGCAGTATTTCCCAAAGGGGCAAGGCAGAGGTGTTTCATTCATCCACATTTTTACAGGGGATTTCAGTTGTATTAACTAGACCGCATATTATCAAGTCTAGTGATAAATACAAAAGATTATTTGGGTATTTTTATAAAAGATTTTGTACTTATAATGAATCTATACAAATAAATAAAATTGAAGTCTCTTTGTAATGTCAAAATAACAGCTTTTTACTAAATGCACATGAAAGTATATAATACGGTACTTAAAACAAAAAATCAATTTTTAAATTTTTTGTCTGTCTGTCTGTCTGTTCCGGCTAATCTCCGAAACGACTGGACTGATTTTGACGGGGCTTCCACTGGCAGATAGCTGATGTTATAAGGAGTAACTTAGGCTACTTTTATTTTCGAAAAATTATTAGGATTCCGCACAAAAAAATTAAAACTCAAGAAATTCGAAACGGCTGGACCGATTTTGACGGGGCTTTCATTGGCAGATAGCTGATGTTATAAGGAGAAACTTAAGGTACTTTTTTAGAACAGTTAGTAGGGTTCCGCGCAAAAAAATAAAACCCATGAAATTGTGAACAAAATCCAATGCAAATAATTATTGACAAACGCGGGCGAAGCCGCGGGTAACAGCTATTGATAATAAACGTTTTAATTTAGACCTGCGCGGCAATTGCGTAACACACTTACAGTAGAAATCGGTTTCATTTTGACAGTTTAACAACATTCATTGCGTTATTTACGTTGTTGAGCAGACAAATTTTTCGAACGTATGAAGCAATGGATTAGTTGATTAGCAATATGCTTCAAAATCATCCAGATTGTGATTGATAGTGTATTACGCAATTAGGGTGCTGCTATTATTCAGGAAAAAGTTTTTACTAACCGTTGTATTCATATTTTCGGTTTCTGTTCTATCTGCGTTCTTCACATTTTTCCTCGACGTTGTTTGCGACGGTTAGGTACGTACGAGAGAAAAACCTCTGCTACGTACCTACCTATCTACAGATCTCGTGTAGGTACTGACGTATTGTGTACGTTTTGATGCTTACTCAAACATTTAAACAGTGAGTGGAATATTTGATCATTCTTACATAAGTACCTATATAGGCCAATCAATGAAGGTGAATCTCTAATATTAATAATTTAATTTATCGATGTCAATTTAAATTTTATTGTTGTATTTTCTTCGTAATATGGTTTCTGTACCTGAAATAAATTTATTTTATTTTTTTCCGGGTATCAAAGCTGAGCATTGAGTGTACATGTAGTTTCCACGCGAATTCGAAAACACCCCGCATTTATTCTGTTTTCAGAAAAAACCTACAATATTCAATTCAATATTTAATATAAACTTCGTTTTTAATAAAACGTTAACTTTTTATTAAAAACGAAGTTTAACGTATAAAATTAACAAAGATGATACTTATGGTTAGAAAGGGGGTGACTACCGAGATGACGACTAATAGAGAAGTATAGATGAAAAAGACAAGTTGCGCCAACACCAGATAAATTGGGATAAGGACAGGAGAATAATTATGATTAACAAAATGTTCCTGTCATGGTTCCAGGTGGTAGCTGCGACTCGTACTCGGTGTCTCAGTCGCAGAGCATCAACTTCTCGCAGGCGATGCGCGCGCGGCCGCAGGGCAATCCGCAGCAGCAGCAGCAGCAGCAACAGCAGCAGCAACAGGGCGGGCCACCGCTTGGTTCGTACCGCATTAAGATACTACTTACTAAGGTGTATTCCATACCTGAACAGGGGCCAATTTCAATACACCTAGTATTTGATTTCACATGGTGTGCAGGCGAGTTGGTGATTGTAGGGCTAACCATCTCTTATTTTTACTTTATACTCATTGTTAAGTTATTACATTAAGTATTTATATACTTTGCAGCCTGAAGCACAGGTTCAACCTAGTTCAGTCAAATAAGCTCAAGCGTATTGTGCTCTTTTCTTTGAATTGTTAAGTTAATTATTGTAAATGTGTCCCTTGTTTTTCTATCTGGAATTTCTCAATAGCAGCCCGGAGTTTGGATTTGTGCCCGGTAGATGGCAATAGGCTCGCCCCCTATTACATGGGACTTAAACATAACTGGCGAAATGTGGGAGTACTATAGGTACACCTCTGCCTAACCCTTCGGGGAAACAAGGCGTGATGTTATGTTATGTGTCCCTTTTATAAATTATATGCTTTGGGTTGGGGTATTTTTTTGGCTGGTAATTTGAACGTTTTGCTCATTCATAGTGATAGATAGATCTTTGTCAGCCAATAGATGAAAACGATGTGTTGATGACAGAAAACAAATCGAAACTAGAACTTGGTTTAATCTATATCTTTGTTTATCACCACAGGCGTTGCCGCAGCCGGTATATCACGTGAACAGCAAGCGAAGATGCTGCAACAACAGCAGCAGCAAATGTTACGCGCGCAGCAGCAGCAACAGATGCGCCCCCCGCCGCCCGAGTACAAGGCGCGCTTCGTGGGCGCGGGCGGCGCATGCGGGCCCGGGGGCGCGGGGGGCGCGTGCGGACCAGGGGGCGCGGGGGGCGCGCCGACCGCGCTTGGCGTGCGCCGCGCGCCCGCGCCGCCGCGCCCCTTCCCGCACCACGCGCGCACCTATTCGCCCGAGTGGCGCCACGTGCTCATGCAGCAGCAAGCTGCTTCCAGGCAGCAGTTTCCGCATCATCATCAAGGTGAGCTTTCAATA
This sequence comes from Fissipunctia ypsillon, assembly GCA_947568875.1. Taxonomy (NCBI): domain Eukaryota; kingdom Metazoa; phylum Arthropoda; class Insecta; order Lepidoptera; family Noctuidae; genus Fissipunctia; species Fissipunctia ypsillon. Next base: position 10,788,873 of record OX387651.1, read on the forward strand.
CTTTTCTCATTCTGCTGGAACTTAAGTGAAACGCTTATGCTATGTACAAGTGTTAGCCAGCCAGCAACGGTGACTGTTCCTAGGCACAGTCAGCCATATGATATCGGCCGACTATATAAATTTCGCCACACTTGGAAGCTATTTGCGGAGACAAGTTGGAAATTTGCTCTTGCAAATCTGATACCAGCAAATGCGACACCCAATATAATCATGGTTCTACATTTCAGGCTTCAGTATGGGCACGATGGGTGGCATAACGCAGCAGCAGCAACAACAGATGCAACTGCAACAGGCGCGGTTGCAACAGCAACAGCTTTTGCAACATCAGCAGCAACAGCGGTATGTCGCTTCACTTCGCTTCTCTCAAGAAATATCAATTTTATCCAATACTATTATAAATTATTCAAGATAATTAAGATTTGCCTGAGTAAAAAACACAGAACGCTGAGATGTCATTATAAAAATGGTCCCTTCGTTCTTATTTAGAACAGGCGTGAATGGCGTGTTATTTACCACTTACTAGTCATTTTTAAGTACTTTTAAACGCCATTCCGCAATATTGTGCGCTGAAGCCATTACACACTTATCAGACATTTATGTTATTATGTAGTTGCTCATAATTGTGTTTACGTTGTAGGTCCAGCCAACAACAGTCGCCCATGTCTCATCTCATAATGCAACAGAACCAGATGATGAGCGTGCAAGGACAGGTAACATGTCATTTGTTGTTGTTATTAAGTACATACTCTTCTATAATATTCAATAATAAAATCTTTTTTTATATACATGCTATCACTTTCATTTGTTTACAGATGCCAAATATCCACATGAGCCAGTCACAGAGCATGTCCATGCAACAAAGCGGCATGGGCATGGGCCACCAGGGCAGCCCCATGCAGAACGGGCCCATGCAAGGTCAGGGACCAATGCACGCGCAGAACAATCATATGCAGCAGAACTCTATGATGTCCCAGAATGCCATGCAAAACCAGAATGGGAATCTTTCGCAGCACTCGTTCCCGTCGCTCCATAACACGTCTTCCTTCACAGGACAAACCACAGACTTCAACCTTGACTTCCTCGACAACATGCCTTCCACGGACGCCAGCAATCTCACCGCTCAGGAGCTCCTCAACTCCTTAGACAACTCGTTCTTGAACGACATCCTTTAAATTAGAAATGACACAGCTATATGTGTTCGTTTTAGAGTAATATAATTACTAATTGACCCAATTTAAAGTTAATTAGACTTTATCATATTCGGGTTTTGTCTACATAATGTGTTTATTATACCTTCTAAAAATACAAATGTATGACCAATATGGAACAAATGATGACCAAAGTTATTACACAGGAATTTAACAAGGCCAGAGTGGAGTATGGCCAGTAGAACCTACTTGGTACTTACGAGTATACGGTAAGTGACCGACAGTCAGCCACTTTACATTTTGGACCACATTGTTTTTGTACACTATTTATTATGAAAAATATCAATTTCGTAGTGTTTATAGTTTTTACTATTGTTAATAATTCCTTTGTAAATATTTTAATTTTAAAATGTTTGTAATATTAATAAGCATAAGCTAAATATACTACCGATAGTCTCAGAGTATTCACAACTGACATTATATTCTTCTTATAATTATTATTTAGCTGCAGAGTAGGCTAATGTATATTTATTGCAGATTTTATTGTAGTTTATAAGGTGAAAAGCACAAAAGACAATATTTTATTTACGTTAGTGAATTTATTTATGAAAACAAGTGAAATAAACGGGGCAATAGATACTGACTGCTAACATAGTTTAAAAATATAAATCGAGGTGATTAGCTTATGACAGTTGAGCGACCTTCTGGGAAAAGGTAGATTAGGTGGTCGTTGGTGACTAGTTACTATTCCAATAGCTTTGGCAACAACTAATTACATTAACAAGTGTGGCAAGATTGCGATAGACAACAAACATTTCCGACATCCGCCTGTATACTACGTTGCTATTGCGTATTGTCCGATGCCAAAAGGCTAATCACCTCGATTCTAGCATTGCACAACTTAAATTTTATTTACATTGTCGTCTGCTAAAACTTGGCCAATGTGCAGCTTTCCTCATTTTACAATTTTAATTGGCCCAGCCACTGACATTCTATCGACATTCGAATTGATTTTTATTCCACGACACATATTTTGTTGGTTTGTCACACTTGGGGACAGGCCAATCCATTAAAATAGTGCAAAATGTAAATTTTATGAACTAAGAATATAATAAGATCATTCCTGTACCTAAGATGATTGTAGTATACTGTGATGTCGGTCTCAATGGTCAATAGATTATAAATAGTATCAATTATTATACATAGATTATTGTTATTGTTAAGGATCTCATGGTATCATTTTAGTTTGGGGTTTTGAGAGATTCTGGAATTAATAGATTGTTGGTTTCATTATTATTGACTTTTTCAACGAATGTGTAGCATATTCTTTGTAAAGTGCATTTTCTTTTTATTATTTAGTATGTATTTGAGAATGCATATTCACCCATTTCGTTATTTTATAGACGTGTAAATACAAAACTGTTGTTAAACAACTTTAGAAATTTTTGATCAATGTATACCTGAGATGGGTATGAAATTAATAAAATCATTATGTAAAAACAATCCAACCGATGAAGGTTTAGCTCTCTGATATAGTTTACAGCTGTAAAACCAACTATTGTGAATGATAGCAACATTCCAGAGCCATTGTTAATAATGTTTTAACTTTAGGACCAATTTTTGAACGTTCTTTTGAAAATAATATTGCATATTGAGTGAATGTGTTTTATTTATTTTTAATCCTAACTAAACTAATGGAACACATAATAAAGGTACTACCGTAAAGCCGGAGCAACTGCTTTAGAGAACAAATGAAACGGAACGGATCCTCTACTCTTATAAAATAGTAAATATTTCTGAAAATATTCAATTTATGGCACACATTTCGTACTTTTGTTGTTTTTGACGGACTCGTAGCAAAAACTTACTAACGCATTGTTACGAAAAAGAGCCAGCAAGAATATAAATCTGGTTTTCAGCTGATAATCTGATCACCACATGATAGAGTCAGCTTGATGCTTGTACAAATAATCAGAAAACCTCTCCAACTTCCTCTCTAAAGCATTTATCTCCGTTGCTAATTCTCATACAACCTCATTCGGTTTGTTGTGGAAAATTCTGGGGTTTCGTATTCTCGGGCTGTAGAAATTATTCGGCTGGATATATTTCGCTGTGATTGGCTCCTCATGTACGGGGCTCAGTTTACATTCGTAGATATTCTCATTCGCGTTATTGTCTAGAGACCTCATCGAGAAAGCTTGTAGAATTTGTCGGCGTCTCCTAAGCCGGATACAGGAGAATACTGTGCTCAACAGGACTCCCAGCTTAAAGAGGGCCACGATGAATAATCCCAGCATTAGGATTAAATACTGCTGTTGGTACCAGTCTTCCAATGGTCCTAGACAACCCTGAAACAACAAAGAATAATTTAATGGGATAAATGAGCGCATGAGTAACGTGAAAACAAGCAAGTGTTAATCATTATCTCAAACAATATTTTGGAGACATAAATTACTCAATTTATGTCTCACCAAAAAAGGAGGAGGAAAGGACGCCGCAGGGTACCTTACTAATGGTGCTGTGGCCACAAAGGTAAAAGCCAGCAACATGGCTTTTAGTAAAGCCGTCTAAAGCAAGTCGTCAGAGCCTGCCCCATCGGGATCAGTAACGTGTTGAACAATAACAGAAAAAGTTAGTGTATCTTACCGGCACATATCTAAACGTGGGATTAGGCTGCACTTCCTGGCACCGCGACGCGTTCACTGGTGCGGGGTTGAGGTACGAGACGTTGTCTTCATACTGTACGCAGCAACTGAGTGGCACCGACATCCCACGAGGACCGAGCCGTCTAAGCTGCCAAATTGACATGTCGTAGTTACGAGCATCCGTCATACCGCAACACTCCAACTGAAAGATATACATAAACGTAAATATAATATCACGCCTGTAATCTCCGAAGGGGTAGGTAGGTAGAGGTAAAAACCGGCCAAGTGCGTGTCGGACCACGCACAATGAAGGGTTCCGTAGTTGGAATGAATTTACCCCAAGAAAAAAATATTGTAGTTGCTTGTCCAACTGCAAATGTAAGTTTGTACGCACAATATTGGGAGATTTACCGTGTTATTTAAAGACCATAGACTTCTATAGGTTTTCCTGTAATATGTAAGTACTGCAGTATAGAACTATTTTCTGCATTTCTTTATCTAAATTTTAGGCTCAGTAGTTTCGGAAACATCCGGTTATACTGGAAGCCGACCCCAACATAGTTGGGAAAAGGCTAGGCAGATTGATTGAGTTTCGGAAATAAGAGGGGAATGGTAATTTTATTTCGATTTTCATAAAGAACTTTAAAACTATTTATTTTAAAATGATAAATATACTTGATACCCTCAGAGTAAGTGTGGAAAACTTTTTTGGCGTTTTCTTATTTGTCTCCCAAAAGTGACCCTCATAAGTATTCAAAATTCATTTATTTACGTAACAGGTCCGTGTTTGGGTCACAGAAATTGATATGTGTACTAAATTTCAACTTAATCGGTCCATTAGATGCGAAGCAAATTGGCTGTGTGACAGACGGACAGACACACGAATGATCCAATAAGGGTTCCATTTTTTCATTCGACAAACAGACCCCTAAAAAAGGTGCTTATGGGATTATCACTGATGTGAGGATGTTGCACAGCAACTTGCTTTTACTATATCAGTAATTAACTTCTAGGTATTGCCACAGCATAGTGTCAGCAGTAGGTCAGTTTATGCTGTATTCGGTAAGTAAGTGACTGCAGTTATTAAGGGGAAGTATCACATCCCGATGAAATTCTAATGAACATAACTTACCTCAGTTTGAGCTAAGTCCACGGCCACAGTAAAGTGTTCGAAGTCAGGTAACGCGTAGTAAGTCTGTAGGGCGCCCACCGCGCCGCCGCGTGAGCTCTGTAGGCCCAGGCACCGCGGCCAAATGGCTGCTAGCACTCCTCCAGCGCACTCGCATAGTAACATCGACAGCACCACCAAGAAGTACTGAAACAAAGACGTACGTATTAAACCTAATTGATTTTTTTTTCTCTTATATTGACGGTGTGTTTACAAGATCAAATCTCGCATAAACATACAGCCGGACGGACCCTATTTACTACATACATAGAGGTATCTCTATACACCTACCTAAGTACATCTGTTTTGTCATCAGTTCAGTAGCCGCGTCACACCCAAAACTTACACTTAACTCGCCTTGAAGCCAACGCACTACATAATATATCGGTCGGTGGTGAAAAGGCAACACTTACAATACTAAGGACCGTGTAACTGGGCATGTAGGTAGCCCAGCAGCCGAGCGCTCCGGTCGCACACATAGCCAGCCCGGCGGCCAGTAGAGCCAGGGACAGGTAGTAGAATGGTGGATGTGTCAGTAAGTCTTCATCAGGCGCCGCCAGAAGCCGTGATAAGAGTATTCTTTTGGAGTCGCAGAGTAATAGAAACCCACATATTACTTCCACAAAACCGCATGCCTACGGGAGAAATATAGTTTATTTATAAATTCCATAAGTAATAGGTACTTATCGTCTCCAGTACCTTAAAACCAGGAAGTAAAAATATATATCAGCAACTGATTTTTATGTACACAACTAATAAAGGCAGAATTTAAAACTAATGTAGGTATAAATAAATTACTTACAAAAAATACGGTGTTGAAACATCCAAAGAGCACTTTAGCACTTGTTTCATTTTTGCACATTTTTGAATGGAATAAAACTAGACAAAATATATAAAAGGCACACGAGGATTCAATGTAATACGACACGGAGAAATGTGGTCAGAACGCTATAGTTACAACTAATAATGTGAGTATGTGAATAAACAAACGGACGATGAATAGATTCGCCGGTTTTAGGGAGATACGCTCTGGTGAACAGGTGGGGTGACTGAGTGAGTATTAAGGCATTTTTGTTTAAATTAATGCATGAGTCGCTCATGCATGCCTCAGCATTTACACTGGAATTACAGGTTCGTTATGGACATACTGGCCACGTTTGTTGCGACATCGCTTAGGCTCATGGCAACATTAAATTACAAATATTATGAGGGGTTAATTAAAATTCGTAAGAAACAGTTTATATTTGTATATTTTACTTTATCACAAAAAATATTCTTCGTTCTAAGTGTCATTTTACTTATAATACAGGTTTTTAACGTTTTACGTTTTTAAAATTCAATGTCTCTTTTCTTAAATGCACCACAGCTCACACTTGGTACGCTTGTGATGTCATCTTGTTCCCGTTCTTTGGTTTCTTGAAGTTCTGAAACACAATAGTAAAGTTTATAGCCAGTTCTGTAAGCTCATTTTATACACAATCACTATTTATTTTTATATTTTTTTATTTGAGATAGGTTTGCTCTTGACTCTAGTCTAGGTCAGAGATGACAGAGACAAAGTCGACGATGGAGCGAGCTTACCCAGAAGAATTTTACTTGGTCCTGAGAGAATATGGCAAAGAGAATGAGAGTAAAGGTGGGGAATCTGATAACAATATTCTGAAGTCCCCAATGTTCTTATAATATGGGTTTTGAGTAGTCAGACAGAATATTTAGTAGCAAGGGTTTGGGTATATAGACCAGGACATGTAATCAAAAAACTAATAAAGACAAAAATAATATACTAAAAATTATATATCAGACCTGGAGGCAAATGTAGCTTCTCTATGACAAACTTCTTCCTTTTTAGTTTGAACGCCATGTCGAGACTGGGCGGCACAAAAGGCACAAGTGAGTAAATAGCAGACAACTTGGTAATATGGAATAGACCATGGTAGTCTTTGTACACAGCATTAGTTTCACGACTTGAGCCAGCAAATGATTCTATTCTGACTGCATTATCAACTGAGTACAAAAGTCTTTTCATTATGTGATCATCCTGTAAACAAAACCACAGAACTATCATTATGTTGAACCAGTACTTGATGTCTTTTAGTATTTTTCCATATTCAAGACACTTACATCAAATAGATGAGCAGGAATAGTAATAAATGCAACTGCATTTGTGTCCCTAAGTATAACTCTTAGACAATACATGAACTTGATCAGATCTTGTCCATAGTTCCCACTGGTCTCCTCATCACAGTCCATTGCCATCCACACTGGAGATCCCAATGAGTGTATACCAATCCTTAAAATATTGCTGTTCTTCTTAACATTACTTTGATATTCTTCCTTAAAAACGAATTCTTTAATACTAGTCAGTAATTTATGGTACAGGCTGTTTTTGAAACCTGTAATGAAAAAAAAAAATTTTCATAATTGTAAAAAAATAAATTACTGCTGTTAATGTTGATAAAAATGTGAATTCTGAGACTGAGTACAACTAAGATTTACAATTCCTTTTACACCTACTTTTACACTCAAAAGTCTAACAAAAGTAAGGTAAAGGTTTTTTTATACTCAAAAGTCTTACAGTGCCCTCCGAGTTCAATTTAATAATGCGTTCAGGGTGCTGATGGGGCTGCGGCGATTTTGTACTTGCATCAGGGATGTTTGCTGAACATCGCGTAGACTATTTTTACGCTACGATGCGTAAAAGGTGCACATCCCTGGTGCGAAAAGTACGTGGCAGCGCCAACAGCATCCTTAGCATGATCGCTAGTCGGCTGGACTGTAGTTACAATAGTCATTGCTGCGCCATTTGTCATGGAATGGCGCAATAGTGATTGTTGGGTTTACTTTCTTTTATATGTTTTGTTGTGGGTAGTTTTAAGTATTACTAACAGTCTATAAGAACACTGTTACTCACAAAATGGACACCATGGTCTGAATAAAGTACACTATAAAATACAAAAGTATCTTACCATTGACCTTCTCACTATCCATATTCAATTTGCAATATTTGATATTGCAGCTATCAATAGTGTTGGCATCAATATGTTTGCTCAGATCAAAATGGTGTCCAAAGCTAGTGTTGCTACCAAATGATGATTCCACCTGACTGAGCCCCTCATATCTCCAAGCTATTTTCATCTTGTCCACATCACTAGCTGTTGTTGTGACCTCATCATCTTGAGGAATTGTGGTGGGCAAGGGTAATTCCTTGGACTGAAAATTAATGAAAGGGGATAGAGTACATTCAAACATTGTGGAGTCAAGTTCTTTCTTTGTATAGTGAATATTTTTAGTTCACACATTTAAACATGAAAAGTTAATTTATTAGATTTTTTTCTCTAACAACGTGTATCTGGACGAACGACATTAAATGAAAACGAACACAGTACTAGTCCATCGAAACATTTTAAAACACGAAGATTAGTAGTTAATGGAAAATTAAAAAAATGCAGTTTTCAAACAAAATAAATAGTAGAATCAACTGCATAAAAAGTAAACACGCTTTATCTACGCAGTCACTGACCAACTGTGCGGTGCGAGGTGCGGGGCGCGGCGGCGGCAATGTTTACCTATTATTACGGACTCAGATCTACATCATGTTGAAAAATAAGAAAATGAAAAATAATTTCCTGTGGCTAAAGTATTCATTGGATTTGATTGATTTTTTGTATACGGGCAAAGAACATGATTCTCTTTACGTGGTTTAAAGGAATGTCAATCCTCCTGTTACACGTGGTATAATAATAAACATAGATGATAAGGTTAGAGATGGGGTGAATACTGATATGTCTGCTAATAGAGATGTTTAGAAGAAGGTGGCCCAAACTCAACTAAATTGAAATAAGGACAGGACAATGATAATATTATACAGTGTAGCTCAGCGGCGAGGTGTAAATTTTTGTACGAGAGAAGCCGAAGCGAAGCCGGTTTTAACTTACTTACATAACAATAAAGTAAAACTTAATTTATTAGGTAACTTAAGGGGGAAGCGCTCAGGTGGCTCGCGAAATTCAAATTATCTTACGATTTTTGAAATTTGCAGCTCAGTGTCTGGGTGTATGTTGATTAAAGTATGAATCACGACCATAACAAATATCTATTTACATAATTATAATCATTAGAATAAAGGCCCTTAAAGGTGGAATTTCCAAAAATCCTTCCTTAGTGGATGTTTACAACATAAAAGGCATCAACTGCCAAAATTTCAAGTTTGTAGCCCCAGAGGTTTAGGCTCTGCGTTGATGAATCAGTCAGGACAAGTATTATATGTATAAGATTATTACTAGCTTCTGCCCGCGGCTTCGTCCGCGTGAAATTTCTTGTTCTCCCGACCCACCCCGTCACATCGCATCGCCTGCCCGCGCTGTTACTTCGCTTTCGGTTAGCGCTCTTTCTTACTATTTTTTCTTTTGCTTGGCTCCTAAGCGTCCTAGTGTAATGTTAAATATCCAAAATAGCCTTCCTCAAGAATTGGGCTATAAAATGCAAAAAGAATTTTTAAATCCGACTGGTAGTGACAGAGATTAGCGCTTTCAAACAATCAATAAAAAATAAAATGTGTAGGTAACTAATAGACTAAGCGCAATTTTCTTACTCCCGTTGTAATTTCTAAACGCAAGGTCCGATTTGAATAATTTAAAAAGGAATTTAGATGTACATAATCAACCTTGATTATAAAACTATTTATTTGGATAAAGATTAATATCATGATACGAATGTCTTCATCTTTAGATTTTACCTGTGTTTTGATTGCCTAATTTGAACAAAAAACGGTTATTGTGATTTAACTATAATAGTTAAACATTATAGCCTCGCGAACTTTTTTGTGGGAAATGTACTGATGAGTACTATAAACATATAGTATATTATTTTATGTATCGTCAATAGTTTTTACAGCGCACGCCAAATAATGACTTCCATAGACAAATTTTTTATACCTTGGGTTACATTATTGCAATTTTCGTAGGGATCTCTAATGTTTTTGACAATAAAATACAGCCCATTTTCCTCGCTGATAATGTAGCTTTCTATAGGTGACAGAATTTTTAAAATCAGTTTTGTATTTTTTGAGTTTATCCATTACAAACAAACACCAACTCGTTGGAGCATGTTGCATGTCGCGAAACCGTAAGTTTACCCCCTACCAAAAAGTGCTCAACGCGCCTAAAGAAGTTTTCACTTCAAAAATGTGTAATATTCCTCCATCTCATTCTCGCTGGCGAATTTTTTCTACATCTGTCTCTATTGTAACCCGTTGTAAAGTTGAATTTTTAGTTCAATTTAGTTATTATTTTTTGGCAACAGTAGACATTATTGACTGTGCCATTTTTCAATAGCGGTAGTGTTGCTGATGCGAACCTTCGACGGGAAGCTGGTAGGAATCGTGTTGTAGTGCTTTCACCGCTGCTGCCGTCCTTTAACTAGAAAGCCATTAACCCTCAAATGGTCAATTTTTACTTTTTAATAGAAAGTGATAGAGTTCAAAATTCTCTCTAAGAAACAGTTTTACAATATAATAGTTCCAGAGATATGAATATTTTGTAGGCTGTTAAGGATTCTTTAGGATTAACAGAAAGAAATATCAATTAATGTGTCCAACAATCATTAACCTGAATATCGTAGTTTTAAAGAAACAATGATTTCCATATTTTTTGCTATTTTCTCGTAAACTACTTTTTGGGCTTAACAACCTTCCAGTTAAAGGACGGCAGACTGGTACACCTTACAAAACCTTATGTTAGTAAGGCTATTTTAAATTTTTTCACTTACAATATCCACTGGATTTTCATCAGCTGATGCAATAAATAAGTCATGCTTGCAAGCTACACCTTCAGATAAGAAATACTTCAAAAGAATTCTGCTGTAGTTAGCCAGGACATCTTCCTCTGAAAAGAAAACAATACTGTCAATGTTTTACAATAATATTTTTCCAAGAGGGATTGTTTTTTTTGGATTTTTAATTTTCAAGACTAGGAAGTACTAAATATATACATCATCATCTGCGAAGCCTTTTTCGAACCATGTTGGGGTCAGCTTCCAGTCTAATCGGATGCAGAATGATGAATACCACTATTTTACATACACACACTGCCTATCTGACCTCCACAACCCAGTTCTTACTGGGTAATATGATACCCCTTGGTCAGACTGGTTGTCAAACTATCGGGCTTCTGACGATCCATAATGACTGACAAAGATCCACGAATGACAGCCGGGACCAACGGCTTAACGTCCTTTCCAAGGCACAGAGAGGTCTTAGTATGTAAAGATGGTCACACATCCACAAACCAGCCGCAGCAAGCGTAGCTTAACTAATTATATTATACATACCAACAGCAAATATACTCCCTGCCGGTAAACCACCGCCTGCAAAATTTAAATAATTTATTTGTGTACAAACCTTTGGTGTTAAATAATTAATTAGATTAACACATTGGTATAAATTTTTAGGTTATATAAAAGAATTTGCAAAATAAGTAGAACTAATGTATTACATAAAAAACAAGGAAATACTTCTTTTATTATCAACGTATGAAAACAAATATTACTTACCAATGACATGGTCCAGAGATGGAATACCAGACGATACTATGGGTAAACTGTTTTTCACTTTAGTGCCACTTATAGTGACGCGTGAATCACTAGTTTTATGAAAACTACTCATATTGGAGCAATAAGAGCAATTTGGATTGAAGTCGTACTTTTTATACCGCTACTACATTAACATAATCCAAGAAATAACTTTACTGCTTCACTATTTTTACTTTGTTGACGAATTACAAGTGAAATCAGCAGTCAGCGAAGACTTATTTGCTTATCAGTGTCATGTCAGTGTCACAGTCAGGCAAAGTCAGGTGTCATTGCGGCTGTGTTCATTTGTGCTGCTACTTAGTCTTACACATTTACACGGTCGGAAAATAATTGCCGGTTTTGCTTGCAAGCATTTGCTGCCGATCCGCTGTTCCGATCAAGTGTTAGTTTTTGTGAACCAATCAAAGGAAGCTTCTGCTCTAGTGATGCATAAACACGTTTGTGCAATTGTGCGTCAAGTGCCGAGCGTGTAGAGCCGGCTTTAAGTCACTGAATTCAAAAACCGTAAACGTCAAAATATAATCTGTGATAGTTCTTTTTGTTGAGCCGTGCCGTGTCATAAACTGCTTGTGGCACATGCATTTTTTAATAATATCTCTTCCAGAGAAAGAATTCGATTGAATTAAAAGGAGCGCACGTAATTTGCAACATTAAAAATGCAGGGTCCCGCAGTTTTTATGGATATATCTCTCGAAGATCAAGTAAGTTAACGTCAATATAACCTAGTCATTGAGTCAGGGAAAGTTTAAATTAGTTCTTACTGATATAATTATTAACGTTGGCGCTTTCAGGCATTAGAACTAAGAAAGTATTTCAAGAGTCTTGGAGCAGAGATAGCGGAAGAGAAATCGCCGAAGGGAATTGAGGACGACTTGCACAAAATAGTGGGAGTCTGTGATGTTTGTTTCAAGGAACCAAATGAATCCGAGATTGAAGCTATACTCAACAGTATTGTCTCCATCATGGTATCTGTAAGTAGATTCTACCACTAATTATTTATTATACATAAAGCCTGCCTTTTTTAAATGCATGTGAACTATCCACTCAAATTATTGAAATATATTATAAAATCGGTTATCCAGATAAAAAACATCATTCCTAAGGTCTAATTTGGCACTGTGTGATTTGTAAATATATCATCATCAACATCATCCACAGCCCGTTTTCACCCTCTGCTGAGCATAGGCCTTTCTTTTCATGTGCCAATCCCCACGTTCCTGTGTAAATATATAATTGTGTTAATTTTATTTCAGATCCCATTGGAGAGAGGAGAAAACTTGATTTTGGCTTTTAGTCAAAGGCTCACAAAGGCGCCAGGACCCAAACTTGGCATGGTTGTGCTACAGTCGTAAGTTACTTATTTATTTTGTTAGAGCACTTACAAATCCTTCTGCTCTTATCTCAATTAAATCAACTGTCAGTCATAGTAATGAAATTAATCCATAAATTAATATTTTTATTGGTCAATATCACTGATTAAGTTGTTTTTAATCATTGCAACAATTTCAACAATCTAATACAAGGCTGTAGTGAGTTAACTGGTGGCTTAGAATTGTGTTTTTTAATATTACAGGCTATGGCGTCTATACAATAACTTGGAGGTAAATTCCCCCCTGCGCTACCATGTATACTACCACGTCATTGAGCTAGCGGCGCGTGTTGGCTTTGTACGGGAGGTCTTCACCAGTGTGGAACAACTCAGGAAAGAGTTCTCAGGCTGCCCACCCACTAATGAACAAATGCAGAAACTCTACAGACTGTTGCATTCAGTTTTAAAAGATCAAAACAGGTAAAAAATGTTACCTGTTTGAATTGGTATAAAACCAACCATTGTAGTTTTAATACACATAATGCCATTAGACTTATGGATGGGTCTGGATCCCTCAGTTATGTTTCATTCCCAATAATTCCCATGTAAGCTTGGCATAAAAATAATGAAAAGTTTGAAATCTAATGATTATTTGATGGCTGCTTTAGAACCAATTTCAAATTATAATTTTTCTTTTATTATAGTCTTCAAATTTCCACTGCAAGCTAATTTCCAATCAGACCGAAGATTCCAATGTGAATAAAAACAGTCTAGTTTGTTTAATTTCCAACCGGATATTATTTATTATTCACATTAGCAAATGTTATTGGTTTCAGTGAACTGGCTTCAAAGGTAATGATTGAACTGCTTGGCACATACACTGACGAGAATGCCTCGTACGCCAGAGAAGATGCCATCAAATGCATCTCCACGGCACTGGCTGATCCCACTACATTCCTACTGGATCCCCTGCTGTCCCTCAAACCTGTAAGATTCCTCGAAGGCGAACTAATCCATGACCTACTCACCATATTCGTATCAGAGAAACTGTCCAGCTATCAGACCTTTTACCAGAATCATAAAGAATTTGTTCATTCTCAAGGTATGTACAATTTATTAAAACCAATAATTATCATGATGTTGCTATGATAAATAAAAAGTTGCGCTTTATTTTCAGGTCTAGACCATGAACAAAATGTAAAAAAAATGAGGATACTGTCCTTTATGCAAATGGCTGAAGTCAACCCTGAACTCACTTATGATGAGATTATATCAGAACTGCAAATTGAAGAACAAGATGTTGAAACATTCATCATTGAAGGTAATTTGAATCACAAACATTTAATACTATACTGTCATCAAGTTATCAATGGATTTCAGTAATATTATTGCTATTGCGTGCTATGATTGCGGGATAAATATTCATATTAAGATAATGGCATAATTATTTATTTGCAAACATAAAACGATTACTATACATAAGTAACACTTACAAGCCATATGACATTCTAAAATCATTCCTATGTGCGTTCCAGTATTGAAGACCAAGCTGGTGCGTGCACGCATGAATCAGGCGGAGCGGTCAGTGCGCGTGTCGAGCACGATGCACCGTACGTTCGGGCGCGCGCAGTGGCAGCAGCTCCGCGACGTGCTGCTCGCGTGGCGCGGCAACGTGCACTCCGCACATGACGCCATGAAATCCGTAGCGGCCGCGCAAATCGAATACGCCACGCAAAACCAGAAAGCATAGACTTGTTTGCTGCAGATTTTTACATAACTTGCAACCTATTGGTGCCTAGACTTGCTTGATGTGGCTTTGAAATTTTCTACCAGGCTAACCAATATTGATAATAGAAAAAAGTGCCGCCCCAACCTAAAATAAATTGCGTTGGGATAAAATCAGGAGATTGATGATGTCCCATATTGATAATTTTATTATAAACTGTTTAGTTCATAGTTGTAACATAAATCATTATGTTGAACGTAATTTCTAAATGTATAAATGCAAGTAAGTTCTAGGCACCATAATAATTAATTTCATATAATATTTGGAAACATTGAAAGGTCACAGTAAATAAATCCACTTACATTCACGATTTCACATTTGGACGATATTTCCACTCGTGTGGTTACTTTATGTAACGATCTGCGGATTGTAGCCATTTTGTATTAATATACGATTTAAATATCCAAAAGTATTTTATTTTTTGCAATAAAACTGTGTATAAATTGTTTCATGTGTAAATAATTATCTATTTACACGAGAAACTATCAATAAATAACCAAGTTTGCAACTAGTTTCGTAATGTAAATTTGGCTATAATCACATAATTATTAATACGCCGTTGACTGGGGGCAAACCCAAGCTTAGACCATGGCCTAAGCTTGGGACCTTAGGATTTATTTTAATTTTTAAATCGTTTTTGTTTTTTTTTTAGGATGCTTTTAACGTGTACGTCTTTCTACACATTCTTCTCACATTCTTATATAATTTCAACATGAATGATGTAACCAATATTTTCATTTAAAAAAGTGTCCATGGAGTTTTTTCCCCATTCTTCTCCATAGGATGTACTACGCTTTGGAATGGGCACCTAGCTTCATCTTTCTGATTGACTGACCCCTTGACATTATTCAAAAGTGCCTGTAATTGGTTTATTTGAAATCTGTACTTAGGGTGCTTACATAAAGGTACAGGTTTCCGATACAGGTGCGTCTGCGCGGGTCGGTACCGTACCGATCGGCGCTCACTTATAAAGAAACAGGTTTAAACTTGTCGGTGTCGACTACCTTAATAACCCTGTACCGATCGGTACCGACCTGCACGGGTTTGTAGCGGAAACCTGTTTCTTTATGTAAGCACCCTTAGCCGCTATTACTGGAAGAAGAATCTATTCACTCTGTGGTATGAATGAAGGGGATTACTTATATAGTGATCTATGGTTCTGTGGTCATGATGACTTCTGATGACAGAGTTTCAATCTCCGCTAGGAGTATATGTGCATAAACTAAAGTGTATATTGGGCTGATTGGGCATATGTGTTCTGTGGTTCCAATCATATAGTTGTATTTCAAAAATTAAATTTATTTAGCTAAACAATTCATGGAATATGGATACAGGCGCGATGGGTGCTTCCGAAACGTGTTTCGTTCGTTCGTGTGCGTCGCACTAACTATGTTACTCGGTCTGCATGTTTACGCGTATTTCTGGGGACCCACTCAAGAGATGCTGGATGGAGATTTCTCTGACATAAAATACGTCGTCATGCAGCTTACTAGAGGACTGTCTGAGGTTGATAAACATTCAATTATGTTGTAGAGATACCTGCAAATGCATAATAAAATATAGGTAGGTAACTTAAAGGACCTGTTTTAGTGACCGAAATGTCCGAATGCCTCCATCCATATCCATATTAATATTATATATTCAAAAGTAACTTTGTCTGTCTGTTACCTTTTCACGCCTAAATCACTGAACGGATTTCGATATTTGGCAAGGTGCTAGGTGATACATGGCATCCTGGGGAAGGACATAGACTACTTTTTGTCTCAAAAATAATTTTGCGGGGGGTGATATAGGGGATGAAAGTTTGTATGGGAAACCCAGCATTTCTTAAGTTAAGGGTTTGAAAATTCAAATTTATGCTTTCGGTAGGAAATAAAAATTATGTGCTTCGGCGTGTTTGAAGGGGGCAAAATAGAGGTTGATTATAAAAATCACAAATAATATAATTGTTTTCGTGTACTTACATTATTTTTAAGAGTAAGGGGTTGGACAAGTAGTCATAGTTCGTATCTTGAGGTAACATTTAGTCTTTATTTAATTAAAATCGGTTCACTTGTTCAAAAGTTATTTGTGTTACTAGAGCGTGACGTGACCGGCCGGCGTAATTTTAAATAAACAAAGTCCCCCTGCCGCGTCTCTGTCTGTCTGTCTGTCTGACTGAACGCAATAAACTCAAAACTACCGAACGGATTTTCTTACGGTTTTCACCAATGGATGGAGTGACACATGAGGAAGATTTAGGCGCATACTTCATTAAAGATTTTGTGTAAATTGGCTGAAGTATAAAGATGATTGTTGAAGATCTTGGAAAAAATCATGCCGACTGGGAGCGACACGGCAACGATATATCGTAGCGATGCGGTTTGCACAGATAAATCGGACGGCCCTATGTTCTCCACTCGTCACCGATATCTGCATCGATCGTCAGTTCCAAAACTGCCAAAGACTACAATATAGAAAGAAAGAAAGAAAGAAGAAAAATAGGTTTATTTGTCACAGAAACACGTGCATACAAAACGATAAGAATAAACAGAAAAAATAAAACAAAATAGAACCACATTAAAATCACGAGCTCAAAACAGAAATAGTCGGAAGCTGCACGTCATGACTGTGACAAGAAGGCTTCCACTCAGCATGATGCTGTGCTATGAGGGACCCACAGCACAGCGCTGATTTTCAGTGGTTACCCGAAAAAGACGTACGGAAATCAGGTCAGGTTCAGTGATCAATACATAAATAGTTACATAACAAAACAAAAGAACCAGTAACAACTTAAAATATGCTGCAACTATACAACCAAATATAGACCTATATTTTGTTGCTATATTCATACCTGTATGAATAAATATTATGAAATAACCCATAAAAGACTCCGTCGGTATCGCAGGTGCATATACTATTTACAAGGTAGTCAGATCTCCGCAGAAGCTCGCGCGTGAAACATGTCTCAGGAATAACGGAAGATGATGAAGACGCACTTGCATTTTTGGGCTTGATAATGTGCGTTGAGAAAAAAAAGACACCTATGGTGTGGTGTAAGGACTGGCTTCTAAAACGGAGTTCATATTTTCATATAAATTTATTAAATGAGTTTAATTTCGCGCCAAAAGATTGGTATAACTATTTAATGGTGAACGAAGAGAAGTTTTAAATCTCCTGGCTTTAGTCACTCCGCTAATACAGAAAAAGAAGAGAATATTGAGAGATGCAACAAGTCCTCACGTGAGATTGTCGGCAACACAGATTTTTGCTAGTTACACAGGTCGCTCCTACGAAAGTATGAAATTCTCTACGATAATATCACCACAGGCCCTCAGTCAAATCATTCCTGAAACAACTATTAGCATTTGGATCGATAGATTTATTTTTTCAACCAGTTTTTTTAATTACAATCATGGCAATCTTTGAAGGAGGATCAGAGGAGCTCGTGGCTAAGTAATAACAGCCGTACGGGTCGATCCATCAGGTTAAGCTACGCTTGCCGGGGTTGTTGTCCGTGGATGGGTGACCATCTTTATGTACCGAGATTCCTCCGTGCCTCGGAAAGCACGTTAAGCCGTTGGTCCCGGCTGTCATTCGTAGATCTTTGACAGTCGTTACGGGTCGTCAGAAGCCCGAAAGTCTGACAACCAGTCTTACCAAGGGGTATCGTATTAATAATAATAATAATAATTATAACGCGGCAACACTAACGTCAACACGTCACGAAATTTATTCTCAATAATTTTCATAGTTTTATTCATTTTAGACGCAGTTTTGTATTATACCAGAAACTCAAAAGAAACCCAAAGGCAACCTAAACCAACCATTTTAAAGGCAACCATTTTATATCAATTTTAAACTACAATAGAAGAAAATGAACACTACAATATAAAATACCGAATCGGAGGTGACATCTGTCATGTCACCTCTGATAAAACCAGATAAACATAATC
This sequence comes from Fissipunctia ypsillon, assembly GCA_947568875.1. Taxonomy (NCBI): domain Eukaryota; kingdom Metazoa; phylum Arthropoda; class Insecta; order Lepidoptera; family Noctuidae; genus Fissipunctia; species Fissipunctia ypsillon. The sequence continues at coordinate 10,807,452 of OX387651.1, forward strand.
AATGAATAAATAATAATGTTGACGAGATCAGCTGCACGAGCACGCCCACCACCTCCGGACTCTTCGCTCAGCTCCGCCTCGCCGCCGCCGGTATCCAGCCCCACCGTGAGCGCTGTGATGACACCAGCTGCGGTAGTTGCGTCGAGCTCGAGCGACGAGTATTTTTCCCCGCCGACGTCGCCAACACCTGTACGTCGACAGGGGAGAGGCCGGCCACCGAGGAGCTTGGGACTTAGGGGCCAACCGGCCCCGAGCCGGGTCCCCGCTGCCGGTGGTTGTGTGCAGCGCATGAGATGGACTCAGTCTATAAACGAGAACGTCATGCGCGCATATTACGGGTCTACAGAGGGGGGAACTAACCTCACTGCGTACCGTGTTAGAATGCTGTCTCTGTTTCAGGAACTAGAGCCAACCGTCAACGTCTCGGCCCAACGACTGTCGGATCAGGTGCGGGTCATCCAACGCAATCATAGGCTGGGCGATGCCGCACTTGATAGGCTGCGCTCAGAAGTATTGAGCAACCATATCGTCTCAACTCCGGCAAAAACCGCGGTACAAGTCTCAACTATTGATTCAATCCCGCCGCGGTCTAATCATGGTGTTGTAGAGGAGGATGATAGGGTTGCCACAGTAAGTAGCCAGTGCAACGCCCGATTGAGGAGCGCACTGGAGGATGCGTTTCTCGAGTATAGGTCCACTCCGACCGAACTTAGGCCCCGATTACCACACTTGCCTATGCACAAGAAAAATAGGGCGCTGGTGTGTGCTTTGGACTCGCAGCTCAAGATTTTTTTCGAGAGCAGCGAGGATCTCATTGATACACATTCGATCCTGTATTGCGCGGCTGTTGCGGCATGTCGTTTAGCTAACGTCAAGTTTCCAAACTGTGACGGAGCTACTCGACCAAAACCAGCCGTACCAGCCTGGCAGTGCAGGATCGAACGTCGTATCGATGGGACCAGGGTACTCATCGGCAAACTATACTGCTTCAGGGAGGGCAATACACGACCACGAGTGATGCGCTTTGTAAGGCGGGCATTCTCGGGGACTGGAATCAGCCCTCGAGAATACATGTCCTGTGTCACAGAGCGCATCGACTTCCTGAAGCAGAAAGTTTGTGCATGGGCGAGCCGTATTCGGCGGTATAAGCGGCGGGTCGATCGATACACGCAGAATCGCATGTTCCAGAGCGATGAGAGGCGGGTATATAGAGCTTGGGAGCGACCTGAAAAAAGTGTGGCGGACGTGCGCCGCCCAGATGATGCCACCACGAGTACATTCTGGCGCAGCATCTGGTCGGTGCCCGTCTATCACGCTGAGGCTGGCTGGATGCAGGATGTCGAGCGAGTGTGTGGAACTATACCAGAAATGGAAAAGATCTTAATAACGCCATTAGACGTAGCCAAAGCAGTCCGCCCGTTGCCAAATTGGAAATCACCGGGACCGGACGGACTGCACAACTTTTGGCTAAAATGGCTAATTAGTTCACACACTCGCCTGGCATCTCAATTCCAGTCATCCTTAGAGTCTGGGTCGCTACCGCAGTTTCTAACAACAGGCGTTACCCACCTGCTCCATAAGTCAGGAAGTCCCGCGGAACCCAAGAATTATAGACCGATCACGTGTTTGCCGACGATCTATAAACTTCTAACATCCATTTTGAGAGTGAAAATAAATACGCACATTGAGAGTAACTCAATTATGTCTTCCTCTCAAAATGGATGTAGGAACGGGTCCCGCGGTACTAAGGAGCTACTCCTCATCGACATGGCCATTAGCCAACAGGTTCGTCGATCCCGCAAAGATCTGTCGACATGCTGGATAGATTATAAGAAGGCCTACGACTCGGTGCCACATACATGGCTCATGAGGGTGCTTGAGTTGTACAAGATAGATGCAATTCTACGCACCTTCCTTGAGTCATGTATGGGGCAATGGAGGACGGTCCTTCGCTATCCAGGGTGTCGACAGATCCAGGGGAATGATGAACCTGTATGGATTAAACGGGGAATATTTCAGGGCGACAGTTTGAGTCCACTTTGGTTCTGCTTAGCCCTGAATCCTCTAAGCACACTGCTGGAGGGTTCTGGTCTAGGCTATCGGTTGAAGAGAGGTGGTCAGGTCATATCTCACCTCCTCTACATGGACGACTTGAAACTCTTTGCCCCCAACAAATTGCGACTGGTGGAACTACTGAAGGTAACTGAAACTTTCAGTAACGCCATCAGGATGGAATTTGGTGTGGACAAATGTGCAGTCATGCATGTAAAGCGAGGCGAGATTATGGAATCCGAGGGAAGTCAACTTTCGGATTCCATACACCTCAGATCCCTCTCCTCATCCGAAAGCTATAAGTATTTGGGTATGTCGGAAGCGTTAGGCATCAATGTCGCTGACATGAAGCAATCGTTGAAGGAGCGCTTCTTTGGTCGCCTGAAGAAGGTATTAAATAGTCTTCTTTCGGGTGGAAACAAGGTGCGCGCCTTCAACGGCTGGGTCATGCCGGTTTTGATGTACTCTTTCGGCATACTCAAATGGACTCAGACCGAACTAGACGCCCTGGATAGGAGGGTCCGTACATTGCTGACCGCAAACCGGATGCATCATCCACGATCATCGGTGATGAGACTGTACATCCCGCGGAAGTGCGGGGGTCGAGGCTTTTTAAATGCGAAGACCCTCCACAACCGCGAGGTGTGCAGCCTCAGGGAATATTTTTTAAAAGCCGACGTGGGTATGCACCGTGATGTGGTCGCAGTGGACAATGGGCTCACCCCGCTCTCCATGGCTAAAGAGAACTGGCGCAAACCTGTAGTACTTACTACAGATGACCGCAAGGCGGTATGGCAAAACAAGGAGCTTCACGGGCGCTTCTACCGGGCTCTTCATGAACCCGGTGTAGATTTCTTAGCGTCCGTATCCTGGCTACGTTTCGGTGACCTCTTTGGGGAAACTGAAGGTTTTGTTTGTGCAATTATGGACGAAGTTATTTTGACGAATAACTACCGGAGATATATTATGAAGGACGGGACGGTTGACGTGTGTCGGGCATGCCACCGTCCGGGTGAGTCTATCAGACATATCATCTCTGGTTGTTCTCGTCTGGCTAACGGAGAGTACTTGCACAGGCATAACCAAGTGGCCAGGATTATTCACCAGCAACTTGCTTTGAAATACGAACTTGTGGACTCTGAGGTACCGTATTACAAGTATGTGCCCGACCCAGTTCTTGAAAATGACCATGTCACGTTGTACTGGGATCGGTCTATCATCACTGACAGGACTATTGTCGCCAATAAGCCTGATATAGTGGTGATAGATCGATTAGCGCGCCGCGCAATGATTATCGATGTTACCATTCCACATGACGAGAACCTCGTGAAAGCTGAGAAAGAGAAACAAATAAAATATCTCGACTTAGCACACGAGGTTGTTGACATGTGGAATGTGACCTCGGCTGTCATTGTGCCGATTGTTGTAACGGCCAATGGCCTGATGGCCGAAAGCCTCGACCAACATCTCTCGAGGCTGTCGTTAGGCGGTTGGATCAAGAGCCTGATCCAGAAGGCAGTACTCCTCGATACGGCTCGTATTGTGAGGAGGTTCCTGTCTCTGCAGCCCTAACCACCGGTAGCTTGGACTCTGCTCCCGATACCGGCGGACCTCTATTTTTTTATATTTTTAAATGTTTTTTTTTTTTTGCATATATTGTTATTAGAAATATTTAAAAATGTAAATAGATAAGAAAGAAAATAAATAAACGAATAATAATATAACCATTTATTATCAGGTAACAAAGACCCATAGATACATACCTTAACCTAAGTATACATAATAAGTATAGTAACACCCAGTTACTGGGTTGTGGAGGTCAGATAGGCAGTCGCTCCATGTAAAATACTGGTATTCAGCTACATCCGGTTAGACTGGAAGCCGACCCCAACATAGTTGGGAAAAGGCTAGGCAGATTGATTGATCATGGCAATCTTTGGATTTTGTCTTCCAAAGGCAAATTTCGCTTTTGTAACTTTGGATGAACTCGTTCGTGATCTTCCGACATTTTATGACCTGCGCAAGACGCGTTCGCCCATAGGAAATCTTTCCTGAACTGAGTGATAGATCGACGCCGTCATCCACACGCTACGATAAAACTATGCAAACGCAATCGACAACGATTTATCGAATAGGAAATGCAACTGCCACCGAACAACTGTGCAAACGAAGTAAAGTAAAAAAAGACTGACAGAGGTGTAGCTAGGTAACCAAAGGCCCTGGTGCAAAAAAAAATGGGGCTTTAACTGTTAAGTGTTAAGGTTCAAAGTTACTAGGTTATCATCGGCTCTACGTTCAATGCGCCATGCATTGCACAGCAAAACTACTTTCTATGTATGTGCATGAGTGTGCTTTAGTGGTCGCCAAGGTACTACAGGTGAAGAGTTTTGCATAAAAGATTTTTGTTGCAATAAAGTTTTAATTTATTTTTATAGCACGTTTTCTATGTGACGGCGAATGTTTCACAGTTGGCAACACAGCATAAACAACAAAGAATACAAGAAATTCCCAACAAGTTTCGACTTCTGTTTGAAACTTGTGGGGAATTCCCCTGTATTCTTTCAAACGAGTTGTCATGTCATGAGTAGTACTGTCGTCGATACTGCAAGAGTCAAATGTAAAAAATTAACTAGCGTACATAGTAAGCACATATTAGGCGAAATCGCGTTGGAGGGAGAATAGAGGGCATTTTTGACAGTTATTTATTAATTATTATTACCACATGCTCCGAAGCAGTAATAGGTAACGTGTGTAAAATGTTTTATACTTAGTCTAGCCATAAATACTGTTACAATTAAAAATAAACAAAACATTACATTTGAATTTGGAATCTGTCATTTTTATATGATTGTTCATTGAGTTTTCTTACAATATTTTGCGATATTAAAATGGAGTGGGGTGATAAAGAGAACCGAATCGCTGTGATTGCATTACACAAAGTAGGTATGGAGCCAAATGCAATTTTTAAAACTCTCCATACGCTTGGTATTAGTAAAATGTTTGTGTACCGGGCTATTAATAGGTACAATGAGACCTCCTCTGTTTGTGACAGAAAAAGATCTGGCCGTCCACGTAGTTTTCCTACGAAAAAGGTGGTCAAAGTAGTAAGGGAAAGAATTCGAAGAAATCCTGTCCGAAAGCAAAAGATTTTATCTCGGAAGATGAAGATAGCACCTAGAACCATGTCGCGTATTTTAAAAGATGACTTAGGACTTGCAGCCTATAAGAGACGTACTGATAATTTAAATAAGAAGGTGGAGGTGGTAAAATCAAAACAACTACTGAAGCGGTACGCAAAGGGAGGTCACAGAAAAAATTTGGTTTACGGATGAGAAATTTTTTACAATTGACCAACATTTTAACAAACAAAATGACCGTATTTACGCTCAAAGCTCGAAGGAAGCTTACTCGACAGAGTAAAACGTGGGCACTATCCGACTTCAGTGATGGTTTGGTGGGGTATTAGCTATGAAGGAGTGACTGGGTCATACCTACTTTTGTGAAAAAGGTATCAAAACATCGGCACAAGTGTATCAAGATACCATTCTTGAGAAGGTAGTGAAGCCCCTTAACAACACCATGTTCAATAACCAAGAATGGTCCTTCCAGCAAGACTCGGCGTCGGGTCATGAAGCTCGGTCTACGCAGTCTTGGTTGGAAACGAACGTTTCGGACTTCATCAGAGCTGAAGACTGGCCGTCGTCTAGTTCCGATCTTAATCCGCTGGATTATGATTTATAGTCAGTTTTAGAGAGTACGGCTTGCTCTAAACGCCATGATAATTTGGAGTCCCTAAAACAATCCGTACGATTGGCAGTGAAGAATTTTCCCATGGAAAGAGAGCGTGCTTCTATTGATAACTGGCCTCAACGTTTAAAGGACTGTATTGCAGCCAATGGAGACCACTTCGAATAAGCTTTTTATATTTTAAATTGTTTTATATTTATGTATTAAACTAACACACTGTAAAAGTAATAAATGTTATTTGTAATAGAATTTTTTTTTTTCTTTGTTTCAGTATTTATGACAAGACTAGGTATATTATTTTCTCTCATTTTCTCCATTTTGAATGGAATCTAACCGGTACTTTTTATTTTTGATGAAATTAGCGGAACACTTAATTAAAAATCGCCTAGAATGGTATGTTGAAAGTAAGGGTCTTTTGGCAGAATCTCAATATGGCTTTAGAAAAGGTAAAAGTACAACTGACTGTTTAAGTATCTTAACATCCGATATTCGGTTATCCTTCTCTAATAACCATTCCACTATTGCAGTTTTTCTTGATATTAATGCAGCCTACGATAATGTTGTATTATCAGTTTTACAAAATAAATTAAAAGCCTTGCAAGTTCCTTTGAATTTGTCGAATTTTATTATTAAAATCCTGACTGAACGCTCTGTTATCATGATAATAGGAGGTCATGAGGTATCTCATCTAGCATGGAGAGGTCTCCCACAGGGATCTGTGCTCAGTCCCATTCTATACAATATTTACACTTTTGATTTAGACTCGTCCTTAACTAACCATGTTAAAGTTCTTCAATATGCCGACGATTTATTATTATATTCTTCAAGCCAATCTGTTGAACAAGCTAGCTATGCTATCAATTCTGCTTTATCTACTTTGGAGTCATGGTTCCATCTAAACGGTTTGGATTTATCCTCGTCTAAAAGCGCGGCTGTTTTATACACCCGGAAGAGAAATATTCCCTTAGTAAACCTCTTTTATAAGAAAACACCTATTCCAGTTAAAGATAAATTCAGATATCTAGGCATAATACTTGACTGTAAACTAAGTAGTGTCCCTCATTGCGATTATATTGTTAACAAATGTGAAAATCACCTAAACATGTTTACATGCCTTTTTTTTTTTTTTTTTTTTGTGGATGGGAAATCATCAAATGACTTCTCCCGCTCTGGGCGGAGCGGGAGGGCGTGTCAGACTTACTGACTAAAACCCATCCGTGTTCCTTCTGTTGCCTGTGCCGGGGCCACGGTAACTCTTTCGAACATCCCGCAACCCTAGCTGGCATCCGACCTAGCGGACCCCGTCAATAGTGCTGACATCTCTTTGAGGCGCGCGTGGAACACGACGCGCCGTCGACTCGGACTTGGTCCTTACCGGACGGCGAGCTACCCATTGCTCGCCGTCCGCAAGCCCGCGCCTACGGTGGCCGGGAATCGGCTGCCAATTCCCGACGCCCAGGGCGTCTCCTGCGGCGACTAGGGGCGTGAGGGTGCAAAGCTTGCCTCTCCCTCACGCGTCCCGCCTCCTCCTTCACGAGCATTACTGCTTCGCAGAAGGAGGTAATGGCTTCCCATGCACTCTCGCCCCGTACCATGGCCTGGACCAGGGCCGGACGCGAGAGATCGCCGCCGCCGATCGCTTCCGCGAGGACACGGCGGTGCTCCGCCCAAGCCGGGCAGACCTCCACCGTATGCTCCACCGTGTCCTCCGGGCGATCCACACAGTGGTGACACCCGGGCGTTTCCTCCCGCCTTATCCGGAACAGGTACCTCCCGAAGCACCCGTGTCCGGTGAGGACCTGCGTCAGGCGGAAGGTGAGGACGCCGTGGCGCCTCTCCAGCCACTCCTCAAAGAGGGGACTTATCGCCGCAATTGTGGCGTGCCCAGCGCTGGGTTGCGACAATCGCACTCTCCATGCCGCCATGAGATCCTGCCGGAGCTCTGTCCGCCGTGCCGCGATTTCTCGCGGCAACGGAGTTACGCCCCGGCGTCCTGCCTCCTCGCGCCACTCCCAGATGTGCGCGAGGACTTTTGCCTCCAGATCCCATGGCGGTAATCCGGCAAGGAGGTTCGCCGCCTCCCCGGAGACCGTGCGGTATCCCCGGGCTAACCGGATGGCCATGACCCTCTGGGACGCGTTCAACTGACGGACCGGTCGCCGCCTCACGGAACGCGCCCACACCGGAGCTCCGTAAAGGGCCATGGACCGCACGACCCCCGCGTAGAGCCTCCGGCAGGAGGCGTTTGGACCCCCCAGATTGGGCAGGAGCCGCCCCAAGGCAGCCCCGGCCCGCTCCAGTCTGGGAGCCAAACGTCGGAATGCTTACATGCCTGTCTGGTGTGTGGTGGGGTGCACATCCATTTTTTTTAAACTAATTTACAACGCAATCATCAGAAGCACTCTGGATTATGGATTGTTTGTTCTAGAACCTGGTAGTGTTATGGCTTTTAAAAAATTGGACCGCATCCAGTCTAAAGCGTTACGCATTATTTCGGGTGCCATGAATGCACTCCAAGTCGAATGCGGGGAAGCTCTTTTATATCTTAGAAGACGATTCTTATCTGACAAATATTTGTTCCGGATTCTTCAGTTCTCAACTCATCCTCTCATTCCTAAACAGGACACTTTAGTGTTGCAGATTGAATCTTCAGATTACTGGACCCATAAACGTGCTCCATGCTTAGTCGTAAGCTATAAAAAATTCCTTTCTCTTTCTTCTCCTATTCACCGTTCCAATAAACTTCCCTTATTTAGCAGTAGTTATGAGAGTTTATAATTCAGCCCCACCATTAAATACTGTGTTAGTAAATCAGATCCCGATTGTCATTTAAGTTTTAATCATTTTCTGGCTGAACACTTAGAGTACCATCATGTATTTACGGATGCTGTCAAGCGTTCTCCAACGGGTTGTGTTGGGATAGGTACTTATCATTCTCAATACAATATTGTACAAAAAATAAAACTGCCCCCGGAAACTTCTGTCTTTACGGGGGAATGTTTCGGCATCTTAAAAGCCATAGAATACACTCGTGTTTTAAAACTCAAAAAACCCATTATTTTCACTGATTCACAAAGTGCTCTTCTGGCCATCAACAAATCCCCTTTCGAACACAATTCGCAATCGCAGTTTCCTGTCATTTACTTAATAAGGGAATTTGCCTTCAGAACCATCTCAGAGGGCATACACTGCAATTTGCGTGGATTCCGGCCCATGCTGAAATCCATGGCAATGAAATGGCTGACACACTTGCCGGTGATGCGGTGCAGTGTAGGGACTTAGTTCCATATATAAATTTTAATATTGACCTGGTGAAGTTACCAAAGACTTTTCTTCGGGATACCTGGAAGGTAGCTTGGGATGTCGGAAGCAAATTGAAGGGCCGTTAATTTTCTACTATTCAACCCAACGTTCCGGAAAAACCGTGGTTTGGCAGGGCAAAGTTTGGCAAGATGGAGACCTCCATTCTAATACGGATGAGACTTGGTCATGTTTGCTCTCCATCCCATCTTGCCAAACTGAATATCATAGACGACCCTATTTGCTTGTGTGGCACAGAGGTAGGCGACTTAAATCATATTTTTTTCTCCTGTCCCCTATATGACCGTTCTTCCTTTCTCAGTAACATCTTGTCCCTTCGTACTCCTTTTCCTACGTCTATACTTGCTTTACTTTGTACAAATAACTTTCCTGTATATAAATAAATAAATAAATAATAACAAATAAATAAAAATATTTATTTCATAAAACAAGAACACATTGCACTGTAGACATTGTAAATTATAAATTTTACATTTTTCACACTATAAGCACAATTATATAGACTCTATCCCTTAAACTAGGTCTAGCCTGTATCTTAAGAGATAGGGTTCAGCCATATGGGTACAATAAATAATATTGACATTCTGTAACAAGTGAAACCGTGTCGATGCTACGTAAGCTAAGGTTATTCTATGAAATAAATGTAGGTAGATAGGTTAAATAGTGTGCTGTGTATGTAAGTGAGAGTTCGTGTATGTGCGTGTTGGCGTGAGTGTGTGTGCATGTGTGGGTGTGTGTGTGTGGGGGGGGGGGGGGGTGCGTGCATGTGTGTGTCTACGTGCGTGGATTTTACGATTGGATTTTTACGAGATGTGTGATAGAAGAGCCTCCGTTGTAAGATAGTCCTGTTGTAGTAGCCATTGAGTGATGTTGTGTTTTAGTGTGTGTCTATTTAAATCAAGTATGTTTAGTATTTTGTGTAGTTTCTTATATATATAATTCCTTATGACGTAATATTGGCGCTCGGCAAAGCTAGTTTTATGCGTTACTCCTGCTGGGACATTTGTGCGTTTTTTTGGGTTGGATCTGGGCATGGCTCTATGAGTTTTGAGGACAGACTGCAAGATGAACAGCTGTCTAACCGTTAATACCTTACATTCATCATAAAGTTGTTTGGTTGGATATAAGTACGGTTTCTTAGACATAACTTTAAGTACGGCTCTTTGCGCTCGCTCTGCCCTCAGGAAGTTTGTTTTAATTGCACCACCCCAAGCAGTAATGCAATATCCGATAATCGACTGACACAGAGCAAAGTAAACCATTTTTAGTGTGTCTAAGTCAGCCGATTCTCTAAGGGATTTAAAAACGTATATAAGACGCATTGTCCGGGTGGTTATCATTTCTAGCTGTTTGTCCCATCGTAGGCCATCATCTATTTGCAGGCCTAGATACTTTACACAGTCTCTTCTTGCTAGTGTAGGACATAAACACGGTGATGACGAGTTGAGGCAGGAGTGAGCTGTTACAGCAAAGCTATGCGGTGGCTTGGTGTTTCGTCGGATTGCGAAAGGAATGTAGCAAGATTTTTGCAAGTTTAGTGTAAGTAGATTTTGGTGGAACCAGTTCATGATACTATTTAGTGCTATTTCTGCCTTAATTTTAACCTCTTCCCAAGTAGCACCATAGATGATAATTGCGGTATCGTCAGCGTATGTGTAGATCTCGCAGTTTGGTAGCATCATCCTGCAAAGGTCATTGATATAAATTTGGAACAATGTGGGACCTAATATGCTTCCCTGAGGCACACCGTATGTCACGATTTCCTCATTACTGAGATATGCATCTATTTTAACTTGCTGAGAGCGATTCATGAGGTAATCTTTAAAAATTTCAAGTGCTATGCCACGTATACCCAGGAGCTCCAATTTTGAGATAAGTTTGGGAACAGAAACTGTGTCGAAAGCTTTAGATAGATCTAGAAATATTCCCAAACACTTAGCCCCATTATCAAGTTTACGTGCTACGAATTGTGTGAGATCCAGTACAGTATATAAATGTATAGTCTCATTTATTACTTTAAATAATATTAAGTTATAATTTTTCGTCATTGTAATTTGCTCATTAATCATCATGGTATCATCACATTTGTAAATACGGATCCTATATCGTCCTACTCTAAATCCCGTTTTAATTAATCTTTTTAATTCCGTTTCATCTAAACGTGACATTGGCTAAATGCACAAACCGTGCGAAGCCAAAAAAAAAAATAAAAACTGTGATTTCTCATAAGCCTCAATGTTAAATGCAAAAAGTTTCAAAGTTCAATATCTTTTTAATCGTTCGTTCTCTGTAATTTTCCAAAAAAATAATGAGATCATTAATTTTAACATGATTTATTTATTTATTGGTTCACCAACAATTGTTTGCACAGGTTGTAAGCTAGAAAGTAAACATGCAGAAATGTGAATGCAACAGTGCAACAATCACTTAAAAGTAAACTCCGCATGCATATAGACGTTGTACAATTTTTTAATATAACCTAGTTACATGCCAAATTTTAGAAAATTCTAAATGGTAACTTTCTGACCAACAGGAATCTTAAAGTCGTATTGCAACCTATTTTATTTACATTGCAAAGGTAGGAGAATTTTCAATACGAGGTTTGCTGGTCAGGGTCCGAGGGCCCCCTGAGCTTAGGGGCCCCGGTGCACAGCACCGTCTAGCCCTTCGGTAGCCACGCCACTGGGCACTTATCTGTTTTTTTCTGTTCTGTGCTGATAATTATTATGAGTCGGAAACAAAGCATCTTGGATAAAGAACACATATACCCTAGCCGATCTTGGCTTTTGAGGTTTAAAAACCCAGTTTCAGGTTTCAGAGAAGAATAATTCATAGAAACTTTTTAACATTACTATCGATCTAAGTACAACAGTAGTTAGTAAGTAGTAAGTAAGTAAGTACAGATTTTGGGTGGAAAATTAAATTGTTAGACGACCCCTCGTCCACACCACAGAGCAAATCACCTCACGGTCCCATACGCCTTACCGGTAGTTGCCGGTAGTTCATATTCAATAAGATAGATGGCGTTGCATGTTGCTGCGAACTGTTACGGAATCCGGAGACCGGACTACGAAGTGCTACGATTTAGTAGCACGAGCGCGACAATTTAAAATCAGATGGCGTTAGTAGTTCCATGAAAGTCGAAAGTATTTATAAGTTTTGTGAACTTTTGGGCGGGACTGTAATGACGAGCCGGCTGTAAAGCTTTGGGTTCCTAGGAAAGCGGTTCCATCATATTATATCGGCTGTCATGAAAATCTGTAATTTTCACCAGTATTTGGTATAAAGGTAACTATACCAAATACTGGTATTAAAATAAATAAATATATATACCTAGCTCTGTATTTGGACAGCTGTTATTGTGTGACCGTTCAACGCTTTACAGCCGGCTCGTCTCCGCTCGCCATATATTCAGAGCTAGCTTCAGTCATGCATGTGCATCATGGTTCGATTATGTGTGAGATCTAAAGCGGCACCTGTGTCGTAAGTATTTTGCGTTTCAACACGTCATATGATCTAAGTTTAGATACCTACAGAATTACACAATGCACAACTAAGGCACTAAAGGTAGATACTGCAGGTAAAACTGGCTGGAGATGAAATTGTAGTGAATACTGACATTATGAATGCAGAGATTTGGCAAGCCTTCATTGCTATATCAGCTATTGTGGGTCTAACTTTGCTCAAACACATGGCCGCAGGGGGCCGCCTTATAAAGTAAAAGGGAAAATGCTAAAATTTGAGGTGAACTGGTAACTCTTTCCACCCAAGCTTGCTTGGTTTGCTGTTCCATCAAATTAACATCATTGCGTGGTGATCTTGCATTTAGTTACATGAGCTCCTTGTTCAGCATTTACTTTTTACTTTTTCGGGACAACTTTTGCGAAAGGCCTTCAGATGTCTAAATGGTATAGGTATTGATTTAAAAATAAGTCAATGGATATAGATATGTATAAGAAAATTTGTAAGTTTTTGAATTGGGGTTTTCCAGTACGCAGCAGCCCGGAGTCTGAATTTGTGTCCGGTTGAGGGCAATATAGACTCGCCCTCTATTTGTTACATGGGTCATTTCGATTTTTTTTTTATTGGCATTAGAACAAAAAACACCTTCACACTATGAAAACAGAAAGACCTCAGCTCAGCGTAATGTCAGATGACAACACAAGGTAATACCACCAGACGCTGATTTTCAGCTTCAACCTGCAGCCCACGAGTGCCATAATACGTTCGAATAATAAACACATAGGTACAGACCGGTATCCGTTTTAATCAAATAAGAGTATAAATTAAAAGTTGATAATATGAAGTAGCTCATACAAAATCAAAATGTTGTGACATAATTAATGAAAACTAAAATAAATACACAATGGTGCCGATTCTCTTGTCACAAATCCGTCTAAACTAGACTAAAAATCACCAAAATTTAGTTTAGGTACGTATTCCTGTCAAAAAGGCAATTTCCCATTCTGAAATTGACTAAATACAACATACTTACAACTTAACAACAACTTAACTATGTATATTTAATTTTGACAGCACGAAGATGGCACTGAGTTATTAGTATAGTGAAAATGGTAATTTTGCTATTCTGAATTTGACGTTTTTCACCTAAAATTTAGATTTTCTAACAAAATCTGACTATTTTTAATCGCGATTAAAAAGGTGTGGAATAAAATTAGTTGGCATGAACTAAAATTCACACCAACACCTCGACTTCAGGTGCAAAAACAGTACCTACTGTATCTTTTTTTTTTCCTTTCTTGTACCTATAGGTATCTCGAAAACGGTGTGTCCTATCGTAAAAATAATGAAAATTTCGACCGCCTGTATAAGACGCATAAACCCCTATAATTTAACACGTAGTCAATAATTTTTCATATTTTCCATACAAAAAGTGAAAAATTCCATATAAAACACGTCAAAGCTGCCCCCCCTTGCCGCCTCGGCTCAAAAAATCCCGGGGTAGGGCAAACAAGTACTTACCACGTGGAGTCGCGATTGTCAAATTCGATTTAATTGTGTCAAAATCATTTTTTTTTGTGATATTTTTTTGAATAGCTTTAACATTCTCAAAGCCAAAAGTAAGGAATTTTAGTGATAGTTTAGTTAGTTTAGTTCGGTTTACAAGAGAATCGGCACCAACGTCTGCTAAGGGGTTCAAAGTGCCCATTTTCAAACAACACGTACAAAAACCATTTAAACTAGGCCTGATCTTCCAGACTTTCCGATATTTAGAGGCAGAATGTATTCTAGTTTTAAACTAAAATTTATGGTCATATTTATTTTAAGTAGGTATCTTCTTGGCTGGCCAGAAACATTTTTTTTGCAAAACGTCGACAAGGAATGACTCCGTCATGGGGTTAGTTGTTCCGTCGTTGAGGTAAGATGTTCCAGTAACAATTGCTATACTCGTAATTACATTAAGATAATGAATCTTTAAATAGTAAAAGACAAAATCGTGTGACAGCATTGTCCTTCTAAACTACGTAACGGATTTTGATGAGGTTTTCATCATTTCGTCTATTCCGGGGGGTTTTTAATGTCTAGTAGGTATAATGCATTCATAATAAAGAACCTACATATCAAGAAATTTTGATATGTTATAACGTCTTAAGCTGTTTGAATGAGGGTCGAGTCGCTGTTGGATTAAAAAAAAATAAAAGGCAATTATAGTTGAAGTATTACCTAAGGTTTAATAGGTACAACACTGCCTACTCCTTCTTGAATTACAGGCATAGGCGTGATGTTATGTTTTTGAAGGTGAATCGCAAGCACGAGCGGCTGCAGAGTGAGATGGAGCGCATCTCATCGGCATTGCCAGCAGTGACGGCGGCAGCCGGACGAGCTAAGGAGGCACTCGTCGATCCCGTATTGCGTTTGCGCCACAACCGGCAGATTAGCGATGCATCTGATTATGATAGACAGGTTAGTGATGTGCAATATATTTTGTCGATTATTTATTTATGATTTTAATTAAAATAAAAAAAATATTGTACGTACAAAGGCGGACCTAATGCTTGAGGCATTATCTACCAGTCAACCTTTCCTATTTTTTGTTACTTGTTACATGTAAACACATAAACAGACAAATAGAATGGAACAGAAAAATACGTACAAAGTGATGCTTATTTCTGAAGAAATCTCTTTCAGCATACCTGCGATAGGAGAATAGATAAAAAAGAGATGTAGACACCAATTAACCCGATTATTTTCTGGTTTACCTAAGGAACCAATAACTTGTGGCAGAAAATAAGACCATATTGCGTCGAACCAAGCAAAGTGCATAGACGTCTCATGCCATGTTCATGTTTATGTTGTTGTGTGCATGCTATGTTCTTCCCTAATATATGCTTCATCAGATTCCAGATTCCTACATAGTATTTTCTATTTAGGTTGCTTATGACATTCATTGCATTGGTTCTTATGTACAAAACAAAACTGGAACATTTCATTCTTTACATACCTACAGGTTGTTGGTAAGCAAGTTACCCCTTAAAACATGTGTCGTTGTAACTCCGTCGGATGGCCACTTTGTTTGTGCCTGTTACATCGTTGTCAATCATCTCCTCATATTTTACTAACATGTGTTTCCGTTTTGGTTTTGTTTCTGAACTTTATCATTCCTCATTCTTATATATTTTAATTTCCTTACCATATAAAAATACAATGGTTCGATTTTGTAAGAATTTAAATTTCAAATCACTAGGAAACAGATTTTGGAAATGCCTTTTACACATGAAAGAATCGTTTAAATAAATCGAAGCTAAGACTGAACATGGCATGTAGAGGAACATCTCTTTGCAGATCTCGACACGTGGATCGCCACACTTCGGTATCACCTCAGCGAAATAAATTGGATAACGACATCGTCGCATCTTCAAATCATTCTAAATTGAAAGATTAAAAGTAAAACGTAGTGCAGTAGTTATAAATATGAGAGAGTGTGGAGCCTTGGTACTTGTTGACAGCTAGCAGACTACGCGCTCGAGTCCGCTGGTGCCAGAGTATTGGATACGGGAGACACCGTAGAGCACGTCATTTACGAGTCATCAGTAGGCTGGGCGCTCCACATGCTGACTTCGTGGGTTTGTCGCGAGTGCCTCGGCGCTCGGGCCATGATCCGGCCAGGGACCTTGCCCGGAGAGTGCTGGGCGTTCAAGGGGCCCAGGGGAGAGGCCACTATACGTCTACTGGGCACCGTCCGGATTACAAGCGTCAGTATTGAACACATACCGCCGCATATATCACCGACGAGGTAATATTGTGTCTTACATTTTTTTTTTATTGACATCTTTACTTAGAATTAACTAAGTATTGAGACTATTGAGAGTGTGACAGAAAAATATTGGTTTGGCGCTTAGCTATGCGGAAAGGCCGAACCTAGCAAAAAAACAGTTTTTAACCTAAAGTAGAATAGTTTTCACTTAGTACGACTGAACTAGGTATTCTAACTAAATAACTTCTAGGGTTTTTGCAAATGTGCTTCACCATTTTGACATATTGTACTGTATAATGCTATATCAAGCTGTTGTTCGCAACTCCTAGTCTCAATGCGTATTTGGAAATTTTGAAGTAAATACGAAATAAATATCTTTTTTTCACAGAGAGATATCTTCAGCTCCGCGCCTCTTCCAACTCGAGGGTCTCGAGAACCGCTACGACCCATTCCCTCACGACTACGGCAGCTTCGAGTACGACAAAGATGGAAAACCTATCCAGTACTTTGAAGTTCTGTTTCCATCCACCAAGGGTCATAATCTCGTGAAGGTTAGGGTGCTGTCGAACTGGGGACACGCGGTCTACACGTGCGTGTATCGTGTGCGGGTTCACGGCGAGCTGGTGAACAACCCGAGGGCGGTGTCCGATGATGGTGATGCGCGGATAGAGAATGAGTAGGTTCTGTTAAAATGGGCTTGTCGGTAAATGGAAGAGTTTGAAGAAATAAGAAAGAGACTCGTAAAACTTTTACTTGTTCTTAGATTAGTTTTAGCTACAGCTAAACACATGTTTCCATAATTAAAACTATTGATTGAGTGGCTGTTGAAAATTTTTGGATAAATTAATACTGATTGTCCTTATGCGAATTGAAGGTTTAAGGAAGTCTTTTCAAAAATAAAATATTTTGACAAAAAAAAAACAATGTAAGTGTATCGTTTCGGCCTGAGTACAGAACTTTGTATAAGACCAATAGTTTTTCAAATATCTGGGACTTGCTAGTTAAATAAACAAATTATTATTTCAATAGTTTATTATGAATTATTTAAAAATATAATCTATATCTATACATCTACTAGCGGACCCGGCAGACGTTGTCCTGCCCGAACAGCGCCACCTACCGGGTCCCATTATGTTTTCAAACCATCCAGGAACCCGAAATATACACACAAAATTTCATCCAAATCGGTCTAGCCGTTTAGGAGGAGTTAAGTGACAAACACACGCACAGAAGAATTATACCTTATCTAAAAAATAAAATTCAACTTCTCATACAAATGTAAGTCACGTGACCAGTCACTTTGTATGAAAAGTCGATTTTCAATTTTAAGATTTCGACCTATGTTCCTTGGGGAAAGTTGTTCAGTTTTATGCAACTGATTACCAGCTAAAATATCCGCACTCCTTTTAAAATTATCCTATATATATTAAGGGGGAAGCGCCAGGTAGCCCGCGAAATTCAAACTTTCTTATGTTTTTTGCAATTTGCAAGTCAGTATTAAGTTGTAAGTATGTTGATTTAAGTATCATTCTCGACCGTAAAAAGTATGTATTTACAGAATTATAATCATCAAAATTAGTAATACAACTCCATAAGTTTGTATAATCCTAATTGTCAAGATTTCATGTAAAAGTCATTCAATAGAGTTAACTGGTCTTAAAGAGTTGTATTGATGACTTTAATGATTATAATTCTGTAAATACATTCGTTTTACGGTTGCGAATCACATTTTGAACAACAACCTAATACTGATTTGCAAATTGGAAAAAACGTAAGAAAATTTTAATTTCCTGGGCTACCTGGCGCTTTCGCCTTAAGAAGATTCTGCCGACAAACTGTTATGCAGTTTGGCAGACTTTATTATGTGTTATTATTAATTAATACAGATTTTGAATAAATAAATAAAAATAAAAAAAAAACTTGCTAATAAATAAAATTGAAGTGTCTATTTGTAATGTCAAAATAACAGCTTTTTATTACATGCACGTGAAAGTATATACGGTTCTTATAATAATAACACAATTCTTAAAATTTGTCAGTCCGTCTATCTGTCTGTTTCTTCCAGCTAATCTCTAAAGCGGCTGGAGCGATTTTGACGGGACTTTCACTGGCAAATAGGTGATGTTATAAGGAGTAGGTAACTTAGGCTACTTTTATTTGAAAAAAGAATTAGGGTTCCGCGCAAAAAGGAAGTATTGACATCCACGCGGGCGAAGCCGCGGGAAACAGCTAGTAATATTATATTGATTGAGAAACAAATGTATTTAGGTAGGTACCTATGTAGTTTTAAATATTTTAGAATTATATGGCATTTCAATAAACAATGTTAGTTAAAATAAGATTTATTCATACATAAAATAAAGCTTTTCTTAAAAAAATATTTCGTTTAAATTACCTACGGGATAGAATGCCGGATTTTTCTTCATAAAAATTATATAGGCAGGCAGATTTTTTTGACAAAAATCATGCATCGAAGCCATTATTGCCAGGTGGCTACCCGGTTATATCCATTGTGTGTTGCACAAAACGAGAGAAAGGCGAAACCAAGCATAGATGTTAATCTGGGTGTCCGGCAGCCGAACGCTATAAAACGCATGCTTTGTCGGTGGACAATGGCACAAAGTACATAAATTAAAGTGAGCAAAGTGATCATGAGCCCCCGCCGCGCATGCGCTAATGGGTTGACCGGGCAGCTCCGCTTTGTGCGAGGTAGCGCTGCGCCGGCGCATTGTTGACCGACAGTTTATTTAATTTATTGTAGCAAAGGATAGTTTGCAGTTCTATTCTATGTACCTGTAGAAATATGCATTTTTATATTTTGTTGTGTTCAAAATATTAAATTTTTTACTTACACTGCTTTTGGTTAGAAAAAAATGTACCTTCTTTTTAGAAACCTTCAACACTTATTTTTTCTATGACACTCGAAGGTGGAATGCAATATACAAGGTGCAATTGAAATAGCTGAAAACCTGAAAAGTGGTCATTGTAACAACAAATAAAACAGCTGTTCTCTACGTTTTGTCGAGTTAAATGTATGGAGCAGTAGATTTTTTTAACGATTTCATTATTTGTTCGCACAGTAAACGTTGTTCATAATCATGTGTACAATGATCTTCAGGTTTTCATTTATTTGATTATTTCAATTACACCTTGTGTACGAGTCATCGTATCGTAAATGGCACGCGCGCATTGCATAATCAGCACTTGTCCGTCGCCTTGCACAAATTATAGTGTAACGCGACTGTACACATTCAGTGTTCATAGTCAGCTGTAGATTCACACAACATTCGTATAGCATTAGTTATGTGATAGTTAAATATATTCAATAAACCATCATCTTTGACTATCCGTGACTTATCATTCAAGCTAACAACCAAGGTGTGTGCGACCCATTCAGCAGCGCATAGATACATCTTGTATATGTAAGTACGTAGTTTATGATAGCCACGAGCAAATTGTGTATTCGGTGGTTCACTTTGGCCCATCATTTTACTTACACGGTGAAAAAAGTCCTGAAGTTAAATCAATATAAATTCAGAATGTTAAGCTACATACACTTTAGCAAATCCCGTAGCGTTAATTGATGTGGAATATTAGTTATTCCTATGATGAAATCAAATCGATACCACGTTTATTGAAATCGGTGTAGGCGAGTTAATAACAAACATAGCCGACGTTTGCACGGACGTAAAAATATCGTGGCGGGATTTTGTCGCGCACTGGATTTTCAACTCTCGGTGTTGAGCCGAGCATTGAGAATCAAAAAGATTGCATTCCAACGTGTCGAAAATACACTGATGGATTTTCAACTCTCGGCGTTAAGCCGAGCGTTTTACCTTTCCATCTGGATTTGCCATGCTACCCGGATAATATAGACACCTCAAAATACTTAATGAAGCAGTCCAACTGAAAATTATATCGTTACCTATTGGTACCTACTTACTCTATTAGTGTAAAGACAAGCATGAAATCGGCATCGTTAGAGGCAATAACGTACTACGTGGTACATTAGGGACACAATTAGGTCGGTGGAGAGACGATTCCTTTCTTTAGTTGCTTCAATGTGTTTCCTTTTCTCTGACAAATAGATTGGAGTCGTAAAGGGTGAAAGCACCTCTCCATGAAATTTATCCTTTTCCACCAACGCCTACTTGTATACTCCTCAATATTAATGATGTGATCTTAGTTCAGTGTCGCTACTTGACATGTATTAATGGACAGCATTTGTGTCCAGATTCCTACTCGCTGGTCACGTTACATGTAAAAAGTTAACAATTGAGTAATATTGCATTATTGTATGGTATTAGTGAGGTGCCCCGCGGCGCTGCCCGCATTTTTATCGATACTTTACTGATATAGAATTCGTTTGAAAATTGGAGCGGAATGATTTAATGCTATTGTAGACTAAGGTCCACTTGCACCACCAATCACTAAATATGTCTGATAAACACCGAGATGGAATAAGGAAAGGGACAACACAGGCTGACAAAAGAACCTATTGGGGATTCAGGTATACATTCAAAACATAACATTCCTCTCTAAAATTAATTAAGGTAAAAAAATTGTAGATTATGCACCAAGGGTATAAAGTAGTGTCCTAGGTCGCGGGCGCCGTATTGAATACTACAATAGAATCCTAAGTGCAGCGAGGGGCTCAAGCTCTCCCAAGACGAAGGCACCTTTATCCCCGAGGAGAATACTCTACTTTTCACACCATCTACGAGACAATAAAAAGCAATAGTACTAGAATTAAAGTATTTATTAAAATTACAATTACAGTTAGTATTTAGACCTATTTTAAACATTAAAAGTTAAAGGTAATGTTTGATACATTAGACTAGTTGTGGAAAGACAAAGTTATGTTTTTATTCGGTACATTTATTGAAGTTGAGACTTAGAGTTTATT
Organism: Fissipunctia ypsillon; assembly: GCA_947568875.1. Lineage (NCBI taxonomy): Eukaryota > Metazoa > Arthropoda > Insecta > Lepidoptera > Noctuidae > Fissipunctia > Fissipunctia ypsillon. Next base: position 10,828,694 of record OX387651.1, read on the forward strand.
TGAGTACCTACTGCTGTTGAGTAAAGTTTCAGAAACATGGGTCTGCTGAGGGTCATTTTGGATTGTGAAAGTTGGTGAAAGTGGTGCTTGAGGCAACGAGCTAGATGAATAGTGTATAGAGGCATGAGGAACAGGGTGTAAAGTTCACTCATCCTCTATGAAAAGGGAGGATCCTCCGACCAGACGGGTGTTGTGTCTGGTGGGCTACTGCCCGACGGTTGATGTCGGGATGTTGTATATTATATGCTAGTCGCGCGGTAAACTCTGATTGCGCGATGCAGGATTTTGCGTGACGTCAGTGTGACGCGTTCCATTGTGGCGATGTAAATATGCCGCCACAAGTGTTTTGAAGTGGGTGGTTGCGGTGACGAAGGTGTCCAAGGATCAGTTATTGACGGTGTTTTTAGTTTGATGTTGTTACCAATGCGGCAGCTTATTATCCTTATTCTGTATAGAGTTTTCAATGTTGCCCTCCGCTACTGCATTCACTCCAGAAATCAAGACCACCTGTAACATAAATAGGCAGGTAGGTTAGTAAGTAGGAAGGTAAGCTACGTACTTTAATATATTAATTATTATGTATGTATTAAAAGATAAACTCTTTCATAGATTTGATTGACACATATAATTGTAATAATATACACATAAACCTAACGAAGGTTTACAATTATATATTTATCGTATAGAGGGCAGAAATCTTGACGTTTTGACATGTCGAAACAAGCATCACACCAGCCGATGTATTCTGTAGAAATCTCACAGTGAAAACCTACGTGAAGTGAGCTGTCAATAGTGTCAATTCCTAGAATCAGGTGGAATGACAGCTCACTTCAACTAAGTTTTCACGTTGAGATTTCAACAGAATAGACCACCAGTAGATCGCACACGAGCGATCGATTCATGAGCGGGTCGGGTCGCTTGTATAGTAGCTAAGTATATTCGTAAGTAAATATGTAGCTATTTTAGTTACTAAAAATTTAATCATTAGTTTGGTACTTAGTTTTGTGGCAAGAAAGCCGTGGCACGGTGCTTCATTTAGAAACGTTTCCACATTTTGACCTGTGAAAACTTGATTTCTTAGCACAGTGTCCTTTCAATTTTCTTTTTAAAAATGCCAATAATTTTGTGTATTTTGAATAGGTATTAAGTTTGATGCTTATTGTTGACCTGAGCATCGAATAGATGCACCATAGGCTGCTTGGCTTCTTTGTACATGATAAATGCTGGAAGTAAACTAAACACACTGATTCAGATATAGACTTCACGCCCTTTATAGTTTTCCGTAGGTAAAAATCGTCGTAGGCTTTCATGTACGATTCTTTGGACTGTTATGGGAGTAGATTGTTGGCAATGCCAATGGCTTCGGATTTAATGTAATCCGGAGTCAAATCACTATCGTCACTTGACATTTTTGTGAGAATTTGTGTTTAATTTGTTGTTTAGCAGCAAAGCGATTTGCAGTATTCTCGCCTTTTTTATTTGTGTTCTGCTAGTATTATTTCTCGTATTTGTGTCTACTTGTGGTGGCGTTCGATTTTCGAACAATTTATTTTTTAGTGCAAGTTTCAAGGGTAAATACATGGAATTAGTATGTACTATGGTAAATGTTTGCATGCTATTTTTACTTGAGGTTCTAAATTCAAATCACATAATGACGCGGGTCATAATGAAATCCAGTACAATACCCAGCCCAGGAGCCCAGGGCTCTAATGACTTACTTTAGGTGTGCTTTGCATAACATAATTTAATCTGACATTGTCGAGCAGGTGGTGTGAAAAGATCTTTTTATTATTATTTTTTTATTAAAAGTTAAAAGCTTTTATTTAACTTCACTTGTATGTCCTGAAATTTTGCAATATTTCACCCACTTCCCGGTATTCGATTGAGCTGAAATTTGGCACTCGTATGTAAAGTCGGTGATAATGCAATATTTTGGTACCACTGAACTGATCTGATGATGGAGCCAGAAAGTGGCCACAGGAACTCAGTACTAAAACAATGCAATAACATTGAATTTGGGCTCGTTTGATTTGTCTTGACGAGTATTGTGACCATAGATGGTATCCAGGGTCTGATGATGGAGCCGGATGGTGGCCATAAGAACTCTATAACGAAACGACGCAACCCCATCGAGTTTGGGCTCGTTTGATTTGTCTTGACAAGTAGTCTATTAGTAGATGAAGTCCAGACTCTGATCATGAAGCCGGAAGGTGGCCACAGGAACTCTGTAATGAAACAACGCAACCTTGTAACATCCTCTATTGTCCCGTCCATGAACCTTTTTTCCGCATGCAGATGTAGTTGATTTTACTCTGTAGTATTCAAACATGCAGCTTGCATAAAATAAGTATTCGTTGCGTTGAAACCGCAAATCCACGGCCAGCATTCAGAAGTGGTAATAGTCAAGAAGGGTAATATTAACAGGTCTTATTTCTTTTTTCAATCCATTGACGCCGTAAGGAAAGAGTGTGAACCATGCAAATTCTTCAGTCTTCAATCATTCACATCAGCGACCGTACTCTATTAGTAGATGATGGCCATGGTCTGATGATGAAGCCAGAAGGTGGCCACAGGAACTGTGTAATATGGCAAATGGTAGGACAATTGAATTTGGGCTAGAATGTTTTGTTATCATGACTACTTTCACAGATGATGACTAGGGTCTGTAGATGGAGCCGAAAGATTGCCACTGGAATTCCCTCATGGAAAGTGCTAAGATAGTCGAGTTTGGGCTGGTTTGCTTTGTTGTCTTATCTTGAGTACCTTCTATTACACATGATTACGAGGGTCTGAAGGTGGAGCCAGATGATCGTCACTAGTAATATAACTAACTAGCTATGCCCCGCGACTTCGTTCGCGTGGAAGTCATAAGATACATTTTAATAAAACTCCCTCGTCCCCCGACCCGTCGCGGTACATCGCCCACCCGCGCTATTACTTCGTTTTCGCTTAGTGATCTTTCTGACTTTTTTCGTATTGCTCAGCTCCTAAGTATCGTAGCGTGATGTTAAATAGCCTATAACTATCCTCGAGAATTAGGTTACCAAATGTAAAAAGAATTTTTCAAATCCGTCCGTTTGTTCACAATTTCATGGGTTTTAATTTTTTTACGCGGAACCCTAATTATTTTTCTAAAATAAAAGTAACCTAAGTTACTCCCCGTAACATCATCTATTTGCCAGTGAAAGTCCCGTCAAAATTGGTTCAGCCTTTTCGGAGATTAACTGGAACTAACAGACAGACAGACAAAAATAAAAAAAATGCTTTTTTGTTATAAGTACCGTATATATGTACCTACTTTCTTATGTATTTAGTAAAACGCTGTTATTTTCAATTTACAAACAGGCATTTATTTGTATAGAGTATAGATATATAAATAATAATGTAAATGGTGAAAATAATGTAAATAAATAATTATGTTAATATGTTAATAATGTAATTACTTATTATTGGTGTAAATAATGTCAATAATGTAATAAAGTTAATGGTCTAAAAATTAAAATGACTAAAAAGTTTTTAATTTTATTACTCCTATTCACAAAGAGCTACTTTATCTTCGAAAATAGGGAGTAAAATAACTCTTTAATCCCCAGGGACTAAAAGTGATTTGAATTTGGAATGTGGATATTGCATTGATAATATATAAAGTCAATGGGATATTTTTAGTAGTAAAAGTTCTAATCACCAAAGAAATCAATCACGAACATTGTATGAGCAAGTAACAGGCTGTGTGATAAGGTAAACCGCGCGCGAGCCAAAATAAAAATAAAAGTTTGTGAAAAAATAAAAAATGCGCGATATGCATTTCGCCTTCGTTCGTAATTGTATACTCAAATTAGTGTTTACTTAGTTTTATAAAAAAAAAATAATAATTCTATGATATGTATTATTGTTCCTAATAATGTATGTAAATAAATAAACGTACTATTCTTATCCATAAGTTGCACTTATTTTCTTATACATTGTGATAAAAAGTAGACTGTCTACCTCGGGAGCACCACTATTTTAAGCTAGAGTGACGTACTTTGAATCCATCGCTGTGCTCAGGATTCTACGCCTTCGCTACGCTCTGGATTCAAAGAAACACTCTCGCTTTTAAAATAGTTTTTTGTTCCCTTGGCAAACAATCTACTATTTCTCAAACATGCTTGGAAATTCAAGCAATATTTTGACAACCATCTTCGAGATAAATCGAAAATGCTGTACTGGTTACATGCGAGCAGCGGCCGGCAATGTTAGTATATAATCTGTCGTGTTTAGCGGCCGAATAAATTACTATGAAAATTCATACCTGCCGTGTAATTTAAAAATGGAACGAACTTTTTACTTCGACACATGGCAACCAAGGACGTATAAACAAAGATTTTATTTTCGATTTCGCTTGCAAGTAGGGTTGTTTAAAGAAAAAGAGAAACAAATGAACATATTGGCGCGTGAAAAATTATCGTTGTTCGTCATTGATTCTGGAATTTATAATTAACTTGCTGTTGCCCGCAGCTTCCCCGCGTGGATGTCAATACTACCCTATTTGAATGGGTTCACAAATACATGGGTTTTAATTTTTTTGCGCGGAACCCTAATTCTTTCTCTAAAATAAAAGTAGCCTAAGTAAGTCCTTATAACATCAGCTATCTGCCAGTGAAAGTCCCATCAAAATAGGTCCAGCCGTTTCGGAGATTAGCCGGAACAAACAGACAGATAGACAGACCGACAGATAGACAGACAAAAATATTAAAAATAGATTTTTAGTTATAAGTACCTTATATACTTTCATATGTATTTAGTAAAAGCTGTTATTTTGACATTACAAACAGACACTTCAATTTTATTTATTTGTGTATAGACAGGTCCTTCACAAGTACTTATTTTCAATCACACCTACTGAACAACTTTTCCGAAGATACATAGATCATTTATCTCCAGACAGACATCTCTGTGTATTGATAGTTATAGTTCTTCGGCCATAACAAAATTATGTAAGACGACCTCGTAGCGCGTCACGTAGCGGTTCGTTGTCCGCTTCTATTATGTCTTCCTTACTACTAACAAATATCTTTGTAATGGATATCAGACAAGTTTTTTACTTGTATCTATCTATTCTTATGAGTCACAATAAACGTTTTAATCCAGGAAAAGCGATAAATCTTTAGAAACTTCAGCGACAATATTCTCTTCAGCCTAATTGGGGACAGAGGGATAAAGGGTGCATTGTGAGAGCCGCCAAAATATTTGACAATATTAATAATGTTTCTGGTCTATTGCTCGTGTAAGGCTTGCACTAGTAAAAGGATTGATAGTTAGACGGTTGAACCCATCGGAGCGTTCTGCGAGCTTCCGCTGTGTGTGTTGCGAGCTACAGGAATCTGACGGTTTTGGGGCCGTATTATGAAGTACGTATAAATGCCATTATGATTCCACACCGAAAAAGGGATGGTGCTAGCAGTCATGTATAGCTCCATCTCTCTCATCCACTGGAATCATGATGGCATTAAGGCGAAAGCGCCAGGTAGCCCGGGAAATTCAAATTTTCTTACGTTTTTTGCAATTTGCAAGTCAGTATTAAGTTGTATGTTGATCAAGATGTGATTCGCGACCGTAAAAAATATGTATTTACAGAATTATAATAATTAAAGTCATCAATACAACTATTTAAGACAAGGTAATTGTATTGAATGACTATTTCATGAAATCTTGACAATTAGGATTATACAAACTTATAGAGTTGTATTACTCTGATTTTGATGGTTATAATTCAGTAAATGCATATTTGTTACGGTCGCGAATGATACTTTAATTAACATACAACTTAATATTGACTTGCAAATTGCAAAAAAACATAAGAAAGTTTGAATTTAGCGGGCTACCTGGAGCTTCCTCCTTAAAACGTCATAATACTGATCCTGAATCTGCAGTCGAAGGTTAGTCGTTACTATATCGTTTTACTTGTTATCACATGTATGTAGGTACACGGAATCTTCAAGTATTCGGACACACGATGATTTGTCTATGAGTGAAGAAGACTGTGGAAAATTAAATGGAGAAACAATGGATATGCGCTTCTGTTACATGGTGGTTAAAGTTAATGCGGGTTAAAGTGTAAAGTGAATTACAAAACGATCTCGTAGAAAAGCTAAAAGTTTACAATTTGCACCACACACCAGCTTGATGCTGTATGCGTAGGTGTCGTCAAGGGATTCATTTTAAATAGTCTCCGAAGGCATTGTTTGGTAGACAGGCTTTGTCCCGGTACATTAGAAATACTCTCGTGTTCGCTCCGCTGGCTCCGATCAATGTCGCCTTCAGGAAATACGATTTTAACAGCGAAAACATCGGAATTACAAGTCATCGCGACACACTCTGCTGCCTCCGGGCAAAAGGGTTTGTTGTCATACAATTACGTATCGCCTCAGTTTGTTTTATCCAAACAATGATACATAAAACCCATTTCTAAGGAGCTCCTTTTGTCAGTAGCAAATGTTGTTTACTGTATTTGTTTTGTGTCGAACTGAATGGGTTTAGAAGGTAGGCTGTTAGGCACACTTACGAAGATCTACTCAGAAACCATGTACTACCCTACACTTGTGAGATAGAGATACGAGCTCTATGATACCAGTGTTTTGTCTTTGGGGCATCAATACGTATTTCACGATACTTTTGTTCAGAAAAAATATACCTATTTTGTTATTGGATCTAGAACAATGCCGCGAACTTGAGTGGCGAGATAATTATGGTCAGCGGCGGTCACTTTCTAAACGATCGAATTAGGTTGCCCGGTGCCCACTCGCCAACTTCACCTCTCATAAAAAATCTTGCAAATAAAAGCAATGAAGAGTTATAACTCATTATGTGAAGGGCGAAGGGTTCGCTGCAGGTATGTCCGTATGGCGCGATCAGCCCTTCATAATTTAGAAAAAGAGCCATTTATTAAACTAGAGCCCTTAGTAATTATTGGGACTCCATTTCGACATATTCGCTATTGCTACCTGCTGGCAATTTGCCATTCGGCCCTTTGTCTGGCGGTGTGGCGCCCTAAAGGGTTCTAATTTTAAATGCAGCGTGTAACCATCGGGGCTTTATTCGTAAATTTCTCTTTCGCGGTGGTTAGTGTGCGCAGGCGCTGGACGCAATATGGCGCGGTTTTTTGTCACGCGGCAAGGGTGAGCAATTAACTGGATACAACACCGGCTTTGTTCGCTTTTTGCGGTTGATTGATAATGGAATGTGTGTACACCACTGACGTCTTATTAATATTGTGTTAAACTTGAATTTGAACGGGCGAACGAGTGGATGGTGAGTTTTCCATTCCAGTTGACTTCTTTCTAAACAATTTAAAGAATCTATAAATAATATTTTGCACTCATGACTTATTCATATATATGTAGATATATCCACTGGTGAGAGATGATCGCTTAATGTTACGATGGTAAAATTACACGGTAGAGTCTGATAGAGCAAACATTGTCGCGGCGTCCATCTCGCTAGTTTGTTCACAAACAAGGATCGAATGAATATAGACAAGCGTGTTTGCGGTGGCGGCTCGCGTTACAACAACAAATACATACGGTTTATTTATAACGGCTACATATATCATGTGATCGACGATCCAGCGCGGAGTGGCGCAGATCGCCCCGCTCCTAATGCCATGCAGTCGTCATGGCAACGATGCACTCACCCCTACGCACATTACACACGAGAGACCATAAAAAAACAGAAAAGCGGAGAACAGAAAAGTTAGTCGACGTCACCCCGGTTCCTGTCGAACGTCCGAGTGTTCCCTTCTTTCAAACATAATTTATGGTTTCGGGGAAATAAACATAAAAAATAGAAAAGGAAAAACGACAGCACGCACGATAAAAAGCTCGTCGTAAAAGTGTGAGGGGTGCGGGGGGGCGCCGCCCAGCCGCCGGGCCGTCGAGGCGGCAAACCTTCCGCCGCCGCCCTCCGCCCGGCCCTCATACCCACCGCATTAAAGGGTTACGGCGACTAACCCTCGTCACCGTTGCTATGTATGTGCTTAGCTATTGATGTAAGGCCCGTAGTTCTCAAAGTAAATGCTCTAGGATAGTTCAGTTCTGCAGGAGTAAAAACCCGAAACGATGGTATTAGTTCGCATTAGCTGACATTATTACAACATTCTATAACATAAATCGCAACCGTAGTACTTTTTTTGGCAGTAATCACCTTCCAAAGTGTTTAAATTCGTGTGTCCGAAGGGAAACATTGTTGTGGCGAGTGCGAGCAATTGGCTGGTGATGACAACGTGGCGAAGTTCCCGCGAAACGACAGTTTGATGTAAATGCGCTCCCCGGGCGATGCTGCAGCCCACAGCGGCTTAGCGTGGCAAACAGCCCCTGATTTTCCGGGACTTGTCGGGATTCATCCAGGAAAACAAAAGTGAAAAGGGAACGAAAATTGAGACACACAGGCTGTTTCTATTTCTTGATTAAGTTTAGTTGTTCAGCATAGTTTGTGTCACCTCCCAATCTTTTACCAGGATTTTCTCTAAGTAGGTACCCATATTATGTGCCAAATGGTAACATTTAGAGGTTTTACAGTATCTGTATTTCTCTGTGTTAGAGCATTAAATATTACGTTAGTACCTACCATTTAGTTCTTATAACCACCAATTAACAATATTAATTTCCTAGTACAAGAATTCAAACTTCAGCATCTCTTTACAAAGCTTAGATTCTGCAACATGGTGTGGCGCGAAGGGCGCGGGTGACATTCATCCGCGGCGACTGTCCGTCTGCCTGGCCACCCTCGCGCCCTGCATCACTCACAAGTCACATACTGGCAGAAGTACAACATGTCCAATGACCACTATTATAAACGTTGTGGCAGTGGTGGTGGCTTTAAGAAAATTGGAAGGCCAGCAAATAAATTTAAAATACCTTTTCATTCGATGCAAAATTTTAATAATTATCTACAAAAAATAGGTTTTTATTACAAAATCTTTCAAATAATTTTTTTTTAAGGATTTGGTTTATTTCATATAAGTACATACATATAATGAATTAAAAATAAATAGTTATAATATTTGGGTCCAGTCATTATTGCTCTAGTACGTAAGTACCCAATTTACTAATATACCCCCAGCGGGATGGATCGGAGACATTAAAAAGTCTGGGGACACGCTGGATGCATAAGGTGGAGGATCGGGTATTGTTGCCTTATATGGGAGAGTAACTATGTCTAGCAGTGTACTGCGGCAGTATGAGTTGATTGATGATTGAGTGACCAATATTCAGCCCAAAACAGCTTAACACTTTTGAAAGTTCATAGATGTCATGGCAATGGACCATATACACGATATAAGAGACAACGACACGCCAATTCTTACCACGAATTCAGTACATGATTCTAGCCCCACCAGCGTTGAAATGTCTGGTCGGTTATAAAAAAAAAATCTGCTGTTCTATACATTTTGATCGTGTCTTTTGTATGAAACAGCAGATTTTTTTTTAATAACCGGCGATTAATTTTAAGGGGTTCTAGAATCATGTGTATTATCTAAGAGTCACTGAAATTGTAATCTCGGAAATATTTACTCTTCCTAGCGATTTTCTTTCCACTGTACCAAATTGAAAACGGTTAACAACTTTAAATATGGTTCTTTTTGCGCACGGTTCAAAATAGAGCTTCTGCAGTTTCTATTTCGTGCACAGCACATACACTAAACAACCGCACACAAATACCTAGTTTAGTTTCAACTTTCCCTCGCGAGAGTTCGACTGTCAATATCAAAGAGAATCTTTTGTGAGCTACCTCCTAGGACTTTACACATTAGACGCTTTAGATTATAAAAGAAAATAAGTGTACCAAAGAGTAAGTTCTAACAATAATTTAATATATTAAAAGAAAACAGTAATCAATTTTTATTTTTTTTATATATTTAAGCTCAGCAGGTTTGCGGACTAGAGAGAGCTATTTCTAAAATAGGTATGCTGATTGTATATCGCAGTTGCAGAAGTCGCCAGTGTCAATATATTAGGTATTAGTTTCTCTAATTTGTTCTTGACCCCAGTCCATATATCGTGTTTATATCGATTTCAATATCATTTATCTCTTCACATGGTAGTATGGTTTTCTAGTAATGTTTTTTTACTCTTTTTCCGCCATCTTCAGCTAACACGCACCACTGCTCTGCTTTCCCAATGTTATTTATTGCCTGTGTATCTCGAGCCGAAGGAAAACTCTCATCATGTTAATTTCCTGTCCGAGCCCGTTCACTTGGTATTTCTCGGAGTCTGTCAACCGATCAATACGGACATTAAAAATATTAATAACGTAATCCTGTTACGTAAAGGTCTGATACGCCTTTCTCATAACTCCGTGTTTGTGTATTGTTTGCAAGATTATTTGCAAAATAACGTTCACTATTATAGCAGGTAATAAAAAGGTGGAAGCGAGTGGACACGTAAGCAATCACTGTCACCAGCATACATGTATGTTTTTGTCGTTAGAGGCCGGTATTAATAACGACCGCTTTTATGCGAAGGGCCCCCGGCCAGTTACCGGGCCACTACACTTATTTAAATTCCCGTTTTTGTACTAAATTTACATTACATTCCTTGCCCGCCAAGATATCAAGGTACAACGGGGAGACGATGTCATGTCCCTTCTTGTGTTGTAAATTGAGGGTCACGTAAAAACCGTTGCGCCCTTACCGAGCCCATAACGTCCAGCCGCCCGGTCGCCGTGCTCGCTCGGACCGACACGATCACGTGAAAAACTACGGATCGACTTATTTTTTTATTCTTTTGATGTTCGCTCGATACATTAACAATTCGCGTTTTTTATTATATCTCAAATGCAATGAACGCAGTAACCGGTGTACTGTATGGTTTAAAATTTTGTGAAAAAATGTTAAATTACGAGGGGACGATTATAAACACATGCGCGAGCGCGTCAAATCTTCAGCCGGCGCGCGCGCATCGTCAGGGACGTATTATGGCTTTTTTAAACCGACAGTAGTAAAGGGGAAGGGCATTTTTTAAAAATAAAATTTACTTTTTAAGTAGAAAACGTGTCCCCGCAGTCGAATCCAATTGTTGCGTGTCGGATGAGCACGAGTTCGATTTTATGTGTAGAAGGGATTTTTTTATGGCGTGGTGTGTGCCACGCAGTGAGAGGCGAGGAAACACGGGGTGGAGTGACAGATAGCATCGTCTTGGCACCGACACGCGTCTGCACGCACAACCCCTTTCACTGCGTATGTTTTATGTGACATCCCTAGCCGCGGGCGCGACTACCTTCGTACTAGCACATACAAACACTATTTTTGTTGTATCTTTTGTATGTTTACGTATAGGTTTTACGTCACAATGTTGTCAACTGATGTGACATGCCGATAATAGTTGATACACGGTTCAATACAACTTCTATTTTGCCATCAGCCCACATACAAATTTTATTGATTCGCTACATTATCAACATAGGTTTCATAAATGGAGTACCTATTGTCTTCTACTACTACCTCCTGATTATGTGACCTGAAAACAAGACGTTATAAAAAGTGACTCTCCTGAGTGCCGGGTATTACTTTATATGGTGTATTATCTATGGTGCCAGGCACCGGACTCCTTTGCTTTCAAAAAAGCACGTTCTAACAAAGAAGGACATTTGGCCACCCTACGATCCTTTAGGATCGTTTATAATGTAAAAAAATAAAAAACATAATCTTGTTGTAGGTCCGTCTGATTATTTCGCTAGTGGTCAATTTTTTAACAACCATTATGATCTACTTCATTTTGTTGTCCTGTTCAATCACGTAAATGGACAGTGTTATTTATTTCAGACAACAGCAGGCATTTCTGCAAATTAGCATAAAATCCACTGTACTTTTTGAGATTGCAATAAATATTTTGGGTCGCTCGGGTTTCAAACGCAAATGTTTTAATTCACCATCATGCCACTAGGTAAGTACATACTTAGGTATCAATCACAGCTTAACAACATTCCTAAATACAACATCATACCCAAATACTCGTAGGCATCCATAAAATTACCTATTTACAGAGCCAGTTACCGATTTAAACCATGTAGGTATATAATAAAATACGGCAATAAAAAGCTCACGAGTAAATCCAGCCGCGGTGGGCGACACCGAAAGAGGTGAACAAGTCACAACTACTCTTTACTCCCTTCAGAGGGAGGCCGCCCCTCCTCCAACCCACGCTCTCCAGAGATGAAAGTTTCGTGGGGTTACACACACGAGCGTGGCACAGAACAACAAACGGCCTACTTGGCTAACTCTAACTTTAATTGTGTCTTTTCAATCGATAGTTTGTTGGGCTCATCTTTCATTGAACGTTTGCTGTCTGTCCAGTGTCGCTCTCGTCCTGCCTTTGACGTCGCTATTTAATTTGTAAGGTGAGATGGGGAATTTGTAAAGGATTCTTTTACTGACGGGCCTAGTTCTGACTGTCGGCTCTAGCTTATATTTTTTGCACGAGAAATTATTGGCTCTCTTTTTGAAGGTAAAATGAATGTTCCTCGCGTGAGTAAATCAAGTCACTCATACGTTATTATGCGGAGTTTTAAGACACTTGACGCCTGAAGTCTGGTACTAACGGATATCTATGGGTACTAATCATTGCACGTACCTACAGCTGTTACCATCGAAACAGCGCCTTGGACGCCATGATTTTTATATTCTAATTAATAATAAAAATGCCATCACTAAGTCCTATACACGTACGCATGTGTAGTGAACAAGACATAGGGGTGCTGCGTGCCCATCCCCTGCGTCCGTCGCGTCCGTCCCTTGGCGCAAAAATCGGACAATTGCATCCTCGCTCTTCGCTTTGCATAATCAATAGTACCGGCCATCATTGTGAGCTCACATGGGGTGAATTATATAAAAACTCAATCCTTACATACGCACAAAGAGTTCGGTTGTGATTATAATAATTTATTTTAGTGAGAGCTCGTAGCCATGGCATGTAGCCAGTACCTATAATGGTTGTATGTAGTACTTACATACATTTTTTATTGAGTCATTCATGGGCTTTATAGGGTTGAAAAGGTTCTGGGATTCTGAGCTAGATTTTAGAAGGGTGCATCATGATAAATGTAGATAAATAAGATTTGATAGGCTTCGAACGCTTTAGGGATATTTGTCTCATAAACGATCCTTAGTTATTTCAATACCGTTAAACAAACACAATCAATTTACTTCAATATTGAGCTTCATGCATAAAATGGTCAAAGAAACTGCAAGACATTGCCTGCGATGCCTATATTAAGTAACGAGAATGGTCAGCTTTGGGGAGATTAGAGCTTTCGATCCAATCCAGAAACTTAAGGTCTGGTGATGCACTAAAGCATGACCGATTGTTTTAACATAGTTTCTCTTGAGACACCTGTCGGAAAACCATAAAATATGTTGTAAACTTTCTGTCAGGAACGCTTTCGGTATGTTTATTCTGGTTTTTCTTCATTTCATTAGGTACATATTCCGTATTCGGTAGTTCTTTCGGACGATATTACCTACTTAATTATAATTGCAAATAATCTCTTTAAAGTTTACAAGGCTCTTGTCTACCTGTTTAGATCGTATTAGCAGATTAAAATACAGATCAATTCTCGGAAAGAGATCGGATGTCGCGATATCCTTCACATATTTACACATATTAGAATTCCATTGAAAACTAGATTTATTTTGATGACATACAATCGTTTACTATTAATCAAATTCAGTAGCAACACAATTTTGCTTAAACAATGCAATATTAACTGTGAGATCTGTATAATTTTATATAAACATAAAAGATTTCATTCAGTGACCCGTTGTTTTTGTCACAATAGATTTATTTTTCGTACCCGTCAGCTTTCGACGAACGATTTAGAATTCTCCAAAAATACGGAAATCATCGGGCGGAATATTTAGTTTTGTCATCGATTACGCAAACTGTTTCAAGGGTGCGCTGCGCTACACTATTGTGAAAAAATATGAGAGCGTATATAAAAACTGATGCAGCTGTCGGGTGGCACACATGCGAATTGTAGCGGAGCGGGTGCGGGCAGAAAGGTCGTATGTGGCGGGTCCCAGAGGAGACGTTGTGGCGTTGCACAGCGCGGCGCGGCCGGCATGTACTTACGGCGACCCTCGCGCACATAGGAAGGGTTCCGGACTCAATCCGCGCGCTAGGAAGGGTTCGCACGGACGCGGACGCCCGCCGACGCGCAAGCGCACGCGAACTTGCAAAAAACTCTCACAATGCGTACAACATCGCTGTTTTTGTTGTTAATACACTAGATTGTTCGTAAATTCCCGTTCTTCACAAAAAATGTAATATCATCAACTCGTTCACGCCCGGCCTTTCAAAGGGAGCTCTTTGAAGAGGGAAGACCAAAAATTGTTAAAAACTGGTAAAAAGTGGGTCAGAAAGGGGTGCTTTTGAAACTAGTAATCACTACCTCGCGTATATCGATTGCCGTTATTATACAAAAAAATCCTTTTTTAGAATCGACAGTTGGGAATTAGGATCTTTTATTATTACGGGATAAAATAATAAGTGAACTAGTTGAATCATTGAGAAGGGAATAATTAAAAGATCTGATTACTTTCAGCTACTATGTGAACACGCATGAGGAGAATACCGCGGAGAACAAAATAATAATACGAGACTAATAACTAACTAATATGGGTGCATGTATTGTCTAGAATTATGTCTTATAAAATATATGCAAATTAATGAACCGTATTATTTTCAACTTTTTATGTAAATTAGGTATCTACTTAATGCAGTTACAGTTTGAATTGGTCACGTACTTACAGTATTCTAATAACAAAAAAGGGTTTAGTATAGACCAGTTCTACTTGACACAAACAGATTACAAAACACAATAAAAGCGACACTTCGATCGTTATCGCACATTTTTACCCCAAAAACTGAAAAAAATGAAATCTCAATCATTTATAAATTAGCTTCGCGGACAACTAGTCTGTTCATCCCTTTATCAGTTTTACAATCGGCCACAATAAAAGGGTACGGATTGGTTGTCGAGGTAGCTTTTTATACTTTTTTATTTATTGTCACCGTTCGATTTATGTTCCAATTTCTATGACAGCGACTATAGACACACCGAATTACGATAATGGCCCTTGAAACCGCTAATAGAGGGAATGTTCTGCTACAGTCAGTTGTGCTGGCTATTTTAGGGTTTTCTAAAGAAGTATGTGGAATAATTTTAAGAAATACACTTGTATATTTTTAGCTTTTGCCAGGGAATATGTTCTTAGAACTCATTCAATATGCCTAGCCTTTTCTCAACTATGTTGGGGTTGGCTTCCAGTCTAACCGGATGCAACTGAGTACCAGTATTTTACATGGAGCGATTGCCTGTCTGACTGCAGTGCAGCTATTATTATGTAGCCACGTTAGCATTTTGTTCTTAGAACTCATTATAACTTTCTTTATTATAATTGGCATGAATGAGCCAACAATGGTACTGTGTCTGCGCCTACGTAGCAACCATGAATAGCTTTTATCTGATAGGTATCAATAGGTAATAATAATAATAACCCCAACGCCGTATCTCTACGTTGACGTCATGGTAGGGCTTGCGCGCTCCGAACTCTAGGTCTGTACCGGTAGAGTTTACTTTGCTGGAACAGCTCTAGGATGAGGAGCCAGACCAAGAGAGATAGGTACAGAAACCCGCACGGCAGCATGTGGCGAGCTGTTGGGCAGTAGCTACCCCACGGACCATATCTCCCGGGAGAAGTCTTGTTCCTCATTTCTGGCTTGCCTTCATTGGCCGGCTAGAGTGAACACTGACGAGGAACAGAGCTTCCACCTCATTTTTGCCTTTATTGGCCGGCTTGAGTGCGGCCTGAGTGAGGATTCGCAAGAACAAACGTGCTCGGAGGAAGGAAGTATTCCAGTAAGTGTTGGTAGGGATCTTGACCATCTTCCGGGCGCTGGGATTGTCCTGATAGCCGCGGAATACCTCTCCAATCCTTAAGCACCTCAGGATATGTTACAACAGAATACTACAATAGAATTCTATTGAATAAATCTGTAAGCTTCATAGCTTCGTTGGTTATACTGGCTGGTCCAAGACTTTTTTCTGTTTTCAGTGTCTCTGTGTTTTGAATAATTTTCGTTACGGTGAAATTTTCAAGGTGGTTGTTATTGTTCCAGTCATTAGTCTTCTCTGGTGTTTCTGTAGCGTTAAAGGTATGTGTTGTGTGGACGTCATAGAAGTTTTTTATAGATTTCCGTCGCTATATTTACAATATCTGTCCTTGTTTGAGGGCCTCACGTTTTCGTACTCAGTCGTGGTATCTAAGTTTTATTTTTGTATAATTGTTTATGAGCTTTCTTGATGCTCCCACTTTGATTCTATGTCTGTGGTAGTCTCTCTTAGGGTTCTTGTTCGTTATCTTATAATAAATAATAGTGAAAGTTCTTTTTTGTCTTCAATGTCTTTTATGTTTAAGCTCTGAACGTCTTTTTATCAAGGCTTTAGTGTTCATTGATATAACACCGTTCTGTTTTTGTGGTGCTTTGGCTTTCGTTTGGTTTAGACAGTGTTTTATTAAGTTTTCAATTGTGTCGTATAGTGTCTCTATATTGTTGTTATTTCCATAGACGAGATATTTTACATTTTTGTTCATGTCGTGTTGGTAGCTAGATTGTGCTGTTTGATCTTGTAAGCTTAGATTTGTTGAGTTGTGGTTTCTTCTAGTATTTTTCTTTGTTCGAAGTTTCAAAGTACCCCGTTTGAGTCCGTGGTCTGAGGGAAACATGTTGTTATTCACCACCTCAAAATTAATAAATCGTTTTGAGTTGTTACTTAAAATAAAGTCGGTTTAATTCTTTGTTTTCTTGTTGGGGGACATACAAGTCCACTTGTTTTTTTCCTTTCTTTTTGAATATTGAGTTTATTATTTTAAGTAAGTTTTCTAATGCGAATTGGAGTAAAGTGTCTCTTCTGTGGTTACTTTTCCCATAGCAATAGGGTCCCAGTATCATTAATTGTTCTCCGCATTTTTGTTGTCCTATCTTGCAGTTGAAGTCACCCATCAGAATAAGATGATTGGCGGCAGTTTTTTGTGCTTTTCGTAGTATTTCATAAAATTATTCTGTCTTGATCTGTTGAATCCATAGTAGGTGCATATGTTTGAATAAAAGATTGTTTTTTTCTCGAGTTTGAGGTTGAGTACAGAAACTCTACCCGAAAGTCCAGTATAGTTGAGCCCTCCTGGTTTTCCCGTGTGACAGAATATGTGGTCTTCATATGCAATAATTAATTATTAAAATAGCAAAGTATTTTTAGGAATGACACAGTTGATTGATAGATACACTGTCATAGTTTCATAGGTAGTGAGCAATGTTGGTAGATAAGCTTTTCTTTGAAACCTGTTTCCAGAATTTCTGTAGAAGTTGTGCTCTGTGTATAGTTTATTTTTATTTTCAGCAATCTTGGTGCTACCATTGCTCTAGTGTGAGAAGTGTCAACAAAAGTTTTGGTTTTAATTGATTTCTCCAATGCCTTTAACGCTGTCAGCCACGATATTCTCCTTGCTATGCTCTCTCATCTCATGGTTTCGTCCGAGGTTCTGGAATGGTTCTCTTCTTATCTTCGGGGACGCCGGCAGTCGGTTCGCGTTGATGAGAGCTCTTCGAGTTGGCGTGACCTGGATGCTGGTGTTCCACAAGGTGGTATTCTTTCTCCATTGTTATTCTCCATCTTCATTAATTTTATAACTCACTGTCTTCGGTGTTCGTATCATCTTTATGCCGATGATCTTCAATTGTATACAGCTGCGCGGGTGGAAAGTTTATTGGATGCTGTAGCAGATGTAAACCGAGACTTAGATGCAATCAAAAAGTGGTCTGATAGTTTTGGGGTATCAGTGAACCCCTCAAAGTGTCAGGCCATTGTAATTGGAAGCTCGCGCATGATGGGTAGGGTGACGCTTAGCTCTCTTCCTCCTCTCATTTTCAATGGTACCGTCATACCCATTACCCCTACTGTGAAAGATCTC
The DNA here is from genome assembly GCA_947568875.1 of Fissipunctia ypsillon. Lineage (NCBI taxonomy): Eukaryota > Metazoa > Arthropoda > Insecta > Lepidoptera > Noctuidae > Fissipunctia > Fissipunctia ypsillon. Next base: position 10,846,698 of record OX387651.1, read on the forward strand.
GGTTTGCATCTTGACTCGACGCTTAACTGGCAGCGCCAAGTCTCTAATGTTAGTCAAAGGGTCAACGGTACTCTACGATCTCTGTATCATCTGAGAAACTTTTTGCCCGCTAAGACGAAAACTATGCTTGTGCAGACTTTGATTTTCCCTATCATTGACTATGGTGACGTGTGCTACTTTGACTTGAATGCGGTGTTGCTGGATAAGCTTGACAGACTGCTTAACAATTGTATCCGGTTCATATTCAACCTCAGAAAATATGACCATGTGTCGAGCTACAGGTCTGAGCTCAAATGGATGCCCATTCGCCAGAGAAGAAATTTGCGTGCTTTGACCACGCTTTTCTCCCTTCTTAACTCTCCCACTCCTCCTTCTTATCTAGTGTCTCACTTCCAATATCTATGTTCTTCACACGCTAAGAATCTTCGTTCTTCTAACAATCTTCTCCTACTCTGTCCTTCTCATACTTCTGACTTTGTTTATTCTTCCTTCCATATTCAGTCCATTCTTCTTTGGAATGCGCTACCTCTTGACATCAGGATGGCCACCAGTCGGTATGCATTTAAGCGGAGATTGCGGAGTTATTTTCAAAATAAATAGCGTAGAGTCATCTCAAAACCTCTCTCTCTTGAATTTGTATATAATATATATATATATATAATATAGGTATATATTATAGTAAATATGTATGTATGTGTATTATAAGTTTATGACTTATTTATGTACAAATTGTTCCATTTCTAACAGAGCACCTGCCATCTAATCTCTTCACCACCCTTGGTTGACTGGTAGAGAATGCCTAAGGCATTAAGTCCGCCTTTGTACTTTTTTAAGTGTGAAAAGTTTAAATAAATAAATAAATATATAAATATATAGGTACATTATCTATACATACAAATAAATAAAATTGAAGTGTCTATTTGTACTGTCAAAATAACAGCTTTTTACTAAATGCATAAGAAAGTATATACGGTACTTATAACAAAAATGCAATTTTAAAAATTTTTGTCTGTCTGTCTGTCTGTTTGTTCCGGCTAATCTCCGGAATGGCTAGACCGATTTTGACGGGACTTTCACTGTCAGATAGCTGATGTTACGGGGAGTAACTTAGGCTACTTTTATTTTAGAAAAATAATTAGAGTTCCGCGCTAAAAATTAAAACCCATGAAATTGTGAACAAAAAGTCGGATTTGAAAAATTCTTTTTTCATTTCGTAGCCCAATTTTCGAGGATAGTTACAGGCTATTTACCATCACGCTACGATCCTTAGGAGCCGAGAAAAAATAAAAAATCTGAAAGAACACTATGTGAAAACGAAAGAAATAGCGCGAGCGGGCGATGCAACGCGACGGGTCGGGGGACGCGGGAGTTTTTTTTAAATGTGTATCTTACGACATCCACGCGAACAAAGTCGCGGAGCACAGCTAGTGGTTATAATAAAAATAAATAACTATTGTTAGGTGACTGTTAATGGAAATCCCATGTGTTTACAATTTACTGTAACTTATATTATTTTAGTGATAGTGATAGTGATTCTTCAGGAATAATCTGTAAGAATGCGTGTGTCAGTGTTGTGATGTGCCATTAGATAGTACGAGTATATGCAGGTATATGCCGTGCAGTGTGTTCATTAATTCACTAAAAACGAAAAACTTCGCAAGCAATATGAAATTGCTACTGTCGACCTCAGGAGGAGCTGCTCCTCATACGGACAACTGTAGCTCGCTTGCTCCCGCGTCACCAGTCCGGACTCGCTTTATATTTTGGTTGCTGAGACCAGAACTATACACGTAGTATACAGGGAAGGTTAATAAAAATGTGGGTGTTATTTTAGTATATTGTGGTGTCTTACGACTTCCACGTGAACGAAGTCGCGGGCAGAAGCTAGTATACAAATAAAAATGAAATGCTGTTCATTGATAAGCGTATCGCTTGAGAATGGCTGTACCGATTTGGCTATTTTTTGTTTAAAAATGTTCGTAATAGTCTGTATTAGGTTGTTACAGTAAGAAAAATTGGAAAAGTTTCCCGGAAAATATACAAGGTAAATATATAAGGTGTATAGTGGCTTCTAGTAAACCCCTCGAGTTTAGGCTCATATGATTCGTTTTGACGAGGCTATTGGGCTTGGTAACGAGGGTCTGATGATGGAGCCAGGAGGTGGATAATGGAATTCTTCAGTGGCTACTAGTAAACCTCTCGCGTTTGGGCTCATATGATTCGTTTCGACGAGTCCAATAGATTGGGTTTGGTAACGTGAGTCTGATGAAGGAGCCAGGCGGTGGATAGTAGAATTATTCAGTGGCTACTGATAAACCCCTCGAATTTGGGCTCACATGATTCGTTTTGATGAGTCCAATAAATTGTACTTAGTGTCGAGGGTCTGATGATGGAGCCAAGAGGTGGATAGTGGAACTCTTCAGTGGCTATTAGTAAACCTATCGAGTTTGGGTCATATGATTCGTTTTGATGAGTCCAATAGATTGCGCTTGGCGTTGAGTGTCTGATGATGGAGCCAGGAGATGGACTCTTTAGTGGCTACTATTAAACCGGTAAATGAAGAATATAGAATATAATTTAACTATTTTTTTAATTTTTGTCGTGCAGCACTTTTAAGTTGTGTATACTTTAATTTAAACAAAGCGCTCCACGCTATTTGAATAAATCATTGGATATAAAAGAAGTGACAAGCTGCATCGGTACTTATTTATCTTAACTAATACAAGTAAATTTAATTATTTTATAATTTTTAGTGCGTGTTAAAAGCGTGTTTTTTCATTTTTTTTTAAACTAAGTACTTACATATTTTAATTTTTTACTTTTTATTTCGAATCGAAGGGAAAGTGACAGAACAAAGTGATGTTCAAATCTTTTGAGTTTTGTGAGTAGACCCAGCACTGTTCTCGGCATTAAAAAAAATAATTAAAAAGTTACTTTGTCTCACGCTCGCTCTCAGCAAAATCGAATTATATGTCTCCGAAAACACAGCAATGATATTATGAAAATGCTCCTTATGATTCTATGAAATATACGAGAAATCGAAATCTAAATCGGTAGAAATATCGAGAATACCTTCTTTTTTCTGGCACCTGAGGGCGCCGCGCCGTTAGTACTTTACCGCCGTTTTAGCTATCAAGCGTCATTGCATTCTTGTGATTCTTTCGAATTAGATTGGAACTTTTTACTAATAAGAAAAAACTGTTCTAAAGTGTCTTTTAACCATTATAACCGAGTTATATGAGTGTTAAAAGTGTTAGTGAGTGTGTTTATAGTGCTTTTTAGAAACGCAGCAGTGTATTTCACCAATAAATGGAGCCGGTAGGTAGCGGTAATGAGAACTACGAGCTAGCCGCTATTGTTGCTTCGGAGGGAGAACAATTATCGTCGACAAGCTCGGGGACATCGGAAAGCAGATCCTCCTCATCCTCGGAGTTTGAGGAGGGTAAGACTACACCCCTGCCCACTAAACGTTCTCGTACCTCAGCGCGAAACCGTATGTATACATAACCCCACAGAAAAAGTCTAAGGGTGTGATATCACAGGATCTAGGCGGCCAACTGACTGGTCCGAAACGCGAAATTAACTGTTCACCAAATTTTTCTCGCAACAAAGCCATGGTTTCACGTGCTGTGTGGCAAGTGGCGCCGTCTTGTTGGTACCAAAAGTTCTGAAGATCACGGGCTTCAATTTCAGGAAACAAATAGTCCGTTATCATGGTACGATAACGGTCACAATTGACAGTGACGTTCTGGCCGGCTTCGTTTTTGAAGAAATATGGACCGATGATTCCACCACCCCATAAACCACACCAAACTGTTGTTTTATCTGGATGTAATGGTAGCTCTTGAATCTCTTCAGGTTGCTCTTCGGACCAAAGACGGCAATTTTGTTTGTTAACATATCCGTTGAGCCAAAAATGTGCCTCATCGCTAAACAAAATTTTCGTTGAAAACAGTGGATTTTCTGCAAGCTTTTCAAGAGCCCAAAGACTAAATCGGTGGCGATTAGGTAGGTCAGTCTGCTTCAATTGTTGCACCAGTTGAATTTTGTATGCTTTGAAACCAAGATCTTTGCGTAAAATACGCCAAGTTGTGGTATACGACAAGCCAAGCTGTTGCGAGCGGCGCCGAATCGATTCTTCGCGATCATTGCGTACACTCTCAGCTACCGCCGTAATGTTTTCTTCAGTGCGAGCTGGATGTGGTCTATTTGGTCGTGTATTGTCTAATAATGAAAATTCCCTTTCAAACTTTTCGATGGTATAGTGAATAGTGCGTTCGGTAGGGCGATTATGTGGACCATATGTTGCTCTAAGTGCACGAAACACATTCCTCGTAGAACGCTGATTTTCGTAATAAAGTTGAATAATTTGTAGGCGTTGGGCTTAGTCTTTCCATGATGAAATGTCAAACTATAGTGAATGAAAATATTAGGTTAGGTTGTCATGAATGACGCTTTATCTGTCAAAAAATGCATAGACAAAAAAGTAACTCCAAATGAATCACCCGTTACAAGTCGAAACCGGTTCGCACAGATCCTCGTATTGATACCTTATTGTCGCAAATGTCGTATATTTCGAATTATTTAAGTCATTATCCCGTTTGTTATAATAGTGCAGACCCACGAAATAGTGGTGCTGTAATGCCTACTACTTCAGGTATTGAATTGATTCGCAACATCTTGTTAATAATAACAACAATGAAAGTATTTCGGAACCCTTCATTACATTGCCTACTCAGCCCGAGTCGCTGTCTCTCAATTGGGGTTCTTTAAACACCGATATTGACGATAAGAAGATTATCCCGGCTAGTGATAGGGATAGATTTTTAGAGCTAAATAAGTTACAACAGTTTGACTCTCAGGCGTGGAAAGGCATTAGGTACAAGCAGGTCTTGTAAGGCTGCTTGGCGACCCCAGGATTTACAGGCCTTCATATTAATGATGAATTATGTCACTTTAATAAAAGTAAAGACGACCTATCTGGCTTCAACCGAGTTGATTTTAGCGGGTTTATCCAATAAGGTTTTGGAACAGAGGCAGATATTAAGAACAGAATTACAGTCTATTGTTGACTGGGCTAGTACTAATTCACAAGGCTTAAATTCAAATACTTTATTTGGAAAAAAATCTGCTTTGTTTGGGCCGGGTTCATTATGTCATAAGAACTCGGAAACTACCATGCAAATTATATTCGGAAAGCGTTCTAAGTGTATTGAAGTTAGGCGTGAACGTATTTTAAAGGAAATTTCTAATAAAAATCTTAGAAACACATTAAGAAATGTCCCACCCAGCTCTGAGTACTTATTTAGTAGAGAAGCTCTGCAGCCTATAATATAGTCCCTCGGAGGGTCTCAGGTCTGGTTGAATACTCCAACCTATTTAAAAGAGAAGAAGGTTTCAGAGCGCGGGGAACATACGTTCCAGAATAGGAAGGGTTACAATAAGAATAAGACTAGGAAGTCGGATAAAAAGTTCAAGCATGTGGTTCGAAAGACTCGGCCCTTTCGTCAGCGTCGTTCCAATGTGGAGAGGTCAAACTCGTAAGTCCAACGAAAATTTACTCACGCGGGGATTACATAGGTCCCCCTATGTAATCCCCGCTTGAAATTAATTACTTGAAATTGGTCACGGAAAAATGGGCTCAATTAGGGGCAAACCAGTTTATCTTAATCTAAATCTTCAGGAAGAAAACTCCTCTGAAAAACCCAACCAAAAAATTTTTAGAATACCTAGCCACCAAAGTTTCCCCAGAAATGACACAAATGGTCAAGAAGTCGAAGAGCAAGGGTATTTTAGAAAGACTAATGACTCTAGACCCCGGTTTCTTCTCAAAGATGTTCCTAATAAAGACATCAGATGGGGGATTGCGCCCAATTTTCAACCTCAAGGCTTTAAATATATAACGACAAGACATTTTCATCTAATATCACAGATAGATATAGTAGACTTTCTTCAGGCAAACGACTGGTTAGTGAAGATCGATCTTCACCAGGCTTATTTCCATCTGAGTGTCGCGGAGACTCACAGAAGATTTTTACGGGTTGTTTACGATGGAGAAATCCTTCAGTTAACAGCGCTACCGTTCGGCCTGTCCTCGGCACCCCGTGTGTTTGCGTCAGTTTCAAATTGGATGGCCGAAATTCTACGGGATCGGGGTGTGTACCTCTTGGTATACCTAGACGACTATCTCCTGGCTTGTCAGGACAAATCCAAGCTTACGGCACAGGTTGCGGAAACGCTGGGCATCTTGGAATCTTTGGGTTGGCATGTAAATTACCAGAAGTCTGTAATCGAGCATACACAAAATGGAATACCTAGGGCTGGTCTGGGACTCTCAGAACCAGACAGTAGCGTTACCCACCCGCAAGGTTCTGGGTATAAAAAGCTCTTTGACAAAAATTTTGAGCTAAGACTGCTGCTCATTAAGAGAGCTTCAAAGTTTGTTGGGCATGCTAAATTTCGCCAATCATGCGGTCCCTCGGGGCCGGTTTTACTGTCGCAGAGGACAGTTCTTTCTGAGAAGATTTACTCGGAGAGGCCAGAAGAGAGCACTGTCCCCACGAGTGCGAGAGGACTTGCGGTGGTGGTTGGATGCGATAGAAGGCAGCCCAACCCCACTACACAAGAAATAAATAACACATTTCCTAACTACAGACGCAGCGGATGCGGGCTGGGGAGCGAACTTAAACAGTCAATATTTCTCAGGCAAATGGACTACAAACCAAAAAGCCTGGCACTCCAATATGAAGGAAATGTATGCCGTTTTCGCCGTCATCAGGTCCCAGGGTGCACTGTTACAAAATGCCCACATTCTAATACAGTCAGACAACAGAACTCTGGTGGCATACATCCGGAATCAAGGCGGAACTCGTTTGTTAAACTTACTGGGACTAATAACCAGGTTATTGGAGTTGACCTATCGATTCAACGTAACAATGACAGCATTCCACTTACCAGGGAACATGAACGGCATCGCTGATTGCGTATCAAGAGGAAGACCAGTCCTCGAGTGGCATCTGCTACCACCAGCCACAGAGGCAATATTCAGACGGGTGACAGCATTCCACTTACCAGGGAACTTGAACGGCATCGCAGATTGCCTATCAAGGGGAAGACCAGTCCCCGAGTGGCATCTGCTACCACCAGCCACGGAGGCAATATTCAGACGGAGGATAGCATTCCACTTACCAGGGAACCTGAACGGCATCGCAGATTGCCTATCAAGGGGAAGACCAGTCCCCGAGTGGCATCTGCTACCACCAGCCACGGAGGAAATATTCAGACGGATGACAGCATTCCACTTACCAGGGAACCTGAACGGCATCGCAGATTGCCTATCAAGGGGAAGACCAGTCCCCGAGTGGCATTTGCTACCACCAGCCACGGAGGCAATATTCAGACGGTGGGGCGTTCCCGAAGTCGACCTCTTCGCTACAAGGGAAACCGCTGTCGTCCCAAGGTATGTGACTTTAGACTCAAGAGATGGCTCCGCGCTTTTCTGCGACGCCTTCAGTCGAAGATGGGTGTTTCAAATAGCGTGGATATTCCCACCACCGAGCATGATACCCAGGGTCCTAGCACATCTAAACACGGCAGTAGGGACGTACTAGCGCCACGGTGGACACAGTGCTACTGGTTCCCGGATCTCCAGGCACGCGCGCTAGTTGCCCCTCTGCCGATAGAGGACCTGAGGGAGGTTCTATTAGACTGGACAATGAAGTTGAGCGCTCCTCAAGTAGACAAGCTAAGGCTTCAGGCTTGGAAAGTTGGGGGTGGGACGAACAAGTAACTGGTTGGAGTCGGGACGAGCAGCAGTCGTTGAAAAAGAGCTGGCGTCCCTCTACCTTGAGCACCTATAGTGCCCCATTGAAAAGATGGCTACACTAGAGTAAGGCACATGGTGTAAACAGTAAGTGTCCAGAAGGTAAGGACGTAGCTAGGTTTTTGGCTAATCTATATCTACAAAATAAGTTTGCATATAGTACAATTCTGTTACACAAATCAGCTATTTCGACATATTGCGCAGCAACAGTAGAGAACCTGTCTAAGAACTTTTTTATTCAGCAAGTTTTAAAGGCTGTATCTTTTTCTAAATCACACCCAGTTAAGCTCCCTATATGGGATGTAAATATTTTGTTTGACTGGTTAAAGTCATCTAATTGTTCAAATTCTCTTTTTGGCCAAAGCAGGCGGACTGCATTGATCCTTTTACTAGCTTCTGGTCGAAGGTTACATGAACTTACCCTCTTGGAGCTGAGCAGACAAGGGTTTACGGAGTCTGACGACACTTTGACATTTTGGCCAAGGTTAGGCTCAAAAACTGACACAGGTTCACACAGGCAATCAGGCTGGCTACTAATACGGCATCAAGACCTTAGAATTTGCCCAGTAACTCACGTTAAAGAGTTGATTAAGACCTCAGAAGCCAGACGCTGTCAGGATAGTCAAATAAACTCTCTTTTTATCTCCATCACAGGATTGGTCAGACCTGCATCCGAAACAATGATTGCAGGTTGGGTGCGGTCAGCTTTTAAGCTTGCTAAGACTAATGCCTCCCCAGGTAGTATAAGATCAGCTGTAGCTTCTCGGGGATGGTGGGACAACAGACCAGTACAAGAAATATTAGAGAGGGGAAATTAGAAATGTGTCGAAATATTTTCAAGATTATTACTGCAGAGAAGTAAATAGATCTGTCAGGGATGATGCTGCAGCGGGTTTACTTTATGATAATCTTAAACTGTTTAATTAAACATAATATTATACCTAAGATTTCATGGTCTCAATGTTAAAACTAAGAATTATTTTAATTATTTTATTGATTCTAAGACAGGTTTATTTTATCCTTAATTGTGGATTTATGTATATCTTAGCAGTAGGGTGACTGCATAATTTCTTGAGTTTATTGAAAAGAATAAGTTTTTATTTTTGTTTAGTTTATTTACAAAGTCAGTTGAATTAATGACTTTAGAATAATTGTTAAATTTGATTTGTTTAGTTTTCCCAATTAAGTTGATATATGAAAGTTCAACAAGATGAAATGGTTTTAGTTTTTTTTTTTGGGTAATTTTAAAAATTTGCATTCACATTGCATTCTTGTGTTTTTATTTTTTCTGGTCACCAGCAGATATCAAACAGGTCTTCATAATATATATTTGCTGTGTTTTCGGAGACATATAATATGACTGTTTTGCATTAAGATAAAACAGGTATTATATGTTGGAGAAAACACAGCAATGAAACAAGGAGCTTGCTGATGATGAAGACTGCAATGACGCTTGACAGCTAAAATGGCGGTAAAGTACTAACGGCGCGGCGCCCTCGGGTGCCAGAAAAAAGAAGGTATTCTCCATATTCCTACTGATTTAGGGGGACATTCTCGTATATTTCACAGAATCATAAGGAGCATCTTCATAATATCATTGCTGTGTTTTCTCCAACATATAATACCTGTTTTGTGTATTTTGATTGATAGTCATTTTTTAGTCTTCAAACAGCAAAACCTGCTTGTTTGAGGTGCTGAGGTTAAAAACTAATTCTACGATCAAACAAAGTGGACAGGAATTGGAATTTGATTTTTGGATTTTTGTCTGTCGGGTCAGCTAAGTCTTTCTTGTATAAGCTGCCTCGTTTTCGTGGTAAACAAACGTTTCAAAACATTGTTGTAGTTACATGTTTTGGTGTTGCGTGGAACATGTTCATCCAGTTTTCGGGATGAAACCCGTATTCTAAAGTGATGTTGCTATAATATTATTGCAACTTTCGTTTACCATGAACTAGATGCGTTAAACTGAGCATAGAAAAATTAAAACGAACCCTTTTACCTGTTGTGTGCAATTACACGATGTTTACACGGACATTATTTCTTTACAATTCTTCCCCAACCCTTCTATTGTGGCTTTTTTGTGCGCGCGCGCACTTGCGGCCCGGACGCGTTCGTAATTGAGCTCGGCTTGAAACATATGCACATTCCACTCATAAAAAGCTCAAAAAACTTGCGTAGACGCATCAGGTGAGCGTAAAGTTTCACTTTCAAATAGTTCTTTATTCAACCCTTTTTTTCTGTGACACGCGTGGACCTAAAAAGATTATAAACACAAGCCTTTCTTTTGGTTTCGCCTGTCATAGAGCACTGTTTTGTAGCATTTCTGGAGTTCCAGTTGTTGTTTAGATTGAAATGTTTTTTCTATATTTGCTGGACAGTTAGTTTAACCATAGTCCATAGTTCAAAACAGCTTTTTGTTGATTCTTCCAATCACCCAGTTTACTGAATCTTGTGCATTGGCAGATTAAACCTATAGCTCTAAGGCAAGCCCAAGGTATCTACGGTCATGGTCGACCAGGTGTAGGAAACACTCCCCTCGACCCACCATTGGTCTATTCTATAGATTTCTTGCAACATGCGTGCTTCTGTATGGCAGACTTATTAAAAAGATCTTCAAAGAACAGACACACAAACATGTTTTCTTTTTTGTTAATTGAATATTAATAACGGTTACGAATATTGTATCGGGTTAGTTTTTGTTTAGCTGAAAAAATATCAGATAGGTGCGACAGTTGAGGCAGCAAACAACTTTCCGTGGACACGGTTAGTTTTTTATACCGACACCTGTTGCTGCAGGATTATTGAATTTGATAAAACAACATATTGCGTTAATGTAGCCCTACAAAAAAGGGTTTTTTTATAAACAGTAGAAAATGAGTGTGGTCCTCTAGTAATGTTACTAACTTATATTATAAGTGGGCGTCTAATAACTGTTATAAAAGTAAGTTTTTGCGCATTTGTGTCTCTGTTATTTATTATTAAAGTGAATTGAAATTCGTTGTTTTATTTATGTCTAGATTTTAACACCTAAAGGTAGGTAGGTATGTTCTATTGGAACACCAAAATTTTCAGGCAGAAAAGCATCGGGAACCTGCATCGCTGTTCACTGCCAGTTTAGCTATTTATGCTCCTGTTTATTCCATAATTATGATAATTGCTAATAACTTACAATATTTCAAATTATAGGAAAACGATGACGTAAATTACCATATTTTATAAGGGCAGATGTAAAGACACATTGCTTTTCAGAAAGATTATCGATTAAACACGATCCAATTAATTGATATCAAAACAATCGCCTTTTGGACGTTAACGGCGCTCAAATAGCTCTATCAGTATCCTTTCGAATTAGGGTTATACGACCCAAATGTTTTTTTTTCTCAAGACTCGCGTCTACCCCTTTTTTAATCGGATTTCGAAGGCGCGTGTGCGTTTTTTACACGTCTCAATAAAAAGTCAAATCCACCTTATTGCAGCCGTTGGGGTCACGTTTTTTTAAGTTTCCGTCGAACCGCGGTAGGTGAATGTATTAATTAGTCAGTCCTCCCGCGGTCCGCGGCTAGCGCCTAATAATTGTGAACGTTCATTTATAACTTTGTTAGCATAATTTAACAGACCGTTGCGTGTACAGGCAGATAATATCATTCTCGGTTGCTACAGTCAGCAAGGGGTTTTATCAATTAGACGTTCTTAGGGTGGTCATCTACCGGAGCCGAGCTGTGTGAATCAAATGTATCATGTAGAGCATACAAACTTGATGTAATCATTCTCGTTTAATGTTTTCGAGTTAATTTTAAATAGTCAACTGTAGAATGTAAAACAAAGTTAAATAATATACTACGTTTACAGAAAGTCGTAGATATTAGGAAATAATAGCCATGGTCGGAAGCACGTGACATTAAACGAAATTTGCTTAGAATGGATCGTTGGAAGGAAAACTGTGGAATGTCATTAATATTCAAAACGTAACTAGGAGGGATTATAAAATAATAGCAGTAATTTGGAGCGGCACGCGCCCCCCGCGCCCCGCACCTCACCACCTACGAGAGGAATTCCTTGATAAGATATGCATGGAAATATGTCCGCTTTATTACATTTTTTCAAGTGACTAACTTAGATTATAATGCCCCATATTTGACTCTTTGTCCCGTATTTACTTCGGGGATGATGAAAATATGCGCCTCGGGGAGAATATTTTTAATTAATATTTGCAAACGAAAAACGTATTAACAGGTAGTCGATTTTTTATTAAATCTAAATAGAAACCTACCTACTCGTTTACAAAACTCCGTTGCTACCAACTTGTGCCCATTACAAGTTCGTCCTAAACCTTTTGTCGTCGGCTAGTAGTCTGAACTAACCCTATCATTAAATTCGATTAGAGCAGTAGTTTTTTCGGCAAAAGGATGTCAACTGCTGCAATTAGGCGCGTTGTAATTACACCTTATTAGTTTTCCCTTCTTTTTCGAGCCAACGAGTAATATAAATTAATTTCAGTCCCGTTTAATACTTTGACTTTCGAAATGTAATTATAGGGTGAGTCGGTGTTTTTTCCTTCTAAATTAATATTGTATAATTCAGAGTATATATACAATTATAATGTTTTTTCTTAATAGGAGTGCTAAGCTTCCTAGTGAAATGTCTCAAACGTGGGAGTAAGTTTTTATAAACTGTTGTTTTGCATAATAAGAGAACAAATACTTTGTGAATTGCAAAATGGTTATGCAAACTGTGGACGTCACACTTCTGCGAATTTAAATATTGGCACAAACTCTTTTGTTGAGCAAAAATGTAACAGAAAATACAAAGAGAAGTCATTTTGAAAAGGAGCAGTTTTAAATGATATTGCCTTATTCCCTTTAAAACGACACTGGAACTAAATTAGCAAAAATATGACGCATAAAACAAGGACCCAATTTTTTTGAGATATGTATTGTTACTTTAGAAATGTCATTATAAAATAGCACGCATTGTTTCGAAGAAAGGACTGCATAAAGAACACGATATAGTTTGTGTATTTCTATAGTTTTGGGATTTTCACAGTTTTCATAATTACCAAAAAAAAAAGAAAGGAAGAAAGGTAGACCTTTCCCTCGAAATACTTTGGAAAGTAGACTTCAGGATGACCAGAGAGTAGCGACGGAACCTACGCCTGACACTTACCCGGACTTTCTTAAAACTACATTTCACTTTTTTTTAATGAGATTTTATCATCAGCTTGTAGCGTTGTATTGCTTCTACAATATCAATTAGTCGAGTGAGCTAACTATTTCACTAGTTAACCGTAAAGTGTGACAACTCTAAAAGCGGGATACAACACTAGCTGTCCTAAGGAAGACTCGTTCATTTCGATCGCTGACCGTCTTGCTGACAAGAGTAAATCCTTGAATCTTAAGATTCTTTGTGCCCCAAATCTAGGGTGAGTTCCTCATTAATTAGGATTTATAATGGACCCTATGCGCTGGATAATCTATGTTATTATCATCTCCAATGTGGCATCTGATTTTACAATGGTCCATCTCTGACCATGCGGTTGTCAATTATCCAGTGCGTAGGGGACTGAAATATGTGTATTGCTGTTGCATCGGGCTGTGCAAGCCCTTACTGTGTATTATAAGCGATATTGCAAGCCATCTGCTGAGATGCCTGTTGATTTACCTTGTGTTATGCTCGCGTGTCACATACTTAACCTCACATTGCATCTGTCATTGTGACACGCCATCTTTGCAAACTTTCTGCCTAACTGACTGCCTGTAAGCCGCTGCGATGTGTTAAGCTTCCTGCCTACCCTGCTTCCGTTATATACCGTTCCTTGGTTGCTGAATGGGGAATGGAGCTGAGCACATCGCATGCGGCTAGCTGCTTACGCACCGCATCTAACATGCGCATCCTAACGCGCTTTCCAGGGTTCTACGTCCAGGCTGAGGGCCGGTCTTCTATCGCTACAAGCTACCCTAGACCAGACTGCGCGCTGCACGTGCTGACGCTGCAAACCATCGTGCGGGACCTACAGCCCTAAGCTGTTGAAATGTTTCGTGTCGGGGCCAGCTAAACTTATACTGTCTTATACGGAGTGATTGCTTTGCCATCCATCTTACCTTCAACAACCCAAATACAAAATGCCACCAATCAAAAACCGGTAGTTCTTTGAATTTAGAGCTTTTGACTGCTCGTAGCAACTACCGTAGCAGTGCCGTAGCGGTGTTAGTAAGGTTCATTTTCCTCTCGACTTGGGAAGATCGGACATCTGTAAGTTATCTGCGGTGTCATCATACCGTAAGTAATGAAGATTTAGTTCGTATGTGCTTTAGCAGCCATGCTACTACAACATACAGTTCGATGGAAAATTCTAAGCATGAATAATCTCCAATATGTATTTAAACAATGTAAATCTGCTATTTTAACATAATTTTAACCTACCCGCCTATCTGCTTCACAACACTGAAAAAAAGGTTCGAAATTTAACCTTGGAGGCATAAAGATAACACCAAGATCATAATGGTTTAATAACCAATGAGCAAAATGTAGCAATTTGCACAGCTATTTTGTCGACGAAAAAGGTCTCGCAAAAAGTCCTTAAAATATGGTCCGTAAGTAGGTATACCAAATAGGTTGGGTACCAAGAAGCCCGTTTTACCGGGCAGCGGTGAAATAATTTGTCGTTGCCAAGGACTCACTAAGTCCTCTCAGATAATTATTGAGAGCCTCTCCGTATCTGTGTACTGCTAAGTACCAATACGGACGAGGTTTATTTTCGTACAGATGAGGCTGTTTATTGTGGTAATTTGTTCAGTATTACAAGTTATGTCGATGTTTTAGTATATCGTGGCTTCTTTTTGTGTGGTTAGTTTTGGTACCTACTGATGGTAGAGAACAAGTTGCCTCTACTTCCCAATATCTCTGGGATTTTAAGAATATATTTTTATTTATCTCAGATTACTAGAGATTATTTCACTGTAAGTAAAAAAATATATGTGTCTAAAATTTTCCAATGTTGCGATAAACTTGCTGCAAACACTGACAAGAGCAAGAGCTTGTTATCCGCAAGAAAATATGTAGCTGTAGGCATTCGGTGGCGGGATAGGCTGATCAATCATGAGCCTACCCCTTCTATCCCGCCCAGTGTCGGCGCGAAAACAAACGGTTGCCTAGCAACGCGCCGGGGCGGGGGCGCCCACACCGACCCGCTACCGCATCGCTGAACCCCACACACGACACATACGACCCACACACACACATGCTCGCACGATGCACAAACTTCACTCGATCTATGAACGAGTGCGAGACCCTGGACATGATGGTTGAGGTTTGCAATGTCACGCAAGATTCTTGGATTGTGCTGTGTTTGGTTGATCCTCCACATTATTGTTGTGCATACACATCTAGGTAAATTGGTATTGTGTGTTCTGTTTAAAAATACGCATAGTATGAAAGAACATTACGCGTTGCTCGTAAAAAAAAAACATCTTGTAATCGTGTCTGAAACGTCTGAAGCTATAAACAAAACGAGATGCTTATATCACAAGATATCGACGTATCTGTCGATATTCACAGATACTTACATAAAATGGGCGTAAGTACAAAAATATACGCAAACATATCATTCGAAATGAGTTGTTATGTGTTGGTGTAATTGAGAACCGAAGAGAAGGTCGGTTGGCACGGTGCGCGGCGCGGTGATCCATCATCCCTCGGCTGACCGCTGGCGGGAGCGGCCCCCACCGCCACCCTCTCTTACTTTTCACTTTCTCTACATATTTTAAGGAGAATAAAACTTTCCCTTCACCCCCGACGCTTTTATTTTCTTCGGAATTGTAATAGAGTCGCGGTCACAGTTCGTTTCCGGTGAGATTCGGCAGTTCGGGATTCGGGACACTTCACGAATCTTAGTTGTCTCGTTATCGTGGAGATGACGGCTTCGTTCAGACATTCTAATGTAAAAATGTTATCTGAAAGATTCTGTTGGGAATCAACTTCGCTTACCCGTGTCAACTGTAACTTATCTTTTAAACGATTTCTTTGTAGCCCATTTAAAAGTTGCTTACGTAGGTAGCTCTGCGTAATTTGTATCAATCTATCTACTAAGAAACATTAAGGTCGTTTTGTAGACTTCGTTTGAAATTGATTAATTGGAATTTTTATTAGAATTTCAAGAATAACCCGTACTTAAGAATTATTTTACGGTCAATGGAATATTATGTGTTCTTGCTTTTTGAAGTATAATGAACAAAGATATCAAAAGTCATTACTTTCTTTTGTGCTATAAATATGGATTGATAAACATACAAAGATGCATTACAATGAGTAGGCAAGATTGTAAGTATTGTACCGAGTCGGTGAGCGGCGAGCGGTGGTCCGGCAGGCAGCTTCACAGTGTCTATAATAAATGAACGGGCGCGGGGGACGCTGACCAATGGTAGTCCCTCCCTCAATCAATATGATGGACTCGGCCGCGAGGGGACGATCGCTCACTGATTTTTTCCCTCGCTGACAGGGCTCGGGAGGACGCGTTTTTGCGCCCTCCGTGCGGCCACGCGAAGGGAGCTCGCAATTAATAAGTGCGTCCGAGGAGCGCCGCGCCGTGTCTCGGTGTAGCACTGTACCCGACTGATCTTATTGTCCTCCTTACAAACATTGGACACTCCTTTTTCTTGTACGAGATAAATTGTTATTGCTTATCCCCTTTTATAATTACTTTTACGGTTCTGCGTACGTATGTCTTTACTGCATGCAGGGATGTTCTAGCCATTTGACATTTTGGTTATTCAATAGTAGGTATCTATGAAATGTTAGTTTTCGTTACAGGTCACCCACACACACACACACACACACACACACACACAAAATTAAGGGTATTTGAATCGATTTTACACGTTAGATTATGTATGCATAGGTAACAAAATATTTCTATGATAACAATCGTTAATGATTTCTTGTTCAATCTCTCATTAATTAAAATAAGTAATTATAAGTAAACATCTTTTAATATTCGTCCTGAGTTTCTTATTCATAAAAAGCAATTAAAAAGCAATTAGACTAGATTGCTTAAAATTCATACTTCTCACTCAAAGTAAGCTTTGGAAAATTCTGTCGAAAACATCTCGCAGTTTCAAACATCGAAATCTTAATCTAAGTTTAAAATTTCTTCGAGAATCAGCAAATTTTGCACTAAGTCATTAAAGTATAAAACTTCGGTCATTTCGTTGGCGTTGCTTAAAAGCCTTTTTAGGCGGAGGAAAGTAATCTTTCATTACGCGGGGGAGGAGCTAAAACGGAAGTTCTCTTTGAAAGGAAAATTACACGTCGGATGTGTCCGCGTGACGTTCGCTGAGATGGATTTTAATTATGTCAAACAAAGTTTAGAGAGAAAGTTGGCGACGTGACGCGGCCGCCATTACCGCGTGTGGTATTAGCGTCGATCGTTACAGTTACAGTGGGAATACTCACTAATGAACCTCACGTTTGTGGCAGTACGTTGTTTCTTTCGTTACAACTTGTGCATTAAGCCCGCTACGCTGAAAGCTCACCCCGATCTGATGAAACCAACTCAAAAGTCCATTAAAAGTAAACTTCTTATTAGATTAACTGAAATTTGAAGAAAAAGGTTTCTGCCGAATGGTATAATGTTTTACTGGATTAAGATTAAACATATAAAGTGGTTTTTTTTTAATGTGTGAAAGTTAATTTAAAAACTAGGTAATGGTTACCGAAATGAGGAGTATTGTTTTGAAATGTGCACGGAGAAGCATCACTATTTTTTGAGGACGCTAGTTTCAACAATTTTGTCCAATAGAATCTAAAATTGGGTTGAAATCAAAGATTAATTAATTCCATCATTATAGACATCGAAAATCAGAAATATCTTTTACAAAAAGCTTCACAACAGAACCCAGATTCAAAGTTATCAATTATTTTAACAGCAATGAATAAAACGGCTGTATTCCACTGATAGCTATTTGAATGGGCTAAAAGGTGCGATAAATCGGCCACGCCCGGCAGTCGCGGCTCCCATAGAAATGTATGGCGCGACCACTGGCGTTAATCAGAATTCAGTTGCCATTAATTTGATTAGGGTTAGTGGGCGAGGGCCTATCAATCCGCCACATTACCATGCCGGCCACTAACAGGGCTATCAAGCTTGTTATACGGTAGTCACTGATAAGATTACGAGCTGTTATTATACTCGTAGTACGCGTAGCATTGTTGTAGATGTTGTGTGATTGTTTTTTAAGTTTTACGGTTGTCGTAGAAGATAGAAAATTGTAGAATTTGTTAATGTGCTGCGGAATAACTTGATATGCATTTAGATGTAAGATATGGTAGTGTGATATCGTGTTACAATTTGTCATTGGAGTCTGTGAATCAATCGAAAACCTTGTGCGATTCGCATTACCATTTTGACCAATGATGCTGTTGATATGTCTTTTTGTTTGGTTGCCGGTTAACTCTGATGTATGCCGTTGCCGGGGAAATTAATCAACAATTTTTTTTTCGCCTTTTACAAAACTATTCCCTGTTTCAGTGGACAGCCCTCGCGGCTTGTAATTTCGACCGATTCGTGTCCAGTACTTTTAGGTCAATTAGGCAGAGTCACACCCGCGGCGTCCGCTAACTAATCACTGGGCACGCCAAACTTTATGCCGTGTTAATTTGACTAATGCGCGTCGGATTACAACAGTGATAAACTGGCCTAACCGACGTAAAACCGCGCGTCCGTCATTCATTTATGCTTAATTTGTTTACACGAACGATTACTGTTGTTTGTTGTAATAGCCATGAATTATGGTGTTTTAAATAACACCTATTTCATTTAAATACAGTGCTAAACATATTCTTTATGCCAGTAAAAAGTTGTGTAAAGCTCTGATTCAGATGTCACTTGGTAGAGTCTTTATCGCCGTAAGTAGAGCAAGAGCTTTAACAGCAAATGAATAGGACTTTCATATAGTTCCGGTCTTAATTCTTCACAATTCGAAATGTAACTTAAATATTTGAAGATATTTATTGTAATTGACATATATTTCCATATCATGCTACATAGTTGGAGACGACTACTGCTTGTTACTTACAGTAACGAGCAAGTTGGGAAGGGGTGCATCAACCGGATGATAAACATAAATTAAATAATCGCGGGAGAGGCAATTAGGCAGCGGCCAGAAGGTGTCGTGTCCAGCGACAATTAGGTCGTGCTACTTAACCAATTAGGAGGAAACAATCGCCCTCATAGCGACCACTACAGTGTGAATACGCCCCTATCAGTGCGCCGGCCGAACACCGCTTTATGACGTTTTAAAAGGCACCTCATTATTTACAGAAAAAAGGAAAATTCATCCAAAACTCATTCGTAATTGGCCTGCACTCATAGGGGACAATTTATGCTTCCATACAGTTATTGTTGTTCTGGGAGTATCATGAGTCCATGACGTGTCGCGAGTACATTACTTATTCAGCGTAGTTTGTGTTGGCCATGTTTTGTAACTATTTTAATTCAATCAAGTTGCTGGACATTGTTTGGGAGGCATTAAAGTAATTTGGTGAATAATCCCCCTTTCATTACCATTATCCGTGTGAAACATGACATGCGGCTCTGCTTATGTCTAAAGTTTAAAGTCTTTAAAAGTTATCATCATTCTATAAAAAATACTGGTTTATGGGTTCCACAGATTAAAATTTAAAATGCCTTTAATAGCACTAACAAGGATATCGTGTCAATGATAATAATGTATGTATCTCCATAAAACGAATACGTGATAATTTGTAAATATATGTTCTCAAATTGTGAGTACAGTTACGAACAAAAAGGTTTTGAAATTAAGAGTCTAGCAACTGTTCTAAGATTTCTTAAAAAAAACCTATTATAGCAAAACTCGCACAGACACTCAAAATACATTAGATATGTCAAGTTGAAGTTGTATTTGCAAAGCACTAAATAAAAGCTTTAGGTAAAAATATTACGGTACTAAAAAGGTAATTCTGAATGTCATTTATACCCGTGAGACATATATAAAGGTTTGGCCGTTTTTCATACATTTACTGTTAACGCGTAAATTCTTTCAGTTTATAGTAATTACTTACAACTTTAAGCGAAGCAAACAATTCATAGTTGCATTGTATAAATAGTGAGATTTTGTGTTGTGCATTAAAAGACTTTAATTTTAAAAGCACTTTCGTTAATTGTCATTTTCATGTCGAAGAAGAGAGAGCGCAATAGTTTTCAATACATTAGAGAAAAAAAGTGTGTGTGCTCCGACGAAGACTGGAGTTTACTCCGTCAAAGGTGCGCAAGGTATCTACTCGTTGCGCAGAAAAACGTAACGCTTTTGAGTTAACGCTTGTATTAATTTCACTCCTCATAAAATTTCCATACCGGGGGCCTTATATGAAAGTCGATTCTTCAGGAGTAAACTCCAATAATTTAACTCTACCGAAATCTGTATCGTTCATCCATGTTTTTGTTTATGAAACCACTTTTCTCGGCAACTATACTGAACTAATATGGCCGGTTGTGTTCAATTGATGGGAGAGGGTGACTGTACTTAATTCATTTGTGGTCGCATGCGGGATCATTTTATACCACCACGATACACCACATCACCACACTGCTGCCATTGCATTTACAACTCATCCGAATGTTCTGCCTTTGTAGGTGGGGCACTAATACATTATCATTACTCAACGCTATATAGTACCTATATGTCTATTTCATCTCTTAAACAGCTGTATACCAATCCTCTAGAAGTAAGTAACACTGACGTCTCATGTCAGCGTTTTTAGAAATATCTACTTTTGTTTATGGTTTAGAAAGCTGTTAACTTAACAAATTCAAATCAATTACATGTTTTATCTATAACAGTATATCATGTAGTTCATAAAAAATCAAAAGTACAACGGACAGATATAATTATTATTAAAAACCGTTAAATCCACGAACAGCCATACAAGTTTGATTCTCATAAACAGGTTTCTTGATTTCGTAATTCGATATCCAACAAAAAGAGATCCTTAATCTTAATCAAAAGCTCACAAGCGATTCAAAATAAAAAACGTAAAGAATTCACTTAGAGATGAGCCCCGCCTTCCACGGGATTGGTTGATAACCCTACCGCCACGAAAGGGTTATTATTAGGCCCCTTCCGAAGCCGCGCGCGCGCCGCCTCGCGTCTTCTTTTAAGTTTTTTACCGCTGCGGTTTATTTTATTTTTTATCAACACACGACGCGTTGTGATTGGGTGAAAGGGTTAGGGTATAAATAAATCCGTGGCAGCATCTACGCGAAGCAACTTTACATAGGGCGTGCCCTTTCGACAGTGAAAGGGTTGGTTTAATTGTTGTTTTCTAAGGGGATGTCGGATGGGGTTAAGTGGAAGCGTAAATCATGATGGCGTTTGTACATAAGCATTTATGTTAAGAAATATTATCCCCAATATGCGGCGCGTGCGTAGATGTCGCCCGTAGCTTTTACCGCATGAAAATATTGAAAGCTTTTTGCTATGCAACGATTGAGTTTTTATAATGGATAGGACATACTATGTGACCTTTCCTATAATAGTAGTGTCATTTAAAAATGAGCTTTATGACGGTCATACGATCCATCGATATTATGAATCAACCTCTAACAAGTTCTTCGCTACGTCTTCTTATTATATATTTTCGTAGTAATTTTGTATTAAAATAATTTGTTCTGAATTTAAGATAACATATCATAATGGTAAATAGTGCTATTTAGGAATAACAAATTGAACACCCAGTGTGATTAAGCGTTACAAATGAAACATACGCGTGCGTAGCGAATTTATCGCAGTTGTTAATCTGTACGAAACATTTGAACATAGACGTTAATCCGGTGACAGTTAAAATTAACCTTTGTTGATTTTACGTTTATGCAAGTGTCATAAAGTGTGCGATAGTTTCGGAGATGTGACGTGATGCTGGGACCTACTGGAGGATTAGAGAGGTAACACCTTGCTCGTTTGTGAGCGTCGAGGGCTTGTCAACGCGGTTATAATACTCCTCTACACATCTACATTTAAAGGGATTATGCTTGCGCTATTTGGTGATAGAGATGTTGTTTTTCATGGAGTTCTGCCGCCATTGGTTTTTATTGGTATTAATTTAAAATTTTCCTAAAAACATATTCTATATTTTTTTTATCAACAATCAAAGTCGTCTATAAATTTAAATTGACACTTTTTGATAGAATACAAATGCCTATGTACCTATTCAGTCGACATTTTATATTTTAACATCAAATTCCTTGTCCAAGGAACGATACGGTAGTGTTGGAAAAAAACCTACAACATTCATTTGTCATGTTCTTTGTACGAATAAAATCGATTAAAAAAACAAAAGCAGCAATTAAACAAATCGTACGCAGAAAGATTAAGCAGGGTGGGTACAAAGAGGCCGAAGCAAATTATCTTGCCAAATCTTTAAATATGAGATCCAAGATATATGGTATGTCGCAGGACCCAAAACAACCCTAATATTTTAACGTTTAGATCATCTGAGGCGGACTGCGGCGGCTATAAATTATCTATTAAGCGAACATCACTTGACGTGTCCACAATAGGCTAAGTTAACTTTTGTGCAACCGGGTTGAAGTCGGGGGCGAACAATGTGTCGGTTTACGAAACCCTTCCTCACCTGCATTCCCACGATGCGTTCTGTAGAAAGTGCATCGACGCGTTGCATACAAAAAAAGTTTGCGCAAATAAAATTTCACGTCAAACATTCAAATTTTAGGTAGGAAAGGGTCCGATTCGATTGGCTGTTTAAATAGAACATGTCACGTGAGCTGTGTGTGTGCGTGGGAACAAACTACTGACAATGATTACGTCAACTATTACAGTATTGACGGCGCTGGATTATTGTGACTACTTTCATACTTTTTTTCTTAAGGATCGGAGTATAAACACCTACGTATAGAATCGATTGGAATTATTAATACTTTCTTTGTGCACAGTAGGAATCCACACACGTCATGTCTAGTAGATATTTGTTGTTTCTTGTCTTGACTTAGCTAACAATAGCCTCGATTGTTTATTTACCTGCTTTTTAGATGAAAGGACAGTGCGGCAGTGGCGATCTACGAGTGCGCCTACGGTCTGTAGCGGACGGCTACGGGCTGCTGCGAAGTTGATGTTTCAAAAGCTTTGATGATTATTTATCTAAGACAGTGATTTTGTTTTAAAGTAACCAAAGCCACAGTACCTACCTAGTAGCTATTCATAACGATTCTCTCGCACGTAGTTTCACGTATCCCATACACATAAAGCTCACCTTACTGAAGAACTGATAGCGATCAGGATACATACAAAATGATAGCAACCTTCCAACAGAAATTCATAGAATGCAAATAATAATGAAATCTCCGTCAATCTAGGCGAAGGGAGCATATTCCCACGTGTTTCTGCTTAACGTTCGCCAAAGGATCGCTGTGGCGCATCTGATCGGACAAAAACCGAAGCCCCGAAGGTCAGTATCTGAGAGAAACTGCGCTGCTCTCGTATTGCACAGACCCTTTCACTCTCGAATATACCTGCGCTTTTTACTGCGTTCCCGGAATCGCCTCCGTTGAAGGGAGCGACCACCGAATGCTGGCGTGTCTCAAAGTTTTGCATCGAGCGTGACGATTGATAAGATAAGGGTTTTATAGATTATATTAGGTCTGTCTGTTTAATAATTGAAAAAAAAACATTTTAAGAGTGTTAAAATAAGGACCACTCTGTACCTTTTATGATGTAAAGTTAGATGCAGAAAGCATATTCCTATTTGTAAATTAAATAGGATTCAATTGAAAGAAGATTGAGAAACAGAGTTTATTGCGCCGAATGGGCTGTAATATTTCGCAAATTCTTCTTTTACGAATGAACCTAAAAATAAATCAAATGTATATGGGATGGTCACAAAAAGTCGGGTTAATTACTCGCCTTTGGGATACTCCTATGAAAGGATGTATCGTTTTTCACTAAGTATGCAGTAGGTATCCATTTCTATCTTGTCTTTATAAAAACGAATTGGAACCAAATGTTTTTGATCTAACGTTTGAGGAATATTATGCAAAGATTGGGTAAACTGGTCGCTATTTGTGCATTTTATGAAGTGATACAAACTAGAACCTCTTAACAATAGCGCTGAGTCGGAATAAGTACATAAAATACCTGTCGTCAATTAATTAAATCGATCGATAGCTTGTAGCTTTACAAAAGTTGTAGGAATTACTAGAATTTATTATGTAAAATGCTTTCAAGCAGTTTCAGGCATGTTGAGAAAAGAAACGAAAGAAAATACGTTGACTTGCGACCTTTGCTTGAGGCAAAGAAAGAACACAAAAACAAAAGGAACAAGTTGGTAGTAAACAATGTAGGTATTGTTTCAATGATTTTAAATTTTATTGTGTCAAATATGTTTTCCTTTTAGTTTCTTAACATTTCATTTTATTACTAAGGAATATAATTTATAACCATTTTGCACAATTTGATTGCATTTTGCTGTAATAGAAATAGTTTTTGCAAACAAATTTACCTAAATCTCTCCTTTATATTCAGGTAAGGATTATTTTTTGTCCTAAAATCAGACCAAGAGAGGTATTTTAAACTTAAAGTCATTAAAATAGAGCCCAAATTCAAACACAATCGAAGTTTTATTTGTTACTTATTGATGTAGTATTGAAAATCGATATCGCAAGTTTCGATCATTTATAACTCGCGTCTGACGGGCAAACAAAACGAATGATAAAAAAAAAAATATAGGAATGCGTAACTGGAAGAGTGGAAATGAAGTATTATTGCAACACTTGCACTTTCGATGGCGTCTTTTGTCGGATCGGATTGCGAGAGCTCCGGTTTCAAAGCAATTGTTATCATACCTACACGTGGTTACATATGACTCGATAAATCTTGTCTATTATTCTTCTATGTACTGTTCGAGTAAATAAAACACTTGTAAACATGAGACGTTTATTAGCAGGCTAGCTGTTTGTTGCGACTGATGTTTTGCGAATATTTTTCTGAATGAACTAAGCCGACGTTCGCACGGATGTAAAAATATTGCGGCGGGATGTTATCGCGTACTGGATTTTCAACTCTCTGTGTTGAGCCGAGCATTGAAAATCCAAAAGAGTGCATTCCAGCGCGTCAAAAAACACACTGTTGGATTTTTAACTCTCGGCGCTAAGGTGAGCGTTGAAAATCAAGTGCGCGAAATAAAATCGCCGCGATATTTTTACGTCCGTGCGCAGTCGGCTCAATGTTGTACTCGTAATCGTAAAAACTTTAGAGTAGGTAGCAGTAAATAAAGTACAAACTGTTGAGACAAATGACTTCATATGCGTTCTTCACCTACAGCGTTTTAGTATCTTGGCATGTGAAGATTGCAAATTCACTAAAGATTGCAATAAAGATGGCTGTCCAAACAGCCCTATTTCACTTCCGTTTCACAATAAAACAGCCGCAAACTCTCTACAATATCCTGATAAATTACGTAGGTACTTAATAAAAATATGTACCTGATAAATTATGTTCAACCTAATTCCTTTTAAATGTATTTTATTTGGTTTCGAGTGGATAATAGTCGAGTGTTCTATTAAACATGTATCTATTCAAGTTCTTGTTAGTACAGTCAGTGATGCCTAAAAGGACTTTGTCGGCATGTGTACAAGCCCTTTACAATAGTAGGTGAACGGGTGATTTCACACTCTAGTGGTCCCGGGTAACGCAAGCAAACCATCGCTTCGATGCACTGCGAGACCGCAGAGAATCGTGAGCAAACGAGAACTTACAATATGTTAGTCTAATACTGTAAAATACTTGCAATACGCAAAGAAAGTGCATTTGAAATAGTTTCAATTTGGTTAACATGAATTTAGGGACTGTTTCATTAAACTCTTCCGAAATTATCTCTGCATGCATAAATGTTCATTTTTGCATTGAGAGTTTGAGACTACATAGATAATGTTCGGGCAGAATCTCACTTGAAACGTATGAAAATAGTGGCTATGTGTTTCTCAAATCAGAAAAATGCACACCAACTTACCGATACGTTATCGATCCGTCAATTGAAAGGGTAATAAATTACTACCAAAATAAAATAGTATTCTTATCCTAAAAGTAAACTTCACACAGCATCAAAATTAACATCGTAAGCTGCAATGTCAACACTCAAGTCGTGACGTGTTGGTGGAGCATCGCGCATCGCACGCGAAGACTTTCGCTCGCCTGCACTCGAGCGCGCGCACACGTGCACTTTATGCGTCTCAAAGGATTTTTTACAATAAAACATATGCCGCTTTTTGCTTAACCCACTTTAAGCTCGATTATAACCTTCTTACCTACATTTGCTCCGGTTTTTGTACAAGTGCAAAGCCGCGCGAAATGTTCTCTTAACTGCTTTTAACCGTTCCCATTGATAAACGCCGCTTTTTTGTAAATATTCAATCAGATGTCGGCCAGTACTATTGACCTATATATTACGATAAAGAATAGATAAGCAAGTTTGAATAGTTTGTTCAGCAAAAATATTTTACTTACAAAAGCTTAAAAGTGTTTGTCTAATACTTCGTAGACCCGTGCTACGCCAGTTACAAACCAATTCATAATTTACGATTGGTAAGTAAAAATGCGTTAAACAAAGAGTATTTTCGTTGGTTTCTATCATTGTAGGGTCTCAAGTCTCAGTAAGTTTCCACATTTAAGTATAGTCGATCCGTGGACCGTACTTGTTGGACCATTAAAAGATCACTTAAAATACACTCGATTTTACCTTTGATCTAAAATAGAGAGTAGAAACGAACACATAAATAATTTTGAACCTGTGCTAAAATCTTTCCATCGGACAAAGTAATCATTTATTTGTTATATATTAAGGTGCACGGGTTCATTAATAATAGAACCTTGCTTGGTAATTTCGGTAGACAGAAGGGAATCGGAGTGTGAACAAAAACCGATGTGTGGTGTGACGTGAGTGACGATGATGTTTGTTTATACATAGCTAAGTGTGGATGAGACGGCTCGCATATGGACCCGCAGGAAGAACTCGCGGAATATCGCTCATCTTTTGCTTGTGCAATAATAACAGGGCTGGCACTACGCGTTCCTTTATTTTTACTTAATAATCCTCTTACTAAAATACTTGAGGCTGACATTTTTAGACAATATTATTTATTTTCACTTCAAGTTACAAGTTACAAGTAGGTATCAGTGTAGCCCAGGCTCTTTTATTAGGAGTTCTGTATCGCAATGATTAGTTGAAATGATGAACTCATGACTAGTTGGTTGTGGTAGAATTTGTAAAACTCACGATGCATTATTTGCTTACTAGCAGCAAATACGGCCATTTGCAGCCACCGCATGCGGGTACGGGATACGTATTACCTACTCTAAAATTTTTTTGTTAAGGTGAACTGCCTAAATCAGTAGTACCTTGCGTTTTTTAACTAATTTGCAACTGGCTAGCCGAAACATAATTTTATTTTTAAATATGCAAAAAAATCCAAACGGAATGGTAAGATGATTTTGTTTGCAAACAATATTATGTAATATCAAACATGCTTACCATCAACCCTGGCATGGTTGCGTCGTCTCCCACGGTTGGTGTAACCTGAGTCGGGTGTCCGCGGCTTCCGTCCGGCTTTTAGCGGAGTCTCATCGGTCACCGCACCCCGCCCGCCGCCCATCCATCCTCGCACATATCTAATCAAACAATGTCTCGTGTGCGCCACAACGCCTCCGTACACCGCGACCGACGTTCTCACCCTACTGTAAAAGCATATAAAGGCATCAGACAGAAATTAACGCGATTCTCCTATGCGTAGGTGTCTGATAAAGGAAGCTGAGCGCGAGCTGGCGGCGGGCGCGGGCGCGGACGCGGCGCCTCCTGGGGTCATTAATATTAATTAGGCGCGGTGGTGCCGCCGCTCAGGCTCAATGCGCGGCCTCTTTGCTTCTGACTCGCTGCGAAAATTAATTACTCGCAATCTTTATGTTCCAATTATAAAGGCCTTCGCAACAAATTAAATCTGTCCGGAGCAGGCCTCTTTTGAGAGAGGTTTCACTCTCTTTGTGGGCTTGATAAATGTTCCTTTGCAAAAATTCTTTGAATTCTGCAAAATTTAGATATTTGATTTAATACGTTGAATTACGAATATCTGCGAAAACTTAAAAAGCCATTCAATTATAAAGGTTTAACAATAAAATGGCGATTATAGTAGAAGTTCGTTACTCTGAATGTGGACGTGTGTAATTGTATGTTATTTGGAACTCGTCGAGGGAATAAAAGCGAAGCTGATTCCGATATCCAGCTTTTGCATAAGTGTACACGACTTCCGCGTTTAGTGAGCAAAAACGAAATCTCATAGAAAAAACTACAAGTTTCCCTTTCATCGTGAGGCAAAATATTTAACGGCCGTAACCGGATATCTTGGCGCGGCTCTTGGAAACAAAGAAAAAACCACCAACGTGTTATTACGCGAAACCAACATTTAATAAGGCTATTTTTTATTTTGCATTGGTTTTGGTTATCCATTAATTCACTGCGGGCAAAAAACATTTGGGTGTACGAACGCCTGCCTCGTATTTGAATAGTTTGTTGGCGCACTCATTGTTGTAGGAAGATGCGGAAATGGGATATTTTCTTTCGAGAGAAATATAATATTCTGTGGCTTTATGTTGACCCGATGCAAAAAGTTTGCAACCAGGAATAATTGTGCAATTTTTGATACTTATATGTAGAAGGTGTACCTTTTGCTTGTGTATAACACAAAACTCTTTGATAAAAATAAAATAGTTCTTAACAAAAGAAAATAGTAGAACAACTTCTGAGTACACTAGTATCAATGACAATTTGACTAACGAAAGTCTTAGCGCCGCCGCCGCCTATTTACATAAATATCGAGCTGGAGGAGAGCATCCAAAAGTAGTGTAAAAACTCTTGCTTAGATTTAGATTAAGATAAATTAGACACAGAGCTAAAACGGACTAGCTCATTCATTCAGAGGATTCTATTTATTTAATTAAAACTTTCTGAATTAATGTGATAAAAACTAATTTTACCAAAACATCATGCACATGTTTACGCATTGCTAATGTTCAACAATATATTTAATAGTTACCTACCTACCGTGTGCTGTCCTTTTATGATCAAACTTCGACATTGATATAATTTTGAGTGACGTAGTCGCCCACACAATGGTAAATCTGTATTAAATGCTCTTTTGACACTAATGTTTTTCTATAACATTCTATTCTGTGTCATATTGGACAGGAAACGGTTATTAAAAACCTCAAAGGATCGAGACGTCAATTTTGTCGATATTTATATAAAAAGTGGAGTTATCTGAAAAACTTTTTATGAATGCGTGAAACACGCTCAGGTGATTTAGGTAGCTTGATAAAGAACCATTGCGAAATGTTTCTCAAGTAATATACTTACTTAAGTCAAACAACATTAGGTATTTGTGCAAACGTATGTTTACTAACATGCATACCTACTTAATTATTATGTGCCAGCTTTCATCATCGTTAGCGTGTCTATGAGATTTCAGCATAAGATTAATAAAAAGGGTTATGTTAATTGAAAACATCTATAAAATTAAAATAGATTTTCCTTAAATGTAAAATATAACATGTTAACATAAACATAACATCACGCCTTGTTTCCCCGAAGGGTTAGGCAGAGGCAAAACATGTTAAATAAAAGGAAACGGGTTAACTAATATGTGTTGTCAGTTTGCTGAAATTCTCCTAACTTATAGATTACAGTTTAGCAAGTCATGTTAGTCATGCAAAAGATATTATCCCATATCCCATCAAGTGGGGCACAGACAATGTGTGACCAAGCTAATTGTTCTGGGAATTCGTAGCTCTCTATTAATTTATTTGTAAAAAAACATAAATCGATTTCCTGTCAACAACTGACCAGACACAAGTGGTAGGAGATGTGCAGCTAAAGATTAATGAATCCACAATTAGATACGTCCGAATTGAAATGAAATTGGACTTTTGAGATCGGAAGTTGTTGAATGGTGCAGTATTGATGGATTGTTGCGAAACGATGAAAAAAGTGCGGCGTCCGCAAACTGTCCCGCAGCTGGCCTTCATTTTGAGTAATCCGATCAATATTTTTTACTTCCTTTAAATTTTTTTTTCGGAAGATATCGGACGTCAATCACGTTATGGGTACTTGCCTAAGGAGTGCATCTCGCACGTTCAGGTGACCCAAAACTTACACAAAAAGCTGTCATGTTGGGCGGCCGTGCAGCAGAGGTTACTAAAGTATCACTCTTTCACGATGTTTAAGATTTTAGGATGAAAAAATCAGTTTAATAAAAGTTATTGATTTAATCCCAAGAAGGAAAATTCTAGAAATGGGTAAAGTACAAATATCAAATTGTAAATAGAAACGTCTTTAACAGTTTGTTGTGAGTATTGATTTGTGTATGAAATTGGACAAGCGGAGGGTTTGCGAGAGGTTACGCAAGGGCTGTTGTGTGGATCGCGTCAAAGGTGTTGTCAGTGGCAGGAGCGAGGGCTGAGGAGCCCGGCACTCCGCTGGACGCTGCCTGTGTTACCAGCCTTTTTGGTTTTTAGGAGTTCTTTTTTATTGTGTGGTTTACCTACTTTTTGATAGAAAACAATTTTTTATATATCTACATATATTAACTTATTGGAATTCTTACAATGTAGTGAACATTTTAATTTTATATATTTTTTGCTAAATGTATAATGTTTGTGTGTTTTTGTAGCGTCATTGACGCTACGACTTTATTATGGACAGTACCTATTTTAAATTTTATGTATTTTATTAGGTAGGTATGTACTTGTAACAAAAATGCTACCAAAAAGAAGTTGTCTTTTGGATAAATGTTCAATAATAATATTTTAAGCTTTCTCGTGCTGTCATGGCTTTAAGTCCAAAACTGTCACATTAAATGAAAACTGGAAACCCTGAAAAAGGTTACAAATGATACCTATGTAGCTTAATAATTTATTTCGACTCTACTGAAACTAGTGGAGAAGATAATTATTTGTATAGTATAGTATAGTATAGTATAGTATAGTCATAGTTTTATTTCATTTGTATTTCCACTTCTGGTCACACAGTGTACTTTAATAGCGCGTCATAGTATCGGAGAGCGGATATCGTATCGGAAAGGATTTTCTGTGTCCGCGACTTTACATCGCGACAGAGCTTCGAATGCTTACACTAACACCTAATGTTTTATTTGATTGCTGTCAAGTTACGTAACAGTCTGAGATTCTATAAGTACGAACAACTTTAACCTTCAGGAGGAACGTTTTCCTTGTCACCTATGTACTGTAAAGTTTTTCTCGCTAAAAACTTTTTCAGGAGACGCACCTAGGTAGTGTAATTTTTTTTTCTTCTTCTATCTCGCAGGTAGCGAGACCGGCCAGGGTGCGCTGGACGAACACTAATTTGATTCTCACCACTCGTAGAGCCATTTTCAAGCAGAACCAGTTGAGTATTTGAAAAATTATTTTAAATGTGAAAATTATATTTATTATTTTTACAATTTTATGAATGCTTACAGACTAATACACGTAAATTGTAACGAGATTAATGACTACTGATAATTGCTAATTACAAGCTTCCACATTTAAATTACAATGTTATAAAAAGAAGATCAAAGAAAAAAGAAAGAACAAAGGTATGGAACATGGGTAGGTAGGTATTACATATGTGATACATTTTCTTTTTGGTATTGAACAAAGTGGAATAGGTATTGTTGCAAGCTTTAGCACGAATACACTAAAACGATAAGCTTCTTTTCTTTTTATTATAACTAGGTACATGTCGTAGAACAATCATTCGGGAATTAATTTATCTGTCATTGCTTCATTTTACCTCGTTTTTACTTAATGTGGTGTAGTAATTTTATTCTAGGCGCATCGTCGTCACATATAATTATATAATAAATGTATACAAAATATTGTTAAACATTTTAAAAGAGTAACGGCGGAGTTTCTTAACCATTCTTCTCCATACGAAATTACCTTTTGGAAGGGGCGACAAGAATCAATTTTATTTTCTTGTTAATCTTTGATGTTCAAAAGTGCCTTTTATGTGCCGATTTGAAATAAACCATTTGACTTTGACTTTGGAAAATTTTATGTAAAAGTAAATGAAATAATCAACCTGGTTTTTGTCTCAATAATCAGGATAACTTGATCTCTGGACACGCACACAAATGCATATACATTTTATACTGAGGCCAGAGTTTTGGTCTCAACCGTGTGCGTGACCTTAGCGCCACGGGAAGCAAATTGCTTATAGTAACCCTATTGAACCCTAGGCTCGTGTGAGAGAGTGGGTTGTCTGACAAATATCCTGTAGTTATCAAAAGTATTACGTTACTTTTTTAAAATTTTAGCTAATCAATGAGTTTGTAACATCTCGACTGGCTATGGCCATCGTGTTTAAAATAGAGACTTTGTAAATGTTCTCGTAGATAAACAACCCTAAGGATTACTGGAAAGATTGACCCCAACCTCGTACATTTCAGCAAAAAACATCACATCAAAATGTAAAATTCTAACCTTATTAACAATGGGTAGTGCATTTAATAATATCTTTTATGCGAACTCGCACCTGGACGTTTTATTTGTTGTCCATGTCCACGGGTCAAAAAATATTCAATAGATACCGTCCAACGGATTCCCGTTACATAGACGTTGGTAGGTCACTTTTTATCCACATTTTTGGTAAAAAACGGCATGTGCTCACAAATTATGCATTTGGCTGCATCACAATAGCACGCGTCATGTCGTGTCGTGCGCGACGGCACGAGTGCAGTTTATTATATTTTTTAAAAATTGCGAATTGGTGTCAAGCTAAGCACTCATTGAATTGTGTGGCGTCCTCACACCGCGTAAGATGATTTGCTTTAAGTTTCTCCACATTGTCCTAATGTGACCTGTCATGTTTTGAATATGTTGGTTTTGTGTTCCATTATTCTTTTATTAGTTTTAATGGGTTTTAAATTGTTGATCTTTTCGTTAGAGGATAAAACATATTTATGATATTTATCACTTTAGTCATCAGTTTGGTGATATGCTGTGAATGTTAAAACATTATAATCAAAAGCAAATACGGGTTAGACGTTTCTGAGTTTTGTGATTATTGAGATATATCCGAAATGTTTTTCTAAGGAAAGGATAAACGGAGTTATGAATCTTTGCTTACCGGAGCAGATATGCAACATTTTTTCAGTTTACTTTTAGGTTTATGGTTATTCCATGGCCATTCATGATCAATACTCACAGATAAGCGACAGGACACGTCCGTTGTTTGCATCTGACAAAGATCAACGCGAACTTATCTAACGTTTGTACAGGGACATTACAAAAAATGTATGTCGATGTTATTTTTGAATTTGTGCAAGGCGTTTGACAGCGGACGAAGATTCGTGTGATACAAAAGGTGACAGTTTCGACTGGAAGGAGTACGACGGGCGCACAAAGGGGCCCAGACGTTTGAAAGACGTTATGAATGGGCTGAAAGAAGGAGTGATCGAGCAGTGACCGTCCGCCGCCCGCCGCCCGCCGCCGGACCGCGTCCACAATGGCCGCGCGATAGCATTAATCCTTTGTGAACGGGAAAATGCCAACATTTACAAATGAACGGTTTACATAATGTACACCGTCTTCCGATCACTGCGGATAC
Source organism: Fissipunctia ypsillon (assembly GCA_947568875.1). Classification (NCBI taxonomy): domain Eukaryota; kingdom Metazoa; phylum Arthropoda; class Insecta; order Lepidoptera; family Noctuidae; genus Fissipunctia; species Fissipunctia ypsillon. The sequence continues at coordinate 10,880,197 of OX387651.1, forward strand.
ATACGACGGACACGGTCCATCTATCTAAAGTTGTACATATCATATTTACCTAAGATAATATGGGTTTCGGAGGAACTAATTTATCTGTATGGCCTTCATTCTAGACATTTAAAAATCACATGTTTTTTACTGGAATGGGAAAGACATTTTATTGATGTTGTTGATACAGTCGCGGTCTAAAAATGTTTACCTATCAGTTTTCAAATTAGATTCTTTATTACACTTTGTGCAGTAGGGTCTAAAATGCTATATCTACATAGGTAGTATTTTTTAATAGTTGTGAAGCATCTATTCTAACAAAAAGAGAATTAATGACTTTTTGACACTGACAAAAATGTCATTTGTTACCATTTTGTTACAAAGACATTTACCAAAAATATTTGGTGTGAAAGAATAGAAATTGATTAATTGAAATAAAATGGCAAGTTTAACCCTGCAACAAAGGGTTGAAATATTATTTCTCCATGAAAATGGCTTGAATATTAGTGCTATATCACGAGAACTCAATATATATATCGATTCACCGTGAGATTTTGGATACGGCGTCATGGCGAAGAAGGGCAAATAACTGATCATAGAAGCAATTCAGGACGACGACCGAGATCAACGATACGAAGAGCACGGCTTCACACCAAGTGGTCATTTTGCTGCTTTATATGATGTGTCCTCAAACGGTTCAACGAGCTTTGCACCGATCTGGGCTACACTACAGACATCATGCTACTAAAGTGGAACTCAAACCTCACCACAAAACTGCCCGACTTAATTTTGCGCGACAATATCTTGATTTTGATTGGTCGACTGGTATATTTACCGACGAAAAAACTTTTGAATCGAGTCAAATGGAAAGATTAACTTTATGGCGTTATAATCGCACTCGGTATGATGAATGAATATCGTGCCTCAAAATTAATCTAGTCGCATACCTAACAGTCAACATATAGGCGACGACGTCGGAGAACTGACGTCGTTAGAACTTTCTAAAGCAACACATACACTTTTGGAAGAGGTGATGCTGCCTGGTGTGCGCGTTGTGTATCCTGCAGCAGATTTCCCACAAATTGATTACCTTTAGGATAATGCACCGATACACACGGCCTGGTCTGCTATGGCGTGGTTCAACGTGCACCGTGACATTCGTCTCATTCAATGGCCTGCTCGGTCAGCAGATATGACGCCGATTGAAAATCTGTGGGGCATAATGGTTCAACGCTGGAATTGTCAGAACGAAAGAAACCTCAAGCTCTTAGATCACATTGTGACTAGACTGATTTATGCGTGCGCCTTGTCACATCTATGCGGGATAGACTACGTGCCGTCATAGCTGCTGATGGAAGCTATACTAGTTATTAAAACAGTTTTTTTTTTTTAAATAAAGCTTAAATAAAAAATAACATAACTGGCGAAATGTGGGTGTACCATAATAGGTACACCTCTGCCTAACCCTTCGGGGAAACAAGGCGTGATGTCATGGTATGTAAATAAAAAAAATCCTCAAAAAATTAAAGATTTTTTGAATTTCTATTTTATTCTTTCTATTTTCGCATTTTTAGTAATAAGTTCCAGTTTCGACCTCGCTTTGTTAATGTCCGTATATCCCAGTTAATCTGTTATCGTTTTATCTTTATTTTTACAAAAAGGGTTTTATAGGTATATCTATCCTAGATGACGTGTAATTAAAAAAAGTATGCTCTATACCTAATCAAATCACATAAACATATCATCGACCTTGTGACATAGATGTGTGCATGCAATTCTAAACCTTAAGGTGTAAAGCATTTTCAAATCGCAACTGTACAAGCAGGTTTATTTACTTTTTAATTCGAATGCTTTTAAATAATAATAATAAAAATCTTTATTTATCCAAAAACATACAGAGTTTGAGATACAGCTTGATATTTGGTTTAAAAATATATTGATAGTTTATGTTGCAAATTCTGTACAAGAATAATAATACCTACTCTACCTCTTAAGCTAAGCTATACGTATTTTAAGAGGTAGTTTACGGTCAAGGTTTACAATAATCAACAAAAACTTATCTCGACTATGTCATTCTACTGTATGGTACCTAAACAAAGAATAAAAAGAATGAAATTGTACGAGTATGTATAAGTGTGTTGTGTGTGTATGTGTAACGTGTGGGGGTGTGTTTTTGTGTGTATGTGGATATATTTCTAGCCATTAAATAACTTGGAAGAACATGTACCTACTTGGTTTTCTATTTATTTACGGCCGAACCCAATAACCTATCTATAACCAGTTTTGGCATACTGGAGATAGAAAACCTATCTATCTATGGTTTTAACGTCCCAATAATATACAAGAGAAGGCCTGACATAAGGACAGATAGAATTATACTGTCTACCATCAATAGCGATCTGTCTTTTACTTAAAATAGGTTATTGGGTTCTTCCGTTAGAGATTTAGGTACGGTTAGATCAATAAAATTCATCAGTCAGTATTTTAACCCTTTCACTAGAAATAAAATATGTTTTGTAAACACATTGCCATGACGACAATGAAATGTTAAAGATAAACAATCTCACAACCCATATTAATAATGAAACAAAATAGTTAATAGATAAAGATAATTCTATAAATAAGCATCTACTATTATATAACAAGAATATGTTTTGTCTGGTAGCCAAATAACACGTAACCGGTCGTAATGTTCAGTTGGGGGAAAACATAAATCCAGCTTTAGCGTTGAAATAAAAAGAGGACTTCTGTAAGTGGGATAGTGTAGGATATAATTCACATTTATGCGGAGCGGCCGACGGTGCGTATCGAGTCGCCGGGATAGTTCGCAACGACAATTCTCCCGGAGAAAAGGGAATTATTCATCACACCCGGAAGGGGAGAGCCCGTGACGCAAGTATGGAATAGCCACCTGCCGCGCTTTGAACGGTCTATCCACCCCTGCACAATCGTTCCTTTTTCGACTAAATGTAGTCGAACATAGAGTCTATATTTAAGTGGTTCCTTCACCCTGTCGGCTATCCTGATCAATTCCGAGGGTCCAGTTGACTGTTGCCAGTTGCAGAATCAAAAGTTTAAACGGCCGTCGAGAACAAAGGGCAGTCGGACAGGGCTCACAGGGCTACGCGGCTAGGGATAAATATTCAATGCGAATCCTTTGGAGGCGATATTTTATACTTTATTCTTGTTCGATTGTCGCTCTCACCTGCACGATGTAGGCTCTCGTAAAAGCCGAGAATTTTATATGAGAACTTACTTTGCTGGGGTTGAGACGAATAAATGTAACGGACTTTTGGATCTTAGAAAAAAATCAAAAGAATAGATTGCTCATGTTGCCAAGCAATAGGTGAGTTTAATTAATATCCATTCAGAGTGAAATGATTTTATAGTATGAAGTGACGTCAATTACATTGTGCTGATCCTACTGGTTTTATAACTGACAAAAAAGTAGGTAATTAATACAAAAGAACTTTGCAATATCGAAAACCCAACTATTCCCGAAAATAGCAAAAGTCGACATATTGATTGGCGTGTTAATGAAAATCGATTTAATTGTTAAATATAAAAACGTTGTAATTAACACAACGATCACTTGAAACGTTGACACGTTCTATTGAGGTGTCAATCTACTCAAACAAGTTTGTAATCAATCATAAGATTGTTGTAACGATATCGATTCTTGATCAACCGCCCTTCTATTATTATAAAGGAAAACCAGATTTTGTCCAAAGTTTACTAAAAATTTACATTAAAATCGCACACAAACACAAAAAAAAGAACTGGTAGAAATTCGCTTTATTGTGTGCGATTGATTCGTAACGGCCGAGCGCGCTTTAATGTGAATAAAAATATTCACAATTTTTGTAATTCCGTGGCAAGCGCACATCTGTCGTTCACACGGAAGGTCGAATCACAATTGTACGCAAACAATTATTAAGTTTACCTATGTTGGGCAATTATTTTTGGCAACTACTACCTAAAAATATGATTTCTTGAAAACAATTTATATGGTCGCACTGAAAATAACTGCCGGCTAACTTTTTGCGAGAAACAGAAGACTGTAAATGTGGCCTCGCTTTTTTATTGCAACCTGGTGATTTTTCTCGATATCCGATGGCTATTGTCAATAATTGTTAACTACTGGTGCAAAAAGTTTCGCAAGGCTTTATCTATATGGTACAATGCGTCGGAGGCGTCATAAAGAGTCGTTGTGCCCCAGTTTGCAAAACTGGTATAAAATATGTATTGTTTCAGATAACAACGCAATAGGACAAATTACTTGCGCATGTCGGAACACTTTGTTCTGGACCCTTTTTGTTTACTTTCGTTTTAATGCTTGCTTTATGACTTCAAGTTGCCAAAATAAGGTTTGCGCGATATTTTACTATTCGCTTCATTATTACATAATTATATGTATATCTAAAGCACCCGACGAAATACTACATTATGATACAAGTGTGTAATGATCAATGCACACGCGTTTCATACGATCTTTTTCCACACACTTGCGAGGCAACAAATAAATAAAGTTTCATAAACTAATTACCAATGTCAAAAAAATATGAAATATGACCAGGGGATTCCTTTTTAACCGACTTCAAAAAAAGGAGGAGGTTCTCAATTCGTCACGTACCTATATATTTTTTTAATGTTGTACACCGATTTCTCCGTTGATTGTGAACCGATTTTGAAAATATTTTTTTTGGTTTGAAAGTGTATGCTCTCGAGGTAGTCCCATTGTCACCAAGTTAGAATCTGATGAGGGGATCCCATGGAAATCGAGGGAAACCGTCAATTTTTATAGGCACACGTACCTATAATGATTTGGGTATTTTTATAGTGATTTTTTTATTTTATTTAAGAAAGTTTTACTCTTGACTCTAGTGTAGGTCAGAGATGATAGAGATTTTCTGATATAAGGGATATTTGTGACCCTTGATCTAGTAGAGTTCTGAATCTCACAATGCTACCATTTGAAGCTCTGATATGAGCCAAGCTGTGAAGCTTGGCATCCACCAGTCTTACGTCGCCAATGAGCCTCTTAGCTCTGCGTTCCACCGAGTCAAGCGTGGCAAGTTGGTATTTAGCGGAGCCATCCCAAAGGTGGCTGCAATACTCTATGCAGGATCGGACTTGCGCTTTGTGGCGAGTTAAAAGCTGCCCAGGCGTAAAGTATCGCTTCACCCTATTTAGGATGCCCAGTTTCTTGGCCGCAGTTTGGGCTTTGTACTCGATGGAGGCACCGAAGTTGAGACATGATGTCAACTCCATACCTAGGAGCTTGAGCCGATCAGTTACAGGAACAGATGTACCCCGAAAAGTAGGAGTCCGATCGAAACGACTCCTTTTAGCGGTAAAAAGACACGCCTGTGTTTTGGTGGCGTTAAAAGAGACCAGATTATCATCACCCCACTGGGAGACAAGGCTTAAGGTCAAATCTGTCTGCTGTGATTCGTGCATTTACTCTCTGAAAGCACCATTTGGTGAAGTGGAACTGATGATGAAGAGCACAGATGGCCACCGGAACAATAATAATATGATAAGTATTTCACGGGTTGCGATTCGATTACTTTAAAATGTGAAGAGCATAAATTGCTTAGCAATCAGTTCATTCTCTTCACAATGCATGTGGTGATGTGAAGCTGATGGTGCAGTACCAGGAGAACTCCTCAACAATTAACGTCCCTGCATCGGGTAAAGCAATATTTTGTAAAAGGTGATGAGCAGTTGACATTAGGCTATTGTAACTTAGATAAATTACAAACCGACCCACTAAAAAGTCTAAACATAACTAATTTTGGGAGTCGGTGGCAAAAAACTAAAATACAGATCCAAAGACACCGACTGCCGAAATTAGTCATTTTTCACTTTGTAGTTTGTTTTTTTCGGAAGTCGGTTGTTTTTTTTTTTTTGTTAAAAAGTTTTTATCGCGGTGTCTTCGCAGGTTGTAGGAGAGGCAAAGGCATGAAGCCGTCGAACAGTCTAATAGGTATTTAAAAGCTTGTAAACTGAATATTTTGTACGTTATTTGGATACAGAACACGAAAGGATGTTATTTTTTTGACAAAAATAAATAATTTGATGAAATATTATGTTATTTTATCATATTTTATTTATCCTACACAGTAGGCATAAAAAAGCATGAAGACTCTTTGATGAGATTAAAAAAGCGCACATCTCTGACTAGTACCTAAATAGTTATTATCTGTGGCGCACATCACCTACCGCACGAGTGCGGTAATATAAAGTAGGTAGGTATTACGGTATTACGGGCTGGTGTCCGCAACCACGTCAATGCGCGTATTTTGCGTAAAGTTTATTTATTTGCATAGATTGTAGGTGACATAAGGTATTAAAAAACAATTGTGATCCTTGTACAGTCTAACTTAGATTAGGCATGCAAACATTAATAAATGAAATAAACGAGTAGGTACTAATTAAAAAAAAATTAAAAATTGTGTCAAAATACAAAATTACGAATCGCCATACAACGTGGCAATGCTGCCAGCCTTTTGGGCACTTTTCCTGTTGACAGCGATGCGGACGAATTTTTTGATGCCCTATGATAATATATATCTATATTTTTTTACATTTGTGCATATTATAATTATTATTTTAAGTCTGTTAGCTTATATATTATGTAAATATTATGTTCCGAAATAAAATAATAAATATACACATATTTATACTAATAACATTTTATATTAATAATAAATATACACATATTTTTTTTTGAATGGACACACACGTGTCCATTCAAAAAAAAATACGAATTACAGTTCAAAACGGGTACAATTAAATAAGTTGGTAAGTATGTCGTTAAATTTCATAAAAATTTTATCATCATCTGCCTAGCCTTTTCCCAACTATGTTGGGGTCGGCTTCCAGTCTAACCGGATGCAGCTGAATACCAGTATTTTACAGTACCTGGGCAATACGATACCTCTTGGTAAGACTGGTTGTCAGACTTTCGGGCTTCTGACGACCCGTAACGACTGTCAAAGATCCACGAATGACAGCCGGGACCAACGGCTTAACGTGCTTTCCGAGGCACGGAGGAGTCTCGGTATGTAAAGATGGTCACCCATCCACGGACAACCCCGGCAAGCGTAGCTTAACCTGATGGAGCGACCCGTGCGGCTGTTATTACTTAGCCACGAGCTCCTCATAAAAATATTATAATTATCTTAAATTAGAAATTAATATTAGGATAAATTTAAGTCATTGTTAATCGAGTAGGTACTAACATTTTTCAATCAATAATGCTGATAAATTCTTTTTAAAATTGCGTATTGTGTCATCTTTTATTATGTTAGGTATTTTATTATATATTTGTAGGTCCCATACTAGAAACATTTCTTTTGTAGTATTGCAACTCTCAACTAGTAAAAGATTTTTGTACTGGCTTCTGATTGGTCTCTTACTAGTTTGTTGGAGATGCATGTTACGTTTAACAAAAATTGCCATTTCTAGAACATACATTGCCGGAAATGTTAACAGCTTTAGGGACTTAAACACTGGAAGTAACTAACATAAAGTAAAAAGCAAGCGAATTTAATACACTGCAGTATGAACCTAAAAGCGGTTCAATAAAAGCCACTTTACGAGCAAGTGTGTTGAAAATATTTATACCTAATCTCGATTATAATTGCATCAAGCACAAGTCATTATAATAAGGTGACTCTTTTAAGTTCCAGGAAAGCCTAATGACCAGTCGTTATGTAAGACATACACGAAAATATTAATGGCGTCTATGAATAACCCAGTTAAGAATGCTGCATTACATAATCACGTCCACTGTTATTACATTATTATCAATATCGGTGCTAGCAGTGACTCAAGTAAAGTGAAAGGGTTATCTGAAGAACAATGCTTGCGTCGACTGTGAAAGGGTCCTTTTGTTTACAACATTGAATAAGCCTTTCAAACAATACACGTTTGTGTGAATAACCCTGCGCGAAAGAAAGGAAAAAGTAAAAGTGTTACACGAATTCCTTTATTTGCGAGCAAATTGATGCGTCCTTGAATTCACTTCGGCAAGGCTTAATTGTGGTTTCTCGTCTTCAAAGAGTTGGGTTGGGTCCTTTGAAGAGCACGCCGGAGGATGGGGCGCGCCTGCTCTCGAGACAAAGGAATCTCAGCGCTCATTTTCACTCTGGACAGAGGCCTCTTTATGAATAGCGTTGTAGGTAGCAACATACATATTATGACAATTTTATATTTGTGTGTAGACAAAACTCATAAAATTCAGAGCGCAAACATAAAATAGTAGATCAACTTTATGTCCAATCTCCCATCTGTCATTAGGGCATGTGCGGTAAACAAGAATTCCTATATCAACATTAGCGAGATGGCATCAGCAACCTTAAACTATAATTCAGGATTTAGAGTATATTTACGTTAATTAACGATGTCGTAGTGATGTCAGATAGTGTGCCACCTGCCTCGTTGGCAAACTTTATAGTTTACTGCGAATGTTGAGGGGACAAAGATGTTGTTGTTGCCCAATTTATAGTTACCCTGGTAAAACACGGCCGCCTGCCTCCGAAACGAGGCAAGGTGGCAAGACGTGTGCCAGATAACAGACTTAAACATCCTGACAGATAAGGACCATGCACTACGACGGAAAGGGACGGACACATAGTTTTTTATCTAAAAAACATAGTTGCACTTAATTGCTACAAGCGAAATGCAGCTTAAAGATCCTAGTTATAGCGGTGCTTTTCGTGTAAAATTTTTAGGCACGCGACAGCAGCAGGTGGGAGCAATGCTCATAAAAAACTTGGAATCTTTTTCGCCGTGCGTCGTATTGTTAAAGAACGGTGTCTTTAGTCTTGTTTGATTTATTGATGCTGATAAGTGTGCAGATCTATAATAACACCAGTTCCGATAAAAATACATTTTATAAATAGCACTAATCAAAATAGTTGACGAAGTCAGTAATATTCCTACTAGTCGTTAAAAAATGACTTTTGTTAGACCAGCAAGTTAGCCCATCTAGCTCATCTTATCGGCTCTCTTCATTTAATTTTTCTGAGCAGGCCTATCCCGACATGAATAAGAAGATCCAAACAAGGCCACCTGCCTTGTTTGGATTTTCTACACGAATGCATGTTGCAAGTGCGTTATTTCTGTCTGAACAGAATGTTTTCAATTCTTTATTACTTTTCAACCTATGACTTTCTCGAGAGGTTTTAGAATTGTATAGCAAGCTTAATTAAAAAGTTGTGAGATTACTTTTATGCTCAGACTGTACTCCATCAAGAAGGATTACCTCTACATAAGTTACCATACATCTACGACGTTGATCGTCTATTGAACCCATTTGTGTCTCTCCGAATGATATAACCCGAAATAACTTCACATAATGTTGTCTAAAAAACACAAAACTCTAAAATAGGAGCAGCTAGTCAGCCACTCGTTTATTTCCCTGAGTCGGGACAAAAAGCAACACTAGGGAGGCGCGTGCTCACTAAAATGGTAAAAATAAAGTGGTAAAAATAGCGGGTACAATAAAAATGGTAAATTTACGCGGTCCGCCGTCTATGGTCGACACTTATGCTTTTTATGCGTGTTGTCTTTGGCTAATGATTGCCTCGTGACTGCTGCAAGGCCGCCGGTAAAGTTCTGTGGAGCGGTAACTTGTTACGCCTACACATGTATTACCAAATTAGATGCGCATACGAAGCTCCCATTATGTTGTGTAATTGTAGTGTATCAGTTCCTCTTCAGTTACTCTGAATCTGTATGAACTCCGCCAGTTCTTTCGTCAGAAGTTGACTATGGCGAGATTCAATTTGGGAGATGTTAAAGCACATCAGTAACAATTTCTTGTGAAATTTCATTCAGTGATACTGATAGGCAAATCGCCTTTTAGATGTTTTATCTACTACTTATACAGGCAATACGAGGTTTGAAGAACATCCATAGACAATTTCTATTTTTAAATGTTTATGTTCTGAGGAATAATAGATATTCCCAGAAAGTGTAGTTAAGTTTACATGAAGTTAGTCGTCTCAAGTTTGCACACAATAGAAGTAAAGTGGAGGTCCATTTTACTTCTGTTTATCGTCAACATACAGTAAGATTGATGATATCATTATACAACACACACCACTATCAACATCTAGGACCGCTGAATATCTAGTCTGGTTTTTTAAAACATTAATTAGCAAACTCAATAAAAAACAAAAGGCAAGAGTTAAATGGAAGAAATAAATACGGCAACATTGCAGGCTGAAAATTCTTCTTTGGGAAATTGTAATAAACGCTTCTCTAAATACATTCAGTCAATTGAGGATAGTACCTATACATAAACAAACTTTTTTATATAAAAAAAACAACAACCAACTTCCAAAAAAAAATCACTACAAAGTGAAAAATAACTTTAAATTCGGAAGTCGGTGTCTTTGGATCTGTATTTTAGTTTTATGCCACCAACTTCCGAAATTAAAGTTATTTTTTAACCGACTTCAAAAAAAGGAGGAGGTTTTCAGTTCGTCGGAATGATTTTTTTTTATGTATGTTCCCCGATTACTCGAAGATGGCTGGACCGATTTGGAAAGTTATTTTTTGTTTGAAATACTAATACCTACTTCCCAGTTGGTCCCATTGCTATCACGTCAGGATCTGATGAGGGAGAAATCGAGGGAACTAAATATTATATGCACACCTATAGCGATTTGGGTATTTTTTATATTAATTCGTGCATTTGCTCTCGGAAAGCACCATTTTGTGAAGTGGAACTGATGATGAAGACCACAGATGGCCACCGGAACTACGTACTCAATAATAAATATTTCACGGATTGCGATTCGATTGCTTTAATATGGTTGCTAAGCAATTTATGCTTATCTTATGGTGAAGTGGAGCTCATGGTAAAGTACCAGGAGAACTACTTAACAATTAACGTCCCTGCATCGGGAAAAGCAATATTTTGTAAAAAGTGATGAGCAGTTGACATTAAGCTATTGTAACTTAGATAAATTACAAACCGACCCACTGAAAAGTGAAAAATAAAAAAAACTTTTTTTACAAAAAAAAAACAACCGACTTCCCAAAGAAACCCTACAAAGTGAAAAATACCTAACTTTAATTTCCCAAGTCGGTGGCAAAAAGTGACCTATTTGATAACATCGACAATCGTATACAGGTTGATGCAGTGTACACGGACTTTCGATAAGCTTTTGACAAGGTGGATCATGAATTGTTGCTGAACCGAATAGCTTTCAATGGTATTCGCGATAACTTTTTGCGATGGTTCATTTCGGTCATCACTAACCGTTGTCAACGGGTTGTTATTAACGGATACCACTCTCATGCTACTCGGGTTACATCTGGTATCCCACAAGGCTCTATTCTCGGTCAGGATTGCTATCTTCTCTAAGAGGACTTGGATCGACTGACGAACTATTGTTACACTAGTAAGCTCCATCTGAGCGTTCCTAAGTGTAACTGCCTAAATGTTACGAAAAATCAATACATCTTAAAGTTTTCATACTAATCATTTTGTTATGTTTTATTGAATAAAGTCGATTCGTGATCTTGGCATATTGCTTGACTCAAAACTATGCTTGGATTTGCATATCGAACAAATTGTATTGTAAATAAAGCATAGGTATAAGATGTAAGGATTTATAATGAGATCAACCAATGACTTTAAGCGGATTTGTCTCTGCCTGTATAAAACCCTAGTCTGTTCCTAGCTCGAATATATCGTATACATAATATTCTCGTATCCATCTGTAACCTGTACCTACTATGGCAAATACCTACATTGACATGATAGAAAACGTTCAACGTGGATTTTTTCGTGCAATGCACTACAGGGGTCACAAAACTTATCTACAGTAGGTATAAACAACTCTGTAATTTATATAATATTAGATATACAAGCTTTTGACGCTCAGCTCTAGACGTAGGTAAACGATAGAAGCAATGACATTTTATAACATTGTTAATGGCAATTTTGATTATATTGATTTAAGTAATGTATTGTGCTATGCGAGGACTGCCTTAGACGGCAGGTGCGTGCAGGAAAACTCTATATGCAGTAGGTTACCGGCCGATCTAACACTGGTCTACGTTCACCAGTTCGGCGAATGGCAGCAACCTACAATGAAGCATTCAAACACTTAATAGTGAAGCAATTAACATTCCAATTCAAATTTCAACAAAGGAAAGGAATTATTGTGACATAATGGCCAATTTTTTCATCAAAAATACTTAAAACTGGCCTAATTACAAGTAATTTATTTTTAATCGATTATCTTGTTTATGAGTCAGTGCTCTTTTTAACCGGAAAAGTATTTAGTATTTTATAAATGATGGTAGCTATCAGTATAGTTAACTTTTCAAAAAGTCACTCAATTAAAAATGTGATGTGTGTGGACAATGTAAAGTGAGTAATTTATTATTAAATGACATTTTTGGATGAACACTTTCAAATTAGCGGTACCTACTAAACAATCCTTTTTGAATCAGAATACAAAAATTATTCGAAATCAAAATCATAAGTAGTTGCTTTTTTATTAGGGACTAGCTGTGCCCCGCGACTTCGTTCGCGTGGATGTCGTAAGATACACAATAAACTAAAATAACAGCCACATTTTAATAAAACTCCCTCGTCCCCCGACCCGTTGCCAACCGCGCTATTACCTACTTCGTTTTCGCTTAGTGTTCTTTCTAACTTTTTTCTTTTTGCTCGTCTCCTAAGAGTCATAGCGTGATGTTAAATAGCCTATAATAATCCTCGAGAATTGGGCTACCAAATGCAAAAACAATTTTTCAAATCTGAATTTTTGTTCATAATTTCATGGGTTTTGGGTTTTTTGCGCGGAACCCTAATTATTTTTCTAAAATAAAAGTAGCCTAAGTTACCCGCCGTAACATTAGCTATCTACCAGTGAATTAGGTCCAGCCGTTTCGGGGATTAGTCGGAACAAACAGACACTAGACATACAAAAATGTTAAAAATAGCTTTTTTGTTATAAGTACCATTTATACTTTCTTATGCATTTAGTAAAAAGTTGTTATTTTGACATTACAAACAAACACTTCAATTTTATTTATTTGTATAAATAGCTGTGCCCCGCGACTTCGTTCGCGTGGATGTCGTAAGATACACAATATACTAAAATAACAGCCACATTTTAATAAAAACTCCCTCGTCCCCCGACCCGTCGCCACAAATTACCAGATAAATCACTCCATGTAATACGCGCGCTAACTACCTACCGGCAGCCGGACCGCACGCAGCCCATTTCTCAGTGGGTTGCCAACAGCCGCGAGGCGCGTATGTATACGCATATATTTCGGTCGACTTGACGTACTTAGTTTCAAATTCTTATGATATGGCTGGTGCTGGTATATTATGTGCAGTTTATACCTAGATATGGATCCAGCAAGAGAAGAGATAAAAACTTATCTTTTTTCAGTTTACCTGCTGATACAGTTTTACTATCGTTTTTTAAATAGGTAAATTGTTTAAACTTGCATGTTTCGCGTTTTGTATTTTATTTTTAGGTACGTAATTACTTCTAATATACGTCTGGGATAAGTATAGAAAGTACAATGACCTCCATTTGTCAACTGTCATTTGAAAATTACGTTTAACAAAAATCTACTTTGTGCAAATTCATTTTCAATAATATTTATTACCGTTATTATCTTGTTAATGTTATGTTCATATGATTATTGTTTGTTAGAAAAGCGTGCATGACATCACAATGAGGCGCCAGTGCAGGTTTGCTCATAGTATAGATGTGTTCATGTTGTTAGAAGCATAGCAGTTACTAATTACGCTAATTGTGTAAATGAACGAACAAATCAATTAATCGTGTTTTCAGTTTCCTCCATTTCGTATTTCATTCGTATTCGTGGCTATGCGGAGTGGTTACGTCACTGATGACTAAATAGTTAGATACGACACGTTGCGTACGATGTACTATGTCTTACTTGTCTTATTACAATTGCAGTTTCGGGGTGTGGTCACCGAATAATAAATAGTTACCTAACATAAAAATATTTCTCGGTCTTTCATAAGTATTTTTAACAATTAAGCATGCTAAAACATTAAAAAGCATTTTATTTTATTTCATAACAAATACCTACTGACATCTTTATCGAAAAAGGTAGCCCTGGCAATTCACAATAACCACGCGGCGGCGCGCAGTTACAAAGCAAAACTCACTTTACGCTTGTAAAGTTAGGTACATTTTCGTTCGCAACGTCTAACGACTCGAAGGTGTAGGCTATAGGTAATTGTAGCAGTAGGTATTGAAAATTTTGTATGGAGTGATTTATCTGGTAATCTGTGCCGTCGCGTTGAATCGCCCGCCCGCACTATTACTTCGTTTTCGCTTAGTGTTCTTTCTGACTTTTTTCTTTCTGCTCGGCTCCTAAGGGTCGTAGCGTGATGTTAAATAGCCTATAACTATCTTCGAGAATTGGGCTACAATAATTTTTCAAATCCGACTTTTTGTTCACAATTTGTTTGGTTTTCATTTTTTTTTTTTGCACGGAACCCTGTTTTTTTCTTTTAATAAAAGTAGCCTAAGTTACCCGCCGTAACATCAGCGATCTGCCAGTGAAAGTCCCGTCAAAATCGGTCCGGCCGTTTCGGAGATTAGCAGGAACAAACAGACAGACAAAAATGTTAAAAATTGTTTTTTTGGTATAAGAACCGTTTATACTTTCCTATGCATTTAGTAAAAAGTTGTTATTTTGACATTGCAAACAGACACTTCAATATTATTTATTTGTACTATGTATAGAGTATAAGTAGATTGAATTGATAATTTTAAAGACTTGGATGTTCTAGTAAAGGAAACTGGTGCTAGAAATTACAACAAAACACAATTAGTGACAGGAAAAGACGATAAAAGAATCATATAATTTCATCATGCTTGCTCTAAGAACGACCAAAGTACAATATTCAATTTTAATTCAATACAAATATAGCCCAGAGTTCTAATCGCTATCATAATTATAATTACAACCAAAGAACAAACAGTTACGAGATAAAGCTGAGCAGGTATGTTCTCAATTTAGTTGCAGTCAAAGAAAGTACCGGCCGGCGCACGGGAGCGCTCGTAAAACATAAAAAGTGCTTATGTGGCGCTCGCTGCGAGGGCTGAAAGACAACGTCAGGAAGGAACATAATGTAGTAGCGGCCATAAAAAGTGAATGCATTGCGTGCACGTGGAGTGCACCGGGGGGGTGCTAGGCGCGCGGGGGGCCGCAGGGAGGGGCGTGGGGGTGTGTTTACCGCGCGGAGGGGCGGCCGGCCGCGGCTCTCGCTCTCCGCCGATGTACCGCCAGTGTTGTGGTAGGTCACACGGAGCGCGCCCGCACCGCGTGCCCAAATCATTCACAATCGTGACTCCGCGCCGACATAACATGTAATCGCTCTCCAATAAACATTATCACTTAGTTAATTCTTGACAATCTTACAAGGACTATGATGACAAGTTGTTGAACAACGATAAACTTTATAAACAAACTAGTGCAAATAAATGCATTTTGCCGTGACCCTGGAGTGAGATGGCCCTGTCGCTGCAGTCGACGCAGAATTCGAGAGGTTTGTGAAGTTTTCAGTTTAGATTAGTGCGCCTCGCTGTCTCCTCGGTCCGCTGAATTTGGAAGTGCATGTGTGTATAAAGTTTCAAACGCTGCCGGCGCGCGACATGCGTGGCGCGAGCGATGCGATTGGCCGCCCACACGCCCGCGCTCACCGCACACATGTTTATTTGCATTCAGCGAACTTTGCAGATTCAGTGAACCGTAGGCGGTAGCGAACGCGTAGCCGCGCGCTACGGCTCCGCTACGAAGCACCGCGTAGTACGTGCTACGAGATTTTATTAATTGTTGTTTTATGTGATACATACCAGTATTTTGTGATATGTGAGTAAATTTTACTTATTATAATATTCAAATTGTATTGTATATCGTTTTCTTGAAAGAGTTAATAAGTATATTACACAAAATAAACGTAAAACTAAAGTATTAAAGTAATGTCCATTCACATTTTCTTATCACTCACAAAGTGTAGGTAAATAAAGAAGAAACAGTGTACTGGATCATATTCGTTTAAGGTAAATTGTTTATTATTGTCAGAGTAACCTCTGAGGTTACTTATAATTTTCTTATTTTCATTTGAATGTTCTGTTCGAGAAAATTTCTTATCTATCGATTAGAATCCCTAAATTATTATTAAAGTAGTTGTAGCAGGTATAATTTATAAATTGAGTAAGAGTTTTCATTGACGATAATTGTATATTAATGGCTTGAGTAATTGCAAAAGTTTCTTTTCTAATAACTACTTCAACGTACCTGTGTACTAATTGTAATTACATACCTACTTAGACTGTTAGTATATTATGGCAATTGCGCGTCCGGTCGGTTAAATAGGTACCTACTCGTAAGCTTAGTAAGCCATACGATAAACTAATTGCTTACAAATTCCTTAATTATTCCGTTAAGGTATTTTAATTTGGTTTTTTTGAAGGATTTGTTGTAGTTAGGTGCAAGTTTGATGGGGTCTTGTCCTAACTACTAACGCCATCTAGTATCGCATACTGGAAACGATGCTTTAATTAATTCCTTTTTATTTGTACGTAATAATAAGCGCTTTCTTTTACGAAGCATACCATACGTATAATTATTTAATTTAATAAACGAGTGTTCATTTTAGAACAAAATAACATTTCTTGATGATTGAATTATAGATATAAAATTAAATTTAGTATTGATTACAATCTAATCGTTTATACGTAATTCATAAGTAAATATTATTATCAGATGAAACATCGTCAAGAATGAACCCTTCGTGTCTGCGCGAACGCAGATCTACGTGAGACACAGTGGCTTCTTAATTGTTTATGTGATTATGGCATACGAGTGTCATTAGGTGTAGGTAACCGAAATTTGATACTTTTATCAAAAAGTATTAGATAAAGATATGAGTATATTTAGCTTTAACTATTCTTTGCTAGTAGTTGTTACTTGTAAACTTTGTACTTATTTTACGAAATTATACTATAGAGGCATGAGGAACAGGGTGTAAAGTTCACTCATCCTCCATAGAAAAGGGAGGATCCTCCGACCAGACGGGTGTTGTGTCTGGTGGGCTACTGCCCGACGGTTGATGTCGGGATGTTGTATATATGCTAGTCGCGCGGTAAACTCTGTTTGCGCGATGCAGGATTTTGCGTGACGTCAGTGTGACGCGTTCCATTGTGGCGATGCCGCCACATCACTCCCCTCCGGAGACCGGAGGTCGATAGTGGGCTGAGTCGTGTATCTTGCGATGCTTGCCAGGGCCAGTTGAGGTTCCAATGAGTCGGAACCGGGTGCCGCATAGTTCGCGGTGAGCCGGAACTGTCTGCGGAGATGCCCCCAGTGAGTCGGGGTGGCGCTGCATTATGCTCCAGTGCGTTGGATGTGGTACAGCGCCGGGTTGAGGCTGACTGCTGGCGTCGACCAGGAGAGGTTTGAAGGGCTCTGCTTGTTGACCGGCCGAGAGTGCAGTGTGCTGTGCCAAGGTTGCTGATGAGGCTGAGGGTGATGACCAGGTATGCGCGGTCGCTGCATGCTGGTGGTCAGGATACCCGTTGTAGCCGTGGGTGCTGGCTGGCTGTGTGACTCGCTGCTCGAAAGCTCGAGGAAGTGATGCTGATGACGTCACGCTGTAGTAGTTGCACGAAGGCTGCGCTGACGATCACGTCGGGGTCACCAGTATAGAGGCATGAGGAACAGGGTGTAAAGTTCACTCATCCTCTATGAAAAGGGAGGATCCTCCGACCAGACGGGTGTTGTGTCTGGTGGGCTACTGCCCGACGGTTGATGTCGGGATGTTGTATATATGCTAGTCGCGCGGTAAACTCTGTTTGCGCGATGCAGGATTTTGCGTGACGTCAGTGTGACGCGTTCCATTGTGGCGATGCCGCCACAATACCTAATACCTACATCTCAAACGTACAAGGCAAAGTCAATAAACTCTTTGAAAACATCTTACTTACGTTACAAATATTTTCTTAGTTTCAAAGGTAATTTGCAACTGTTTGTCTTAATTGTCATAAAGTTTAACTACGTTTTGCTTTATGTTTATAGGCATAATTAACTAATTCATTTAAATAATGCTTGCAAATTGTATAATGCTCTTTTCATTCAATTTTATTGCCACATTTTTATAGTGATCATTATTCCGTTCACCTTAAATAACTAATGACAATTAATATAAAATTATGATACGTCGTAATTAATCTTTGTACGAATAAAATATTGTCGTCATCAATCTATTCAAAAAGCCATCACACGGAACATAAATATTTATGTTGTTAATAAACATTATGAAAAACTTCTGTAAACCCGAATTTTAATCGACAGATTTTTGCCAACACAGTACTTAATCGAGAAATTATTGATTAAATTTTGATCAAAGATACTAAAATGCTAAAAGATCAAAACTGCTAAATGTTCTATCGCACTGTAGATACTGCCATTTCGACATATAACGATGGTTCATTTTCTGCACAATCAGAATGCTCAGATAGGTAGGTAAAAAAAAGAATCGTTTAACCTTTGGAACGTGGATCCGCGCAAGACACTATGGCTTTTTAATTGTTTTGTAATCACGGCATTCAACCGGTTTAACGTTGATAAAAAGGAAAACAAACATTTTTAAAAGAGAAAGGGCCTTCGATACTTCGACCGCTGGTACCTACTATAAATTGTGCGGTTCTGCCATTTCCATCAATAATGAAGGTTCTTCTACTTCCAAGATTAGTATAGTACTTACATCAGTAAAGTTAGTTGTTACGGCGACTGTTATGTCAGAGAAGCCCCATTAGGCGGCGCGGTATCCCGCTTAACCCTAAACCGCCGAAACCATACGAACTCTGTAATCTGTGCGAGTGAGTATGTACCTAAAGCCGCCGGCAGCCGCAGGTTAATCCCATTATATGGCACACAATGTAATTAGGTCATTCTGGACAAATACGGTTTGGGATGTTTAATTGAAATTGACAACAATTATGCATTAACTGCCTCTACAAGTGCTGAGCTTCCGGCGTATCCCAAACTTAACAAATATACGTTTGGTTGCACAGAAGAAGCATGGCCTGACTCAAGATGTTTATCGGTAAACCAGAATTTCTGAAAGAATTCGCTGAAATCTCTTATAAATTATCTCGCAACAAAAATTTTACACAAAAGTCCAAATATAAACAAAGTTTGTATTCAGAAAGTATGCTAATAATTTCATAAAATAGTAAATACGTAGATTTTGTCAATCAGAACTATTCTACTAATTACTATTGCTTCATTCAAATTATCATAAATATCATCTTCAACTAAAGTAGCAAGCTTTTTTCTAAAAGCTCATAATAATATATACTTACATACGGCTCGTAGCAAGTGCCTAGCAATAAGGACGTCATTGACACGTCCGTTATCGGGCGAACCCTTGCGACATAATGAGTTATGGAGTGGCGGCCGCAGGCAACTCCATAAAAGTATTGAATATGGGTTATTGACAAATATTTATGGCGTATAAAGAGGGGATAATTACAACTCTTTAGCACATAAAAAGCTCCATGCGGAAGGGTGCGACGCGCTGTAAAAATTTATCACCAACATTGTCACCGAGCGGGCCCGGCCGCCTAATAAAAATGATACATTATGACGCTGCTCTGCACAAAAAACGTACTCAATAAGTAATCGATAATACAGTAGCCTTTGTAAGATTATGTGACAAGTGGCTGTTCAATGACTTTATCGAACCCATTACGTTATAATGTAAATGAGTAACAGCTTGAGGACTATTGGAAAATTGTTTTACAGTGAAACAATTTTTGGTTGGTCTTTCACATTAAAACGTTCACTTAGCCCCTTATGTCGACGATGTCTCTATAATACTGTATATGTATCTACAATCACCGCTGCAAAAGTAAATTCATCTGTTAATCTGTTTTCGAACATAATTAGATACAACGTCAGAATACAAGATTGTTTTAAAACAAAATGTCGGTATTTACTTGTTTAAACTTTTACATTAAGCCTAGTATTATAATTCTGATCACATCACGAGTGCGGTTCGCTGTTCGTCCTCCAAACATAACGAGGAATGTTATTAAAAAGTTATGGGATAAGCCGGTACGTGCCGCGAGCGACGCCCCGCCTAATCACAAACTTTAAAATTATCTTATACCACAGACTTTATCTACTTATCAATACCTACGTAGTTTCAATAAGCAATTACCTAGAATATGACATTTCATAAAGTTTATTTAAGAATGGTGCGAAAACTCTTCGTTCGTGATATAAATTATTCGTTTTAACAAAAAGTGTAAAGTGCCGCGTGTCAGCACTCGCGACTCGCGAACGACAAAATATTTTGCCTTTTTCAATTAAGCGCGATGGCTGAGTCCAGAGCCCGGCCGGGAATTAATTCCACGGCTAAGTAGATAATGTAAGGAGCTCCCTCCTCGTGCCGCCTCTTCACGCCTCGAGGAGAACTTTCAATTATGATTTTGTCTAATTTTAATTAAGTGCTCTCAAAAAGGCTTTTCTTCAACGAAATTAATATTTGAATATAATTTGGGCGGAGCGGGCGGGCGGAGTTTGCCGCTCGAGGAATAATTAATTCCATTATATAGGTAAGTGGTCTGGTCGCTTCGGACCCCTCCCGCGCCCGTTCCGTGCCTCGCCGCGACACTATGCAAACTCGTCACACCAAATGATTGCTTTTCACTCCTGACATTTTGAAACTGACGGCTAGTCGGGAAATAAATATTAAGGGAGGCAGGTATATGTACTACATGTACCTACACCAATGATCAAGGTAAAGAAAGTAATTAGATTGAGTTGAAGCCTGATGGAACGGTAGCGAGTGGTGATAGTGTGGCAGCCACAATTTGCGCAACAGGTCGGGGCGGAAGCGACCTGCAGCGGCGTGATTGCGACCAAATGTTTCCTTTACAACGTCTGGTTTAGTTTTTGCTCTGTTTTTTGTCCTCTTTCGCTGATAAGTATGCTATCGATAGGCTCGGCTGTGTTGTTTGTTTAGGTCGAAACTAACTCGTGACGGAAGTGATGGCAAAGAAACTATATCTCAATTTTTTAGGTCCTCCACCTTGACGAAAGTAGGCCAAGAGTGAGAGAAAATCTTTAACTGGCGAGAATAATCCTTTTGTAATTACAGAAACAATTAAAAAGCCATTGTGTCTCGCGCGGGTCTGCCTGCGTGAACACGAAGGGTTATTGTTTCGAAGTAACATGTAATCTAACTCCGAACTTTTTCTTGTTCAGGTGTGTCAGTGAGACCGCTGTCGACCATGCGTCAAGAATCTCTGCCGATGTTAGCGGAGCGGCTGCTGGCGACACGCGCCGCCGCGCTGGTGGCCGGACTGCCGGCCGAACTGTACTCCGGCGCACTGCTGGCGGCCTGGCCCCCCTCGCCCCCTGCGCCGCTGCTGCCCCCGCACGACATGGAGCGCGCGCGCAAGCGACGCCGCACGCCCAAGCTCGATGAGAAAGCCACTGCACCCCCCTCCCCGCCGTCATCAGGCTCCTCGCCTGGCGCCGCCGACCCACCGCGAGACAAACTCTTTACCTGCAAGGTCTGCTCACGCTCTTTTGGCTACAAACACGTCCTGCAAAACCACGAACGTACTCACACTGGTGAAAAACCGTTCGAGTGTGGCGAGTGCCACAAGCGCTTCACGCGCGACCATCACCTCAAGACACACCTGCGACTTCACACGGGTGAGAAGCCGTACAGCTGCCCGCACTGCCCGCGCCATTTTGTACAGGTGGCCAATCTGCGCCGACACCTCCGCGTTCACACTGGCGAGCGACCTTACGCGTGTGCTCGCTGTCCGGCGCGCTTCTCAGACTCTAACCAACTAAAAGCCCACGCTTTAGTACACGAGGGTGATGCCCCTTTCGCCTGTCGCTGCGGCGCACGCTTCAGGCGGCGGCAAGCGGCCGCGCTGCACAGATGTGCCAGCACCGGCTGCACGCCCGACACGCCCAGCCCGCCCGTGGCCGCCGCGGCCGACTGGCGCTGGGACGAGTGGCCCGAGCAGACCGAGCCCGAGGACCTGTCGCTGCCGCGGAGGCCGGCCACGCCGGACTCCCCCACGGACCTGCGGGTCCACTCCGCGTAGGACGCGCACGCCCCGAGCGCCCCGCGCGCCGCCGAGCCGGTATACGAGTTCCTCCCGCGTAGACCCGTGCTGCCGTCGGCCGCCGACGCCGATGCTCTTCCACTCGCTTGTTCCGGAGACCCGCGCCGCCAACTCCATGATTCTATGCAAAATCCTTGCAAAGTAAAAATAATTGCGGCTGTTTTAAATAAGGCAACGGTTACTTTTTTATAGAGCAATTTTTGCTTTTCTCGGTGAGACTACCGACGTAGTATCGTTAGGTAGTCCTCTATTCTTTTTTACGATTTTGCATTTGCAATGTGCGCAATAAAAAGTACTTTTTTTATCCACGTTACAGTTTAGAAGTTTATTGTTGTACTATTTGCATAATCGCAAGGCGAGGTGAGGCAAAAACGACGACGTTTTGTTCTTTTGTTTTGCAACGTTACTAAACACCTAAAGAACATAATATTGCACAAAAGATATTTTTTGATTTATTGGTATCGTCTATTGTTTCGTGATAAAAACTAAAAAAAATGTTTCGCTATGCTTGGCGTTTATTGATTTTCAATCGGTGTCCTCCCTCGCGCTTAACGAACGGAAACTGGAATATGGTCTAGTCGGAGAAGGTCGCGACATTGCCTCATTATTTCGGCGACAAAGGCTACTTCACAAGCGGTAATTATTACGTATTGAACTCGATATGGAGTTGCGACTGACAAAGCTGTCGCTATTGTGTGAGCCCCGATCCATAGCGACTTGCGATAACCGGTTCGTAATCACTCGTTTATACATTTCTTAAGTTTTCATTGAATAGCTCTTTGAAAAGTATACACGTTTGGGACATTTCTTTTTTGGCAAAATACCAAATAATAACTATACTGGTACATGATACGGGATAATTGTAAAGAATCATTGGAGCTTTTGTAATTAAGTATGAATGTGCGCGAGGCAGTCTCCGGCGCGCGAGCGGCGGCCGGTCCCGCCGACCGCGCGCACCGTGCTTCTGTACATAATGCTGTCTCTTACAAGATTATTTATTATTAGTTTGTAGACGTTTCGATATCTTTACGATATCTAATCCGAATACGGTATTGTTAATATTACGTGTACATATTTATGTAGTGTACGTTGTAGAGAAGTTGGTGTCTCGAAAATTATATTTGAAATTATTTAAATTCGATACCGAAGCGACTCTCGACGGGCTGTTGTATTGATATAGAGACAAGTGAATATAATGTTAATAGAAACGATGTTCTAAGTAGGGCCATGTGCACAATGACTCAATGTCGTTAAGGTAAATATTTACTTGTAGTTGTAAGGCAACAGTCAAAAATATTTAAAGTGTTGTACATAATTATTCTTAGTGTTAAATTATGATCAGCTCGTTGTGCACATGGCCCTTACGTTATAACTGTGTATTCTCGTTTGACACGAGAGCGGTGTAGTGAGCATTATTGCAATTTGTTCTACGGGTATTAGTTTCCTACTAGATGTAATGTTTTATTTTCCATGTTTTTAATATAATTTTATGTCATAGTAGTTGTTCTGAACGTTTTAGCGCACATGATTTATAATTATTGTATGTAATTATATAATTAGGCTGTACTGTTTGTTGATTATTATTATTTTATTTTTCTTTAGTCATGTTCGAAGTATAGGGTCTAGGTATAAGGAATCAGAATTGTGTAGGAGTAACGATATATTTTTTTCCAAAGAAATTATTGGTACAAATATAAATGTGTACAAATTTAATGATAACTTTCGATTAGAAGTCGTAATTTCATGTTGCAATGTTGTAATATTGGTAGCTAGTGTAAAGTTAGGCGAGTCGCCATTATCTACCTCATGTGACTACGGTTACTGCGCCAGGGTAAAGAGCCAAAGTTCTTGGAAATATTTTCTATTGTTTATCTCCTCGCAGATAACGTATACAAGTAACAGGATTGTATACTTATTGGCGCGTGATCATTAGTTTGAGACTGATTTTTATTCGTTATGGTGGTTACCGCTCGTGCGGCACCTGGGAGCACTTGCCATCGCGCTGACGTGTATGATTGTGTTTCTTCTTCACTAACTATCAAACATTAGCAAACATCTCTGCGTTATATCTATACAAATAAATAAAATTGAAGTGTCTGTTTGTAATGTCAAAATAACATCTTTTTACTAAATGCATAAGAAAGTATAAACGGTATTTATAACAAAAAAGCAATTTTTAACATTTTTGTCTGTCTGTCTGTTTGTTCCGGCTAATCTCCGAAACGGCTAGACCGATTTTGATGGAACTTTCACTGGCAGATAGCTGATGATACGGCGGGTAACTTAAGCATTTTTAGTTTAGAAAAATAATTAGGGTTCCGCGCAAAAAAAATTAAACCCATGATATTATGAACAAAAAGTCGGATTTGAAAAATTCTTATTGCATTTGGTAGCCCAATTCTCGAGGATAGTTATAGGCTATTTAACATCACGCTGCGACCCTTAGGAGCCAATCAAAAAGAAAAAAAAGTCAGAAACAACACTAAGCGAAAACGAAGTAGGTAATAGCGCGGACGGGCGATTCAACGCGACGGTTGCCAACGGGTCGGGGGACGGGGGTTTTTATTAAAATGTGGCTGTTATTTTAGTATATTGTGTATAATTGCCGGCACGAGTCGTGAGCACAAATTCTACCTTAACTGCCCTCGTCAGCGTGCTCTTGTATTCTGTTTTCTATCTTTATATAAATATGCTTGATCGTATATTGATTTCATTGCTCGCACCCGTGAGCAACCTGCCGTAATAGGAAACAAGATTCGTTAGGTTTAAGAGAAGAGTTTGTGCTCACGACTCGTGCCGGCAACTATATCTTACGACATCCCCGCTAACGAAGTCGCGGGGCACAGCTAGTCAGACGATAAGAAACACATTCACACACGCAGTAACACTATGGATGCAATTAATTTGAGTTCCTATTTAATTAAAGATTTTGTTGTTTTGCCTAATATTGTTTATAGTGATTAGTTAGCTATGTATTACTCCGTGCCATCTCACAACAGACCAATCCGTAGCAAAACACTAGTTAAGATTGATGTCTACTAAAATATTTCTGTTAGAAGTAATAACCGATCTACCTCACGTAAAATCGAGATACAGGTATTCATTAAACATTCATAATAACTTAATTCGGAATTATACTGTACTTGTACAAAATATTATAAGATATAAATGTGACATAATTATAGTACGACGATTATATATGTATTTCTTTATCAATGTCCAGTACATAATTATTAAAATAAAGAGATGTTTGTTATTTATTTCTTTTTTTTTTGTTATTTCACACCCTGAAACACTTTATTTCTTTAAAACATTTTAAACTCTAAACAGTTGGATATCGTAATTTCTACATTAACTCACACACCTATCAATCTTCATAATTTTCTCCTAAAAGATATCAAAAAAGGGAAAAACGCTTCGAAACTTTTCAGTGGCCATCTATCCACCAATAATATACAGGGTAAGTGTTCAATAAAACTAATTTGTTGTTAGTGTGCGATAGGCTCGTAGTGTAGTATCCACTAAGTAAGAAAATTGTGTAATTTATCTAAGATCGGGCGTAAGTAATGAGTTGTCGCACTAATACACTCACATCGGTGCGTCGTACACACGCGACGCGCACACGACACGCACACAGACACACCACGTCCCTCTTTCATGCTCAGGGTCGAGCCACCTTGTATGGAGGCGGCGTATTAATTTTGACATTTTTTTGGTATTTTGTCGATTACTGATATGATTCCAAATGAGAGATACAGACCAATAAAAAAATGTCAACAATTACCGAATAAAATTTGTCCCAAATTATAAAACTTTGCGCTGTTGACGATACGAATAAAATAATGAAGCACAAAGGAAATAATAACCTTAATTTCAATAAATAGTGATATAAATATAGTGGACATAGTAGAATTTGAACTTAAAACCAGTGAGACTTGTCTTGATCAGTTGTAAAATAATACAACGTAATTTCAACTTTTTTTCTCCATACACTAGGTACTCATGTCCATTTGCTTTGGGCCAGTTTTGACAATAAGATAGTGTGATCTATCTATATATCTTAAAGACCTTATAATGCTTTCAGACTAACAACCCAGTGGTCTACCTGACTCGTCGTCGTTCTATGAAGCCGTTCTGTAACATTATATTTAAATTCATAGCAGAATTTTAAGAGTGTAACATTACAAAATAGCTCTCAAACAAATAAGGGTGAGGGTGTAAAATAATGAATGCAAAAATACGACTGCGTTTGCAAAATAGTAAAAATTGAATGGGGCTTTTTATGTCAACTGTACGAAATTTTATTCAAGGTCTTGGTTTTACACAAAGTGTAGGAGAGAATATTTTGATTGAGCGTTTGAGTTAATACTTCGGCCTTCTCACAGGGCTATAGTAAAACGTATGTAGATGTAGGTACCCAAATCGACGTTTCTTTGTGCGTTGGTAAGCAAATAACTTACAACGTAAGTTTAGGACAAGACGGAAACTCAACCATAGATTGCAATTTAAATAAGCCGGATTTTTAATCTGTTGATTTAAATTTATGCACAATTTGGAATGGCTACTATACTGAATTATAAGGCTCTCATCATTACAACTTTTAATAGATTCATCGGACGGAATCGCAATTTGTGACAAATAAATTAACCTTTAAGCTGCTACGGGCTACGCGCTACGGGCTACGGGCTACGAGCTACGGTTGCTACGAGAATCACTTTCTCCTTAAAAGAGACTAGCGTTGAACTATTTACGTGTGTGTGGGCCTATGTCCAGCAGTAGGCAGAATTTAGCTGAACGATGATGATGATAAAGTAGTGCTAGCAGGAACTTACGTGTAGACTATGATTAGTACTTGTAACTAAAACTGTTTTCATCGAAAACGTGGTCATTCCTGAGTGATTAATAGTGTTTATGCTATCAGCTATAAATACAATATGTAGGGCAAGATAGAGTCGTAATTCAAGAACCGCCTCACGCCACCGCATAGCTGGGAGACAAACGCACTGGAATCCGGTTGGTATTTATTAAATTAATCGTTCGCCCCGCACCCCGCGAACTACCCCCCCCCCCCCTCCCCCGCACACCGTCACACTCCACGATTAGTTCGTGTGTTTCTTGCGAAATATCCTTTATAACTATTACGTGGATGGGGATATATTATGCCGACTGTTTAATTAGAGGTTGGAAATCACACAGACGGAGACGGAGTAGGTAATATGTTTTTTATTGCTTCTGCAATCAGGAAGTTTAATTAGGTTTACGTTTTATAAAAGGACACTCATTTGCATTTTACTACCCAATAAAACAAGAGTAAAATCGGTCAATTTGGACACCACAACGTAGAGATAACGTTACACTGTACAATAAGTTTGCCTTATCAGTGCAGTATATATGTACAACAACGTTATAACAGCCTCACTCTCAAACAACAATAAAAAGGCGTTTTATCAAAGATCTTAGTCGTATCTGCTCAAAGAGAGTACGTACCGTCGTAAGTTATCTATAAAGTAAATCAAGATTAATAGCTAAGTAATAGGCATGTTTGAAACAGTAGTCGCGAAACGCTCGGGTAGAGGACGAGCGGGCGAATTATAATTTATTTGGAGAAGTGGCAACGAACCCCGCGCTCCCCGCGCAAGCCCGACCTACCCTTTGCTTTCGCCCTTCGTTACGGACGCACACTCCAAGCGTTGTAACTCGGAAATTAACATTTTAGAATTTGAAAAACTTACGATGTTTTTAGGTTTTGTAAAATTACTGGTACGACTGCTTAAATTATATATAATACTATTGTTTTAATAAGTGCCTATAAATTTTAATAATTTTTAAAATAATGCTTAGCTTTAAATAGTCATTAATTACTAAATATGATCATATAAGAAGTGATCGGCACACACGCGGGGCAATACATGGCTTTGATGACCATGGTCATTTCTTTACTGGATTAAAAATATTTTAACTAACTTAAAAACCACTGGGCATTAGAAAGTACATAAACTGCCAATCTGGGTTTAAAGCACGTCTTTAAACAGATGGAGAGCTAAAAACATGAAAGTCTGACAAACCGTCTATAACTTCAGGATAAAAACCCTTCAAATTGCAGGTTCTCATTAGATTGCGAGGGTAGATGCTCTTTTAAAGATGATTTTTTTAAATTAAAAAATATTGCTGCTGTTCCTAGCATTCAACGTCAAAGGCGATATGCAAACAAACAGTCAAATGGACACATACGTTTAAAATAGTTTTTCAGATATCATAAATATCATCTGATAGCAAAAGTAAGTTAGGTGAAAGTAAAAACAAAACAAGATAATAGCTTGCTAAGGTCAATAGGTACGCTAATTAACCACATTGGTTAAAATTGAGCTAGCATGCACAAGTAATCCTGCAGCCAGTCAGCGGCTAGCGAATAATTTTGTCGAACCTTAGACCTATAATTTACCTATGTATTTTGTTTCATTCTGATGAATTTTTAGTTACTTATTTCATCAATAACTATAATGGTATCGTAAAAATTTACATAGAAACGAAAAAAAAACTAAACAGGACGAAAAAAATATAATTAATTAAGCTGCAACTCTTGGGGAGTGAACTTTATACTTTTCTGTTTTTTCTCTAGGTAGGTTGCGTTCAAAGGAGCTGGCGGGGCGCGGGGCGAGGTGGCGGGCCTGCGGGGGGGACGCCGGAATTAAGAGGGAGGAGGGGGGTGGCCCGCCCTGGATACTGAGAGGAGTTTTAACCAATTAATTTTGTTCCTCAACGCAAACTCCGCTATATAATAAGGTATAAGTAGGCATTAACTGAGGCGCGCCGATGGCTAGCCCGGCCGGGGGCGCCTTGGTCGTCTCCTAGCCTCTTATAACGATGTTTTATTTCTTGTTAAGCTCTCTGTTTCTCCACTTTTAATATTTAATGGCATTTTCATAGCTCATTTTTATAGCGCACTTACAAATTCCAAACATTATTGATGTTGTTTTATAGCAACGGTGTTGTGCTATTATCTAGCCAGAGATTTAAGTGTTGCATGTTATTAACATATTTACACAAAGTTAGAACATAACGTTTTATCAAGTAGGATGTTTTTATTTTTATATTGGCCGTTGTCAATAATAACAGCTATACCAAAGTACCCACTTAATCTTATAAAATGTCCGTATTCTTTGACTTGTGCGCTTGTTTAGTAAATTGACATACGTAGGTATATGTAACAGTCGCTGTACCATATGCAACACCTGCCTCTCGTGAAAAACATCGGCTTTGTCTAACGAACCATATGTTATGTCTCGCCGCTCGTGCTTTACTGGTACCTACCCACCTCCTTTCCGCTCCTAAGATATAAATACAATGTACCGTCTTATATAAAAAACAAAGTCTTCCCCTTTACCAATCCGTGACTAAACACTGAAAACTTGTATAGGTACCCCATTTACCAGAAGCGATGAGATTTAAAAATAAGATCCTTCACAAAAACACCAGCGATCGCGCCTTGAGCTCGCGCCTCGCGTCAATATGACGCACTTAAAAAACAATTCTTAACAACGGTATTGTGTTGTTAAAAAACAGGAACGCATCACCCGAAAAAACAGACCGCAGAATACGGTTAAAAAACAGAATGCAGCACGCGAGTCGCGAGTCGAGCGAGGCACCCTTTCCCTTTTGCGTCGCGAGCTACGTTTTTTCTAAGTGAGGCGAGGGTTGAGTTTTTTTACCGCGATGCCACGTATAAATTAATAACTGAACGTGCTCATAATCTGCTGCTCGGAACACTTTCGGCTTTGTTATTTGTTTTTTTGTAATAAGTTATCATTCATTTGTTTTTGTGTGCGGTTGTGCGGTGGCGGAAACGAAGCCGTCTATTGATTACGTCCGCGGAGACAGGTGTTGCGCTTTGTTTCCAGAGTGCACGTTAAGGTGCTCGCGCAGAAATAGATAACAGTTCTGAGGTTACAAATATTTCATAAATATAAGGACATTTGCTGGCTATTTAAAAATATATGATGCAACAAAATAATGGTTACACTTGCGTATTTCTTGTTGACTTCAAGTTGAGAAAGTCATGAAGACTTGCATTGTTGGTAAATTAATACTATGATCATTAAATTATCTACCAATAATGTAGCTGATTTAAAAAAAAATCATTGATGTTTTTCTCTGATACATTATGGAACATTCAGCCAAATGGCATAAATACCGGAAGACATCAGGAAGGATGGACTAATAATGTTGAAACCAACTAAATGGTTTTTGTCCACATTCCGAGGCCAAAATTTAACGCTGTTGCATCGAAATACACCGACACATTTTTACCCGTTAGTAAAAGTAACGCAAAAAGTTTCACGAAACGGTTTTACAATGACGTAAAATTCAATAATCTTTCAGTTTATATTTTCAGCAAAAAATTACTGTTTTCATTCACATTCACTATTGTGTATTTTGAGATGAATTAAAATGTATCAATTAATTTAAGACACTCATATTCACATACTCCTAGGTACTTTAAAAAAACAGCTGTGAGAATCTTGCGCGAGTAAATAAAAAAGAAAAGTAAGCTACATTTGTTTCCTACAATACTCAACAAGAAGATTTTCGCCGAGACTGCCTCTAGTATTCCGATTACTTAACACCAGTGGACATGTTTTATTTCTAACAAAGAAGTACCTTACTATACTCTTTTTATAACATAACATCACGCCTGTATTCTCCGAAGGGTTAGGCAGAGGTCTACCCACATTTCGCAGTTATGTTTAAGTCCCATGTAATAGG
Source organism: Fissipunctia ypsillon (assembly GCA_947568875.1). Classification (NCBI taxonomy): domain Eukaryota; kingdom Metazoa; phylum Arthropoda; class Insecta; order Lepidoptera; family Noctuidae; genus Fissipunctia; species Fissipunctia ypsillon. Next base: position 10,911,129 of record OX387651.1, read on the forward strand.
GGGCGAGCCTATTGCCATCAACCGGGTACAAATCCAAACTCCCGGCTGCTACTGAGAAATTCCAGATGGAAAGACACAATAACACTTTGCTCGACCCGGCAATCGAACCCAGGACCTCATGGTCGGCAATAGTGGTTAAGACCACTAGACCAAAGAGGCAGGCTATTATTTATTATTAGTCGAGGTAGTTTATTTGTATATCTACCTACAAGTGAAAGTATTCAGTACCTATTTTGCCACAATTTTTATTGACAATATTCCATATTCGAATGTCACAAAGGAGTCAAAGGACTATTTGAGTGTGAATAGAAGAAATCGTGTAGAGCTAAGCAAATATATGTGAATGCATTGGACACGCATTGTGAGATGAATCTATGCACGTGTGCGATACATTCGAGCAGTTTTTTGCATAGATGACAATAAATTATTGCGCTCTGTTTACCCTTTTTGAGGATACTTGAATGTATGGAGTCTTTTAGGTGTTGTTGTATTCTTGAGACATGAGTGTATGAATTTTACGCTCAATCGAGTTTCATTTGAAATCTAGTAACAATAAGTTTAGACTTTAGACCTACATGGAAGTTAACAAGATACTAAAAACAAAATATTGTATCTTAGCTCGACGTTACCTTCCAGTTCTGGCTATTGTAAGTATGCAGAGATAGTACCTAATTTAAAATTAGGTAAACCACTGAGTTATACTAAGTGCATCTCCGAACGACTCAAATAACAACATTCAATCAATTATTTTGGTTACTTCTATACGGCCAATGACAAAAGCCTGTTGTTTAAACTTTTAAAGGATAGACAATTATTCTTTATACCGATCATAATTCGATTATTCATTTCTCTGGCAGTTCAAGTGTGGCGGGTCGACACCGTGGCATCATCCACGGTGTCGACCCGCCACTCGAGTTTGTAGTAACCTTAACAAAACGTCCACCCGCGCCTCGTCACGCAGCAGCATTTATTTTCATAGTCAGTCCGGGTAACCGCCGACCATTGTCGCTACGACGTTTGATTATTGATTTTTACGCTAAATGTCCCCTTTTTGGAAATATCTATTCAACGCAATTATAGCTTCCTTTAACTTTTTTTATGTATTTAATTGACAACAAAAGGACGTATCTGTACAATGTCATTAATAACCCGTATGTATGGAACTTGTCGCGATTCACGTGATCCTCATTCATACTGAGACCGGAGCGTCTCGCGGGGTTGGTTGTGAGTTTTGCAAGTCATTCTTATTTTATTTTTATTAAACCCTACTGACATTATTTCATTTGCAAAAAGTCGGTGATTGCAGAAGACCACAATGGTAGTTGGACAAGCAAAGAATCTGCTATTATAGTATGTGTTTATGTACCTACATAACGTAACCATATCCATACTATATGTACAGCTAGTCACAAATATAGATTGTTTATTAAGCAATAGATCTCATCTACTGTAGCTAAAAACACGTCCACCACAATAACCTCAGCGATAGATTACCACTACTACAAAGAGAAGTAAACACTTTTTCTCAAACACAGATTCCGTGAACATTGCGGCAACACAGACCGATTAGCACAATAAGAAAGGAGTAGAGAGTACACGCGAACTTGTATACAACGAAGACGTAATCCTTTAATCCGTGGAGTATCACTGGCGGGTGTCAGAGCGGCATTTTAGTCCTCCACAGAACCTAATTGTCACTGAAATCGTATACAGGGTGCGTTCCGAAAGAAGCCACACAAAAGAGTTTGTTTTCGTCCGCTTAGCATTAGTTGTTTGTGTTACCGCACAGTAGCCGTTGGGTCTGTTTGCATTTAATCTGTTTGTAATGCCCTTTCTTCCATGTTTTCATAATAGAGACAAAGGTCCACCGGCACGTCACATCAGTTACATGCATAGCGACAAACATTACAATGAGGTTTTCGTATGTCTTATTGAAATGTATTCAGAAAGGGTGCTCTGGGGGATCTAAGGTATTCTAAAGTAAATACACTATAGAGTGTGAAGTAATAGAATCTATTTGTAATTATTTTTTGATATAGGGTTCTTTAGACCTATAGTAAAATACCTAGAACATTATGAACTATGAATGTCGTCAGAAGGTATCATCAAAATTTTTGCGATCTCGAAATCGGATTTTGGTTGTAAGACAATATAGTATCTTCTAAAAATTTTATAAGTTAGGACCATACAAAATACGACCTAAAAAAATCTTGAAACTGGAATAGTTAATCTGAGCTTACATAAGTACATATTATTTAATTAAAACAATCAAATCAACAAGAATCCAATCAAAAGTAATTAATTTCGGAAATTGTATCAACGCGCCAGTATTCTCTTGGGTGGTTCTTAAATTCAATAAAAGATTTGTTTGAATAATAAACGCGTCACCCGAGCCGTGACCCGCTTTCGGGCAGAGCTAGAAATAATTAAAAAGAACTCTTAAAAACGCCTTGTCTATTGATGAAACTCTATCTTTGCGAAATCAGATCTCGGCCGGCTCACTCTCAACTTACGAAGCAAAAGATCCCAAGTTTTTTTCTTTTTCTTGGTAAAAAGTAAGGTGTAGGTAAAACGGGGGCGGTACGACAGCTGCCACTAATTTTAGAATCGCGAATGCGGAGTGCTCCTATTGCTCCTAGATGGGTTGTTTCTTCACAAAGACCCTTGGAACAAACTTAATCACTTTAGATAACTAATTATATGTAAAAAACGTTCTGCTCATCTGGAACTGATAGGTAGAGGTTGTACCAGCTGTTTATTACGTGTAATTATGATTAACAAGTAGTCTGGGTCTGGGACTAGGTTTCTAGATAGTTGTTATTAACGCTCTAATTCCATCATTAGTTAGTTCCCGCAGGTCTACGTTGCTTTTTTTACGTGTAGATAGTATATGTACTAGTACAAATAAAAATACTAGTATTTGTAATAGTATTTGTACTAATTATCATTAATAACTTGAGGTTAGTTTAGACAACTGCCTTTATGAATTTTAAGTCTGGACTTTACGTAGGTTTATTTTTTCTGAAACTGTACCAACGTCATTATTATATTATATTTTGTAAAAGAATTTCGATTTTTAATTAGTTTGATAAATGCATAACTTAACGCTTTAGCTTGTTATAGCTTATCATCACAGTTCACTGTTGGACACACTATTTGATATGGCCAAAAGTTTCCCCACTTCTCGTTCACTTCTTCGTTTCTCTGATCAAAGAAGAAGTTAAGTATAATTTCATAATTAAATAACGTCCTTTAGGTGTGAAGAAAATAATATGTCAAATACCTTACTAGGCTTGACGGAAACGTGAGGGCTGTACTAATAAAAATATCGATTAGGTAGTAATTCACACGTTAACAGTTGATTGTACTTATTGTATATGTGTGATGTCATATTATTAATAAGTACTGTATAGTAAAGTTATGTGTCACTTGTAACTTAGTGTAGCTTATATTTTATAATATAACATAACATCACGCCTTGTTTCCCCGATGGGTTAAGCAGAGGTGTACCTATTATAGTAACACCCACATTTCGCCAGTTATGTTTAAGTCCCATGTAATAGGGGCGAGCCTATTGCCATCTACCGGGCACAAATCCAGACTCCAGGCTGCTGCTGAGAAATTAGAATAGAGAAAAATCCAATAAGACTTTGCCCGACCTGGGAATCGAACCCAGGACCTCATGCTCAACAGTAGCGCTTGCGACCACTAGACCAACGAGGCAGTCCTATATTTTATTAAGTGGCGCAAAACCATTTGGGTCAACTTAAATTATGCTTACCTACTTATGTACGAAAATTAATTAAGTTTGAATTAATGACATAAGCTCTTTCGCTACTTAGTAAGTAGGTGTCCGCAACTCCACGTCAAAGCGCGTATTTTACGGGTTTTCGCTGTGTTTTATCACCCATGCTCAATCTAGCCATATGGCTAACTATCTCTGTAATACAAAGACATAAACTGCCATACTTCGGGCCAAATTCGGCACAAGTTCATATTCGCAAAAAACGAGCGTCGGGTAACGTAAAGGGGCAACGTTTTTTTAAATATCAAAAAGAGATTTTAACAAAGGCGTGATAAACAGAACGCGTAACGGGCTGCAACTTGATAACCCTTAACACCTTGATCAATGTGGGTTACAGTGTTGGTGGGTTAAACTTAATAAGTACCGGTGCAACGCTTTTTACAAATTTCGCACAAAAATGTACGGCTGCTGCGCCGAAAGATGACACCATCCGCCCGCTTAGTGATGACTGTATTGTCATAAAGGGTACAGTTGAAAAGTATAAAAAATGCGCTAGGTTTAACTAAGCTATTTTATGGATTAAAATCTCACAATGTATGATCTAATCCAACATGCACGGAAACATAAGAAAAACTTGAAAGAAACATATCTACACTTTTCAAAACATCGTGATGGTTTAAAAATTCCGACTTAGGTATGCACTTACAGTTATCTAGAATCTAGACAGCTTCGTTCTCAAATAGACACGTGCATGTATGTAGCCCTGTTTTGTATTCTAGTACTTCAATGAGATCTGACCGCTTTCATAATGAAGTGTGAAGCAGCTTAGTGTCTCGTCTGTGAAACTGATGCGGTGAATCTGTTGAGTACGTGACGAGCCAGTTAAGCTGTGACAACTCCAACTGCAAGGAGTAAACATTTGCTGCTAGTGTTACTGCTACGAGCTTTTAAAGTGGTTACTGTTAGGTAAAAACACTGACATAAGCTAATTGTTTTTGCCATACAAATTATACAAGCCTTCATAGTTAGTAGGTACACATGTGATATCTTTGCCATACACTTTGCTTTAACTTCAGCTTAAAGACATATAGATAATATTATTGTAAGGGCGGCAACTTTTTCCTTACTATTGCAAAAATATATTAACAAGATCTACCTTTTTTATTAAATACTTAAACCAGCCATTTAGTAGTGTGCAATCTTTAAATCAATTTGAAAAAAAAATCGAACTAACTTCCTATGACATCACAATGTTGCTGCATGAATAAAATAGTGCGACCTTGAACGACAGTAAAAATCAATAACAAATGTGTGTTCACAAGTGCACCATTATGCGTCAGCTGATCTCTTGTTAAAGGTCAATGCACTTTTTATTGTTCTCCACGCGAGCTCCATACAGAAAAAACTGCATCACTAAAAACAGCGTGTCGGTCCATTATGAAAAAATTCAACCCTACCGCTGAGTCGCGTGGCAGGTACCTACCCCATACAACCCTTTACAAAAACGCTTACAAAAAAAAGCTCAGGGAAGCGAAAGGGTAAAAAAGGGTTGATATTACGCATGCGCCCCGCGGGATCAGTGCCCTCGTTTCTCATTTTAAAATTTCGAAGTGCACATTTAGCTCTTTTTAAATTACATTTTTTTCGACTCGATTAATTTTTTTCTTTCTTTTCAGCCCTTATGACAGCGTTGCGATAATAAGGGTTAATAATCGTGAACGGCGTAACTTAAATATTATATGAATCAGTAATACTTAAGACACATTTTAGTAAGCACAAGTTAGTTATGAGCTCGGAAATAAAATTTTAAAGTCCCTTGCACAATTTTAGTCACTTTTTCAGACCGTGGATTCTCCCAGGCAGCATTGAAACATTTCTTAATTAATTTTAAACTTGTTTCTTTCACATTTAATGTTAATTGTAGGCGAGTTCATTTGGCCGGAGTCTTAATTTTTTATTATTTTACCTACGTTTTCAACGTTTTTTCGCGTGTGTTATGTGCAATGTTTGAATGAGCGTATTACAATAATCCTGTAGTGCATGTTCTAATATCAATAATATCTTGATAAACAATCAATGAATAAGTATGTCAATCATTTTGTTTGTCTCAATTAAATTCATGGTTATGGCTGTTTGTCTAATTACATAAGAAATAAGAGTTTTAGGAATGGAAGGAATGTTCATGTAACTGGTAGATTATTTGTTACACGATGCCCCAAAATCATTTGTATCCCAGAACACCTTCAAAAAACGTCGAAATCCATTTGGAATATTATTAAGACACGGCCTGCGAACGAACAAATTCAGCATTAACGACAAACATAGGTAATTCGATAATAACACAAACATTTGAGGCGAAAACACGCACAGAGCTACCAAACGCAGAGCGAACCATAATTAACAAAGATAAATATCGTTTATTACTGTTAGGAAAGTCGATTAGAAAAAAACTACCCCTTTCACCCCACAATTTGTAACCCGTACAGTGGGCGCCGCGCCGACCGACACGCATAAAAACTCACGACCGCTCGCGCTCGTGGAGAAGACTTTCTTCGTAGCACTGGTGTAGCTAAGCTTTAAAAATTTCAAGAGTTGTTCAATAACATTATTTGATCTTTTGTAAATTACGAATTATTTAATTTCGTGAGATAAAAATAAAAGCTTTATGAGGGTAGAAATACAACAGATACATTTACATAGATTCAAGAAAAATTGTCTGGATCCAAACATTTAAAAGTGGTGCCAATCATTTTTTGACCAGTGGACACTACTAGGAATATTAGCGGTAAGTATATACAGAATCTAATTTATTTTTGTTACATTTTTCTATGAAAAATTCATAATTATGTTGCCTCAAAGTTTCCGTCTCCACACTACTTAGCACTAGGAAAAAAATGTTACAGTTACATAACGCTTCTCCATAATAATAGAATCATTATCGAAAAACAGAAGAGCGGCCAGCTGATTTATTGGATGATAATGGCCGCTGTCATAAATAGCTTTTTTCTAATGAACGTTTTTTATGCGTGTGCGCACACACCGGGCCGAACACAGCTTTTTATTAATGCACTCTGACTAATTACGTATGCATGTTAGTATTTTTTTAGTTTTCTTCATAAAAAGCTAGGATTCACCTTGTATTGTAATGGAAAAGTAAACTCGATAGTCAAGCGTGAATTTTGTGATAAGGGAATTCTAAAGCTGGAAATGTAATGTTATGTTTTAAATTAATAAGATCCTTTGATATTTCTAGTAATTTTCACATAAGATTTGTCTGAATCTTCTATGATGTAAGTTATAGTCTACATGTTCTCTATTGTTAAGTCTCTTTTCTTGGTTAAAATTAGTTGATCTCCTAACAGCTGTTTTCGTAAAGATTTTAACGAAATGAAATAAGTGAAGAAATCATTGTAACGACAACGTTTGTAGCTCCGAGCAACATTGAAACTCACTTGAACAAATAACGATTTGATAAAAAAATAACAATTGAATCTCATCGATGTCACTTACATGTGTTGTCCGACCTTGACAAATGCATGCGAGTTAAATCGTACGGTGCACGACTCTCATGGAATTGTGATTTATGACGATCGCGAACTTCAAATATTAGCAGTAATGCGTAGTGTTCGCGTGAAGCGTGCCCGATACATTCAACACGCGCATAATTTCCTCAACATTTCATTTAAAACGACTTAAAAATTCAGCGTTTCCCCGTTGAAAAAAAGAGTTAATATTGATCGTAGATTTCTCGTCGTGGGGTGCAGCGGCCGGCTGAGTCACCCCACGGTTTTTTACTCACCCTAAGTTATATTTTTTGTAAAGCCCCCCTCCTCCCCCGGCCCGCTTTAAAGGATGAGTAGTCTCTATGGAAACGGCTCGATCTAATTTATAGGCGGGAGAAAGTACGGATTGCTTAATTAAGAATTTAAAATGTGTCTGCTAAGTAATTAATTATAAATTTTCAGTCCGCCAACTTAGAGCTCGAGATAAAATTCTTTTTTCTAATGACGCACATTTTCTGCCGTAGAGGCAGTGAGAATTTAATTAACGTAGAACAAAGAGCTTTTCTTGGAACGAGTATGACTACTATTTCGTGGGCCTTTTCAGACTTTTATAATAGGTAGAATTTTAATATCGTCAAATCACACATTTTCTGGACAATTCCATCTAATTGATTCCAATCTCACGTAAAAAAATCTCATTAACCCTTTCAGTGCGAAATACTCTACACTTCACTAAAATCTACCAAAACTGTTAAAATACAACTCATTCAGTACCTAAGCATAAAATGGTTCAGAAATACTTCTGTGGAGACGTACCCCGACGTATGACGTGTGGGTTTATGAATACGCAAGGGTTGTTTAGCCGAGCGGTGATGGCACGCGCGTTTCAAAACTGTGGGTCACGGCCGCGACTCGCGACTCAGTTGTCGGGTTTTTGTGGCCCTGAGCGCGCGTCCCACACTACGTGCAGCGCCCGCGCAGCTTTTACTACAGCTACATACAAGCAGGTGAGTTCGTTTTTTTTTTTTCGAAATCTGATTAGTCTAGAATTTTGATAGCTTTGACTAAAATTAAGCAGTCTGTAGTGTGCCAGCTTGACACCCTTCATAAAATAGTAAGCCAACTCGATTCCGTGACAGTTTGCAATGAACCCAGTTGTAACTTATTTACATAAATTAGTTGAAAGGATTAAAGAAAGCATTATTGTACTTTAGTACTAAGGTAATCTGAAAATCTAGAAAGAAAAAGCAACGAGATCCTTAATTTCAACTTATTGCCCAAGGAAATACTTGATTATTTTTTACCATAAGTCTTTTAGGTACCCATAATAAGTAACACAACTCTAACTAATTCCCCTTATGTTCCCCTACCTACTAATATAATAGTGTAGCGCTGCACCCTTTTGCTCAACGGTTTTACTACAAAGAGCATAAGTACCGATGACAATTGTCGATTCTGCTCTATTGAGCAATTTATTTTTATACGTTTTTGATATTCCGAAGCTTCGTTAATCTATTTTTTTTTATTTGTACGCTTTTGATGAAAGTAACAATTAAACGTTCACCAGTTTATTGGTTGTGTCTATAATTTATTTCTAAATAAAATAACTGTTCATAATGACAGTTAAAGACTTTTTTAACAAAATCGTATTGAATTAAGTAATATATGTTTATTATGGACAAAATTCTTTTGTTAATTAAATTTTGATTTGACTAGAAGTATACATTAGTTATTAGGTATTGCTTTAGTATCACCACACTAACCCAATAACATGAATGTACGAGATTTGCTGATCACAATAATTAGATCTCGTAGGTTAGGCGAAAAACAACAATGGCGACAATGCTGCCTAATGAGCCATAAAGAAGAAAACGATACGTAGAGCAAGGCGTAGACAAAAAAGGGCGCGGCAGGGGGTGCGGGCAGCGCGCGGGCGGCGGCGCAAGGAAATGGCGGGAGAGCTAAATTAATTTGCGCGCTCCCGCCAAACAAAGGCACGCTAATGGAACGCGCCGAATGGAAAAAATGCCACCGTCCGCTCTCCGGCGACTTATTTTTTTTTTGTAAATACAACCTTTGACTTTCCCAAATGAATAACATTACACCCGTCAAAGTTTGCCGGCACTTGCTTTGTCCCGATTTAATGAGGAAGAAGAAAACGCGATACTCACCACGCGGTCATAATTGTTCACTCAAAACAAACTTGGCTTCTGTTTTAATTACTTCGAGTGAAAAGTTTTGTCTAAGAAAAATATTCTTTTGTTCTCTGACATATTTCTTAGAGCAAATATACAATGAGCACATTTTCTGTATCTTGAATGTAAAGATTGAAATAAATCATTGTAAAGAAAAGAAAGTTCATTCATAAACAAAACCAATAAAAATCAATTATTTTAATGATTACAGTTATTTAAGCAGATGTGAAAACATAAACATGTGAACACGTCACGTCTTCGTAGCGCGTAGCACTTTCGTAGCGCGTAGCACGCCTACGAAAACAAAGTCAACTAAAAAGTTTGCTATTATCAAATCGTAGGAAAGTTCTTTTACATTCATTACTTAAATTAAGAATCCCTAATGAGTTTGTTAATCAGATGGTCAAGGTTGTGGACTTTTGTGAATAGTGTGTATGTGAGCTGAACAATGGGGAGATTCAAGTGAAGCGTAGTCAGCCATTGTTGTGTATACAAGATGTTACATAAATAACGCACAACCTCTTAAGGGGTCATTGTACTCATCATTATAAGCAATTTTTACTATGGGACCAAACCTGAAATCCCAAAAAAAAATCTAAATCTGATTTTTTTTCACGATTTCACGTTTGGTCCTATAGTAAAAGTTGTTCATAGTGATGAGTACAAGAGAGAGTCCCTTAAGAGGTTGTGCGTTATTTATGTTACATCTTGTAGAGTAGCATTAGTTACCTACACTCACATTAGAGTTGAACGAGTCAAAGTAGTTGCCTACTGATGTACTGACGATGCTAGGTGAGTTTAATATAGTCTGTCAGTGTTGATGCGAACTTGCTAAGTCTCTAAGATGTTTGCTGAAGAATAATTTTGTGAAGGCACAAAGCGTAAACGACGCATTAACTTCTAACTAAAGGTGTTCATTCAGAGGTGTGATAAGATAATCGCATTAATCGTACATGTCAGCCGCCGCTGGCGAGCAGACGCTATCTCGAATCACGAGATGCCGGAAACAATGAGCGATGATTATCTAAATGTACCTGCTCAGAGCGGCTTTTTGTCGCAAGATGATATTAATGCGCGTGCCATTACTCCCGCCGACAGATTTATGTGGTCCCAATTAAAAGTTGCCACTGCTGAAGACGTGAAATTAGTGGAATTCCCTTACATTTATCAAGACATCAACGTTGCCTCGCGCCACGCGAAACTTCCCAAATTTAAATTAGAGACGATTTTTACAGCTACCTCCCCGTGGGGGGAAAGGGGGGACGCTACCCTTTCCTTATAACGAGGAAGGCCTCATGCATTTTTATGTGCTTCTTTTTTCGCCGGCGTTTTAAACAAGGGGGTGAGCGTGGGGTGCGCCGGGGGGTGAACTTTTTTATTCGCGTCTTGATAAGTTAGGGTTGAAATTAGACGTTCGAGTTTCGTTCGCGGAATTCATAATGACGAAAATTAATAAGTTTTCTTTTGAGGGTCCTTCGAACTACGGCGGTTGGCGAATACATACAGATGCGAGTATAATATTGTACCTATCTGTCACGGTTTTGAATGTTATATTTAATCCAAGTCTTAACATTCTTGTTTTCTAGGGGAACAGCGACATTAACATACATATTAGGCACTGAAGAATCTTAAAAACACGTAAACTGTAATTAAAATCATGGACACATCCGCGTAACCGTTTCCAACCAGATTAGGGTCGGCTTCCAGTCTAAACACATCCGGAATACTTAATATCAATTTTGTACTCAGAGCAGACATACTACCATCTGACTTGCACAACTCAATTATTGGGCAATATCAGTGCCCTGAAGTTAGACCTGTAGATAGATTTAACTTTCCCTAAGTTATCGCACTTGCAGGTAATCGTATGACCTCCTGGATCAGCGTAGCCTTCGTGCTACGAGCTACGAAGGCGTCATAATGATCGCATAAATGACATGTTTAATTCTGACATGTTTTCTTACACATTCACTTATTTTACATAACATCACGCCTGTATTCTCCGAAGGGTTAGACAGAGGTGCACCTATAGTACACCCACATTTTGCCAGTTATGTTCAAGTCCCATGTAATAGGAGGCGGGCCATTGCCATCAACCGGCAGCAAATCCAGACTACGGGCTGCTACTGAGAAATTCCTGATGGAAAAACCCAATAACACTTTACCCGACCCGGGAATCGAACCCAGGACCTCATGCTTAGCAGTAGCGCTTGCGACCACTAGACCAACAGTTCAAAAAAACTACTAATTGTAAATGTAAGGAACCCTTTACATTTACGAAAAGTTCTTGCTCATCGGTATGCAGATTCAAAACATACGTAGTACTGTATGTATGATTATCTCCAATCGTTCGTTATCTGGCGTGTTATTCTAATCTCAGTTATCTTCTTTCTTTATGCAAAATAGTATCGGGGGTGAGTCGGGGTAAAACAGAACGGAACATAAATACATACAGTATTAAAATCTCCTTTCTAAGTGTGCTGCCGTCGGTTTATGTTCTCCTTTTAATTATTCAATAAAATCTACGCAATCGAACGTAAATTAAGGATTTGTTATTTTTTATTCAGGAGATGGGTATTAAAATCATGTACCTATGTGTTATATTTGTATTGTGATCGTGAGCGTGACTGCTTGTAGCTATTGCTAAGCGATTGACAATTAGGGATAACGGTAGGCTATCGCGGAATACCTACACAATAAGATTATCAAAATTACTTCCATATTTTGATGCGGTGTACCTATTTACGACACATTCGTAAGTGTTGTTATTGTAAAATAAATAAATAAAATACCTTAGAAAAAAAAAATTACAAAAGATACATACTTTTTCTAAATTAACTACAATTTCTTAGATTCTATGAAGTTAAACTTATTTTAATTTTCGGCTAGTAAGAACCCCTCATTTTATTGAAGATTCGCTATGTTCATCCACTGTTCGCCAGCCACTTGTACAATGTCGTCTGTCCACCGGACAGTCGGTCGACCTCTTTTCCCAGTGCCTGATGGCCCGTTCCAAGATGTCAGTCTGTGAGTCCATCGAATATCTGTCAACCTAGCTAGGTGAGCAGCCCAGCGCACTTTAGTTTGTTCCAGTGGCACAGAGCATCAGTAACCTACCGTGTTTTGTTTCTAACAATTTTATGGGATATTTGTAAATTCTTTTAAGTTTTAATAAACTTTGTTTTGTTGATTACCATAATAGAAGTTTATTTACAATTAAGTACGTACGGTCACGGCGTAGTAGCAATACTATTCATAATGATTATAATTTTCACTCGTAGCTATTGAAATGCTTTTCAGGGACATGAAAGGAGCTTATATCGATGAAAATAGATGTAATGGGTCATTGAGGTATTTTCCCCACGTCAGGTATTAGTGCGGTAAGTAACGCGGTCGGACACCGGTGTCGGAGGCTGTCAACCGGCACCGGACGCCGGACGGCCGACGGGCCGGCGGGTGCGGGGGACGTGAGCCCGTGTGCACATGGAGACACTTGTTGAGTCTATGTGTGCGCATGCGTGCCTCACCTCGCGACACATGACCGACACACACGCTTTCTGTTTACATACTTACACCACCACTTTACTCAGTTGTGTTTGTGACAAGTTTTGATGTTAAACACAACATTATTACAAGTTAATGCTCGAACGGAATAAATTATGAATAGGTACGTAAGCATATTTATGTAAGAACTCAGTATTTAGGTAGGTACCGATTATTAAACATAATGAGTACGGAAATTGATCGACTTAAGTTTAATAAATCACGAGAGATAAAACAACGAAATTCTTTTCATAACAGCCTATTTCCGCAAATGAATGACTATTATATTTCATCAAAAGTTAGAAATTGGAGAAATCAGCGAAGCACCGTGAAGTCGGATTTGTGCAATTATAAGAATAAAAGAAAGTCATTAGTCCAATCAATCTGGGAACAGGCGAGCGCGAGCGGCGCGGCTCGGACGCTCTCGTATTATAATTCGCGTCTAATAACGTCGTTAACAACGCACATTAAAACAAAACAAACAGCGGTGACGGCAGCGGGCGCGGGCGCGGGCGGGCGCCATCCTTCCTCGAATCCGTGTCATTAATTTACGTAATGCGTAGGTACGCGCTATCCCCAAATATTTAAGAAGCCTCCTCCGGGAGCGCCCGCTCCTCCACTATCCCCCTCCCGTGCCGCCCGCCACCCACAACCCGCCTGCCGAGAATTATGGCGGCCGCCTTGTAATTATATTTTTTAATTTATCTTCCTTAGCGAATACAATGGAGGCGCCACCCCGCCACCGGAGCGCTTCTTTCTCATGCTGAATATTGTATCAGGCCGCTGAAAAAAGGAAAGAACGCTTTAATTACAAGCGAGAGAGCGACCGGCATTACGCGCTAAATATTTGATGTTGTCTCTTTCTTCGGCCGGTCGGCGGGCGCTCCGCGGGGCGGACGCGTCCTCAATAATTAAAACGCCTATTAACTCATTCCTCTTCAGGTGACCCCTCATTACGTCCCGAATAAAAAATTTCGAACACACCGTATACATAGTGATTGCTGCCAAGTGCCACCCCACTTAATTAATCCCCACTAAAGTATCACTATACATTACGTTCCACTTTTGGTATTATCTATCCATCGTGTCCAACGTCCCAGGTGTACAATTCTCAAACACACTGTATCAATCAGGTTTCATGAAATTTTAAATACTCTAAGTTACATAAATCCTTTTAATCATTTAAATACGTATGTTACAATACGGATGTAGATTGTCGAGGTTCATAAACTGCGTACTGCGATTCGTTGGCTTATGTACGAGTATATCATCTGGATGGGGCTTGCAGCAATACACCTACATCCTTTATCATAATAGCAGCTATTAAGATCAGGACAAACAGCAAAATCTGACGAACAAATACAAAGAAACCTCTCGGTTGCAGTAAAATCACAATAACTAGAACCTAAAGCACTCGTAGCATAGGTCTTGTTATTTTATTTCTTACATTATGTTTGATTTTTTTAATTCTAGTAATTTAACTTTAGTTTGATCTCAAATTGTGAACGTAGAAAGGCTGATATTTTTTGTTTGTTACTTTGAAATATGGCTAAACTTGTCAATTTTATATATTATATTTAGTTTTTTTGTAATAATATACGGGAGTAGAATAAAGCCCAATAAGAATTTATAATTGTTGTTTAGGACTTTGAAAGTAAGAAAGTAAGACTGATTTTTTGTACAATAGTTTATTTTCATAGAATTGTATTGTTCTGAGATTATTTTACCAAGTAAACTTGGTATTATTGTAACGAGAAGTTTTTCGTTATAATATAATAATATCTAGGTAACTTAAGTAAAAACATATTAATAAACAGCAACATTTTTTATAAATCACTTTGTTTTTATTCCTAAGCTAGAACCTAAACCTAGTATGAGTTGCTTATAATAAAAGCAGTAACTTACTACTTACTGCTATTATTCTAAGCAATCCATATTTCAGTTGCGTCAACTAACACTAGATATAAAAGGATTTTCGTCATTTAAAACTATCCTAATATATATACAATTTTATTAATTGAAGAATATAAAAGTGTTTTATTTAGGCTACACGTTTCAATCATCACAATTAATATAGCTTAAAAAAAGAAGTCCGCAAAAACAAAATTGGAACAAAAACTTTGCGCGCCAATTACTCAAAACTACGCGAAACATACTTACTGCTCTTATTACTAGCGCGGCAGTATTGTGCTCTACCTACAAAGATCAAAATACTAAGCCTAAACCAAACTTCAATACGCATAACTAGGCAAATACATTCGCCAATTTAATCAGATATCCATACGATTATAAAAATACATGTGTCGAGCAGAGGGTATCACGTTGATTTATAAGTGAACAACAGTCGCAAATGAAGGCGGGTTCCGTAGCGCGGACACGGCCGTGCAGTACTTAGCGCGAGAAGACAAAGTATAAGTAGCACCCCAGCCACCCACTGAAAAACGTCTCTAATATTCTTTTAGAAACGGTGGCATTTACGGGCTATATTTTATCCTGAATTTGCATACGCTCCTTTTTCGTACCCGTCCTCTATTTTATGGGTGAGTATTTTTTTCATCCGGGGGTTAAGATACAAAAGGGTAAAGCGGGCCCCCGCGCTGATAATTAAATTGCACCGGAGCGCGGGAGCGCTGCTAAAACTGTGGCCCACAGATACTTTGTAGTCACCCTGCCGCTGCTGGCTGGCACCCACGCCGGCGCGGCGTTTTTATTATAGTCTCACGACACATTAAACTTCATAATTAAATCATTAATATTCTAGAGCAATGTTGGTGTCTTTGTATCTTTATTTTGCAACTGATTGGTATAAAATTGTTGCATTTCACAAGATATTTATATTTAAGTTTGGCAAGCTTAATTGCAGCCAGCTAAGCATGAGCACTGATGACCCTGAATAGCCTGCGTCTATTTATATCTTGTGCTTATTTAACAAATTAATGATATTCAAATTGAAGGACATTTTTCATGTCCTAACAGTCGTGATAATAATTTAACTAACAAATTAGGAGAAATCTTACCCTGCTCTAAGTCAAATTACCATAATTGCTAATCAAATGTTGTAGGAGTAGCCGCGTCGGCACGGCCTCTCGCTTTATACTAATTACAAATTCTAATTCCCTCTCTTGTTTCATAGGCCCTTTGAATTTGTAAATTATTGCTTTTGCTTTATGCTATCAAATGAATGCTCAATTCTTAATTCGGTAATTATATCTTGGATTCTTGGTACGCATCCAATAAAGTGGGTACAAAGCCGTACCTAGGAAAATATTTCAAGAGTGAGGAGCCTGCTAGGAAGATTCCCTGGAAATGTAATTCTATACCTACTTAGATTATTTTTAATTAACTAGTCGAGGTAGCAACGTTTTATCTCGAACGATCTTGACAAACGTCTTCAAGATTTTTCACAGCGTAGGTATACCTTGTAGGTACCACTATTATTAATTGGTTTTATGGAATTACACGTTTACGTAGCTGTAGGTAGGTACACTGAAATGAAGAGCTTTTTTACAACATTTCGGGGGTGTTCGATCTCCGTCGTTCCCCCGAGCCCTGATTTGGTCTATGGTCTTGTAAATTAAAATTTAATGTTGATATTTTAACCTTTACTTAGTATGTTACAAGTTACAATAAAACTCTTTCATTTTACCAGCAAGTTTAACTTTAAATGTGACAAAGTTACAATCCTCATTTTGGTACCTACTCTCGTAAAAGCAAGATTGTAAAGTCCTCTTTGTTTCGTAATGTAAAACATGGCAGTACGATATCAAAGTGTCCATTATACAGTTTATAAGATATTTTCGGTTATTAAAATTCCATTCAATGTTGCTTACGCAACATACAAACGTACGTAACAATGTTCATATTTGTATACTTAAGCGTTTTACCAGGAATCGATGACGCAATAAATAAAATTAAAACATGTAATACAAACTCATTGAGTACTATCAGTTATATGAGCTCACGAAGAGGCTGTAATTTGTTTGAAGTGCTATAAAGAGGATTTTCTTGAAAGGAAAAATTACTCGTCAAAAAACTTAATATTAAAACATTTTCTCTGTATAGGTACTCGAGAGCGACGTTGCGAACGATTTTAATTCTATCACAAGTCTACTTATAAATAACACCGGCTCCAATTAAAAGCACGCGACAGCTTTGAAAGCGGAATGAAGGAAAGTATAAGTAGCTAGGTGGGGAAATGTGGCCGTGTTTACGGAAAAGCTCCTCCGGCAAATATTATCGCGAGACGAGCGCGATCAAATATTCAGTCGGCGCGCGGAGGCGGCGGCGCGGGCGCGGGACGCAACCCTCTCCAAGTTTCAAGCCCTTCCCTTTGCACGCCCTACACTAATTACGTTTAGAGTTCTTAAGCGAAATTACTTAGGCCCCTCGCCACCCGCGCCCGCACCGCCGACCCGACCCCCTTCCGGAAATGAGGCGCGCTGGAAAAACAAGAAAGAGGAAAGCGTTATATAAGAAGGTCACCGTCTTTCTGAACGTCCTAAATCTGGCCAATCTCTAAGAGATGTTGATGTAATGATTTTTTTCTTCATTTTCGCGAGCCTTCTCTGTTCATGAGCGGTTGCTAAGTGAAAAGCAATTAAAGCACGGGCGAGTGATCTCCCCCCCACCTCCCTCACCCCCGGGGCGCCCACCGCCCACCTCAACACTCATTCGATCAACAAGAAAGATATTATAATAAACACTATTATATGCATTTACGATCATAGCTGTCCACTGTCCAGCGTAACGAGTTGCTACTTGGTGGCACGACTATTACTAACTCGTAAAAGCGCATGTTATGACGCAAACACACACGTGTTGGTATTTGCTGAAGTAGCTCTAAAGGACTTTTCATAGGCACATGTCGGATAACCTGTTGAGCTTACAGAGCTACCACAACTAGCCACACACACGCATAGTGTAGGTATGGTGTAGTGTAATCTTGCTCTACATTTTGTGGAAAACAAAAATTTCGCGCCAAAACCAGATTCGCTTCAACTGGTTTGGTCCTAGTATGAGAATCATGAAGTTTCCACGTGTAATTGGCTAGTTTTGTGTTTATTGTTAGTAATTGAGTTCCAATTTTTCATTATCTTTGGGAAAACAGATTATTAAAAATTTGAAAAGTAAAATCAGTTTATGAAAAATTCGTTTGAAAACATAATTAATTCAGTTTGCGGTACATTGTGGAGCGAGCGCCGCGCGTCAGCGGCAGCCGCGCGAATTGAGCGAACAACCGCCCGACATCGCGCTTCCGCACCTTTCATGTGCCAACGCAAAGTTTAATTTCCTAATTCTCAAAAATATTCTCCAAAGACAAGACAGTCAGGCAGACTTTATGATCTAATAGGAAGCCATCGCCGCCGCCAACACAAACACTCGCTACGAAGCAACAACAACGCTATATAATTTCCTGTTTTACTAAATAGCTTTGAAGCCTGTAAATGGATTTATATGACAGTTCCTTTCAGCTCGTCATTACGTTATACCTCATTAGTCTCTTTTGCATTCTACAAAAAGTACTTACTTAAAATGTGTACAAACCTTTGAGCCTTTTCGCATGTGGTAGGTACCTGAACCTAGGTAGGTTTATAATAGGTAGGTACTATGTGACACTATCATTTTCCAAATTCACTGATATCCACCCAAATGTCTGATTTAGCTATCTGTGTCGAATCAAATAGACACACCTAGATATATTTACCTAATAGATATGTCTATTTGATTCTACACAGATAGCTAAATCGGACATTCTCAATTCAAATTCCTTAAAACGCAGTTCAACAGCATTAAATTCTATTTTCATTTCTCCGACAGTAAAAACATCAGCAATCTTTTCTGACTAATCAACGATGTTAAAAACTCGACAGTGTTAAGATTTACCACCAATTTAGCTGTTTTGCGAGTTTTTATTCTAAAGTAATTTCCTCGGTGTCCAACGGCTTAAATTAGGTAATGTAGATGGAGAATAGCGTCGCAAAATTACAAAACAAGAGAGGGAAACTTGCGGTTGTTTAATGAGATTTAAATAATTAATGAGCGTGCAAAATTGGTTTCTTTTTCAGGCAGCGGAGTGCTTCGGGGGCTACGATGAAAAACAAGCCATAATTGCAACCCCGACCGCCGCGTGACGGGGACAAGCGCTAACAGTGCCTCGCGCGAAATATTACCCAGCGAGGGAGCTTTCCGCCGATCATAATTTATAAAGTAAAACTTTTAATTGCTATCGTTATAAATCTTTATAATGGCACCAATTAAACTTGTAAGCTACTGCTTACCTAAATATTGAGAATTAGTCGTCAATTAACGTTACTCGCCTAACCATAAAAGGACTTGCAGGAACCGAGCTGGGCAGCCTGGCATCAAAGTAGGTACCGACATATTGGTTTATTCTTGTTGTAACCACTTAATTTAGTTGCAACTACCTAAATTATTATTATTTCCTACTCACCGTTACTAAAATAACAGTTAGGTATATTTTCTAATGCTTTGTCAAATATTTACTGAGCCTTGATCGAATTCTAATTCTAAAGAATCAATAGAAGTCCTTTCCTACTGGTTTTCTTTCCCACATCAAGTTTAACCTCATTGGGCACTTATTTATATCTATGTGCAAACGTATAAAGATCTTATCAAATGTCACATATCTACTGAACAGTAAATTTTCGTTATTTCTCCAAAAAGGGCACCCTAGCACATTTACATACCGTATGATGTAGGCTCACTCATACCAATTGGTCACAAAAGCGCGACCGTTAGTCGAGATTCCAGCTGATTGATTCCAAAATAATTTACTTGTAAAAGTCTTACTTTTCACCAAAAATGCAACTTTCAGTTCGTTGACTTTATGATAATGAAATCTTGTTATCGCGATATCTAACGGAATAAGTAAACGGAACAATGTACTTATTCAAATGTATGTGATTGACATCTCGCCGGGCGGTCAGCCGCCGCGGCGGCGACCCGACGTTTTGCAAGATTTGCCTCCCTTCGCCCGATTCGCCCTACCTATTGTAAATCTGACCACGATCAAAGCGATTGTGATCAAATCCAAAAACTATTTAAATTTCATTCACCACCAGAAGCTGTTCTCTACAATTCGCTGGGAATTTCCGTTATGAGTTAGGCAACTGTTCCGATTCATTGGCTGTCATGTAATAACTGGTTTTTAATACAAATTCAATGTGGGGTAAGGATAGACAATTACAGAGAAAACCTTATGTAGATTTATCTAGGTAATAAAGTTGGTGAACATTTTGTTGAGCACCATAGGAGTACCTAATTCTTGATGTCGTGTGATCTTTTTTTACCAACTGACCCTGCCACTAAATCTTTGTTCAGACGATTTACAGTGGACTTGAAGTACATACATACCAATAAGTATAAATCTACCACCCAACCCATTAAAATCACACTTCTTAATGTATCAAGTTAACAAAACGAAGCCACAAAGTAGTGCGCTCATTACCTACTGCAGATGTTGGGCCCCACTCGCGTGCGGTACTTGTGCCACCCCACCAAAACATTATTGTCAGCTTCACTACACAAAAAACGCGCCCAGATTGTTTACCTCACTTTTTACCTTTTTTTAAAACTACTGTTTAGCTTTTTATAAGTATTTTTGTCGCTGAGCACGCGGCCACCGCTTTTATAGAGACATCATTCAAGCGTTTACAGATAGGTGCGCGATCTATTGTGATGCGAGACGCCAAGGCTATTTATTTTTAATGTTTATTTAAATATAGATAATCGGTGGATTTGTTGAAGACCTCGATATTTAGAATTTAATTTGTATCAACTTTTTTCAAGGTCTGTTAACTTAGGGACTTGTTAGATGGGGAAAGTTTTATGAAGAAGAATATTACACGGATGAATGATTAGGATGGTGATCTAGATTGATAGCTTTTCTGTTCTTGTTGGTCATATTCATATCGGTCATATCTTACTAACTTACGGTATATCGTACAATCTTACCTGTATACCTACCTATGGCGCGGTACTTTTAAGGGCTGACCACTGACCATACGCTTCGTAGACCGTGTACAGTGAACGTGACGACTAAAAAAATAGAAGCATACGTGGTAATAGGCATAGGTAAACAGTTATGCTTATTTGTGAAGTATTCTGACTGACTGCCTCGTTGACAAGTGGACTGTGCTTGAGGACGACCTCATGCACAGTCCACTTGTCAACGAGGCAGTATGCCAGACCTACGAAGGTCTAGCGTAAGTTTACTAGATTCGAAAAGTGTTGCTACGGAGAATTTAATCAAATTTCAACAGCAGCTCGGGCTTAGAGTCTTGATCTGTGCCCATATGTAAGTCAAAAATCAAATCAAATAAATCTATAATTCAGACAATGTAACAGTACTACATATTAGGACGCCCTCAGGCTAGGTGGAGCGACGATCGCAGGGTGGCTGGTAGCAGCTGGATGAGAGTTGCCGAGAATTGAGCTGAATGGCGTGCAATTGGAGAGGCCTATGTCCAGCAGTGGACTGCTGTAAGCTGATGATGATGATGACAGTCCATATTATCACAGAAACTGGAATTATTAGATTATTAGAATATTAATTAACAGATTATAATTTTCAAAAAGGCATAGTTACACTCCAGACTAAGGTTAATATAACAATGAGATCAAGTTGCATAAGACACTATTTTTGAAAATAAAACAGTAAAATTAAGAACGGGCAACACGACACTTTTACATCATGTTCCCCGGCCGAGTCACCGAGCTACTGCACTCACGTGCAACTCAGTGAACCACCCGAAGATCATGCTGTCAATTCGCGCTGCAAACACCAACAATAAGTTGTTCGAGCTTTTCCAGAGCCTGTGTATGGCTGAGGCCAGTTCTTTCTTATTATAGCATAAAACTCGTCTGCTTTGGCCTGAAAAGCATACTATTTATTTATTTATTTAGGGACAACAAACAGCAGTGTAGTAATAACTAAACATAGCTTAAAACTTAATAATAGAGGTAACAAATACACTACTCACAACGTTATCCACATATTACTAAAAAGATCTACTAGTTGTTAGAAAGAACGATATAAAAATAAACAGAATAAAAGTAAACATTACTTAATTATTATATTAGAAGCACTACAGAACCTGGGAAGCCTCAGCAACACTCTGAACGCGTTATTGTTCTGGATACGCAACGCATTATAGGCTTTCTAAGTAAAGTTGACCCACAAGCTGCTAGTGTATTAAGTTTGACAGAAGGCCTTGAATAAAGTGACTTTAACATCCACTGAGCACTTTTAGCTAACCTGCGAGCCAACATGTTACCCCTTACAGCTAACGCCCTGCCTAAGTACCCGGCCCCCTATTACAAGGGACTAACAACATACCTAGCTGGCGAAAACCTACATATAAATGGGTACGTCTGTACCTAGCCCATCAATAAACACTGGTGACATTTAATTTGGTTGCCGTCAGAGACTTTGAGGCTGTTGGGAACTTTAAAACCACAAAAGCAATTTTTCCTGCTTGCAGCGTAAAAAAATACAATAAGATGAGGAAGTATGGAAAAATACCATTTTAAGTAAAGACTTGTCGAGACACAATAACTGGTGTCATTCAATCAAAAGGCATCGCGACCACAAAGATTTGTTTTTGTGTAATGCAGTTTTTGCGAAACATTTTTATTAAAACTTTGTCTTTTCATTTCAATGGCGACGCGACTTCTTATTTCATTTCCAGCCTTTTTTCCTCAAAACTGACATCATGATTTAAAACGAGCGCAAAATGTTGCCTGTGATGTTGATAGGTGTTTTTTAAATCCTAATTATTGAACAAAATATGTACCAATTGTTTTAAAAAATTGGGACAGATGTAATGTTGATAGTATAAAACAAGCTCTTGGCCGTTACGTAAAATGTAAAAAGAAAACAAAACGAGCGCAAAATGTTGCCTGTGATGTTGATAGGTGTTTTTTAAATCCTAATTATTGAACAAAATATGTACCAATTGTTTTAAAAAATTGGGACAGATGTAATGTTGATAGTACACTTCTGGACACATATATTGGCCCACCTTGTATTTTCAGTTTCGTTTGGTCCTAGCTAAAATTTTATATTAGGTCGAGCAAAAAGTTTTTATGCAGTTTTGAACCTGGCACATTCACAATTTCATTCAATAGTCTTTTTTTGAATTTCGAACACAGAATTTAAAGAAACAAAAGACAATTTGGAGCCTGTTTGTTGATATCAAACAATCGAATACTAAGAAAACTTGGTTTTATTGGTTTACTTGGATTTAATTCTTGAAAAAGTGATTGATATCTTTGGTTTTGCAACAAACATTACTTATTCTTAACATTAAGGTGAGGTTCTATCAATAATCTATGGATACTTCACCTGAAGTCGCCGCCCAAGCTGTGGCACTTATTCAGGCCGGACACAGCCAAAGAAACGTGAGTGCTCAACTTAATTTAAGTCGATCTGCAGTCCGAAATGTTTATCGGAGGTACCTAGAGACTGGCGGCTTTGTTCGTCGCCAAGGAAGGCCACGATCTCGGGTCACAACTGAAAGGCAGGATCGATTCATCGTGACGACCAGCTTGAGAAATCGTCACCTTACCTCCATTGAGATACAAAACCAACTTCGCGACTTCCACGGAGTATCTGTGAGCGCTCGAACTGTTCGGAGAAGGTTAAAAGAACGCGATATGGTACCACACAAGCCAGCTAATGGGCCCAAACTAACGCGAGCCCACCGAACAGCGCGCCTTCATTTCGCACGCAGTCATTTAAATTGGACACAGCAAGATTGGAGCCGTGTACTCTTTTCTGATGAGTCTAAAATTGTGTTACATGGCAATGATGGAAGGAAGAAGGTCTACCGACGTAAGGGAGAGCGTTTCGCACAATGCTGCTTTGAAGAGAGGGTTGCTTATGGCGGTGGCTCATGGACTGTCTGGGGCGGTATAACCGCGAACGGCAAAACTCAACTTGAGGTTGTTACAGGACCACGGCTGCCAACATTAAATGCTGAAAGGTACATTCGTGAGTGCTTAGAACCTCACGTGATACCATACGCGGACTATGTGGGCCTAAATTTCCTTTTTATGCATGATAATGCAAGAGCCCATGCGGCCGGCATCGTCAGGGAATATCTTCGGGATGTGAACATCACAGTTATGGACTGGCCAGCCAGAAGCCCAGACATGAACCCCATTGAGCACATGTGGGACGAGCTAAAAAGACGTGTTAGGGCTCGTCAGCCAGTTGCCCAGACGATGCAAGAGTTGAAAACTGCCATAGAAGAGGAATGGGAGATGATCCCTCAAAATTTCATAGAGCGGTTGATAAACTCTATGCCTAATCGTATGAGAGCTGTGGTATATGCCCATGGAGGCAACACGCGTTATTAAATTAAACCTTTATTTGATAAAACATGTTTTTTATTCAAAAATCAATTGCCTTTAACAAGGCGCATATCCGACTTCTTAGGCGTAGCTCCATGTCGTATGGTATTCTGAATTCAAATTTAAAACAATACGATCGAAAAAGATGGTAAAATGTATCAGGTTTAAAACTGCATCAACAGTTTTTGTTCAATCTAGCAATCATATTTCGTTAGGGGCCATCGAAACCTAAACTCTAAGGTGGGCCAATAGATGTGTCCAGAAGTGTATAAAACAAGCTCTTGGCCGTTACGTAAAATGTAAAAAGAAAACAGTAAGTTAAATAATTTCGTGTCAATTTTGAAGTTTCGTTGCTGTCCGTAGGTACATTTCAAATGCACGGCAGATTGTTTTTTTCGATGCTTAGCTTCTGTTGCTCTGTGGACCTATCATTTGAATGCGTGTCTATGCTTAGCCTGCGGGGTTGCTGAACTAATTGTAGGACCTTCAAAAGTTATTATCGCAGATTTAAGTGGGATTTAGGGCCAGTTTCTCGAATGAAAATTATCGCAAAATTAATGTGACAAATTGTCCACCGCGCGTAAACTGTTGTGACTGGCTGTTGATAAATAATGTAATCAATCGCAGCAGTTACGCGCGCTGGACAATTTGTCACATTAATTTTGCGATAATTTTCATTCGAGAAACTGGCCCTTAATAAGGGACAGGCAAATTCCTAGGCTAAACCGTCACTCGGAAGACATTGTTTGGTTTACGGCGCCATATTTATTATTAATCGGGGTAGTAGCAGAATAAATAAAACAATTAATATTCAAGAATTCAGTTATGTATTTATTGCAAAGAAAATGCAACGGTACAAGAATAATAATAAACATGAAGTTAATTAATATGCATGATGTGTATTAATATAAAAAGCTTTAATACTGAAGTAATGTTACTTTCCAATTACTCATTCTGGTTGTGACTTTTTATCACTCAAAACATTTCATTCTCTACCATTTTACGGATGCGTTCAGAATTTTATTATGCGCACACAAATCAAGTCAAACAATACGTATAATATTTTTCTATTTAGTTAAAAAGGTAAGAAAATGTTCAAAAAAATACATAAAAAGCTTTCACGGCAATTACTTTATCTAGTTTAAAAAAAAATATGGAACACTCTTTATTTTTTTATAAGTGCACAGTATTTAAGACAAATCTAATGAGCCCAAACTCAATGAGTTTACGAGTATTTTCTTAATAGTCCTAATCGAATTCTTGTTCGGTTACGCAGATTCCAGCTCCATCATCAAACCTGATGGGTATATTATTGTACTATATTATTGTATTGTCATTAAACACATTTGCAAAGTTTCAAATGAATACGATCAGTAGAAGTGGCATAAAATTAGATTCTTAGATTTTATACAAACACACATTCAGGTCGATGTAATCTAAACGTTTTATCATCACTCGACGAGCCATGCACAATAGTCCACCTGAAGGACTTAGTGCGGAAACCAAATCCCATAACATAGAACATCATTCGACGACAACATTTTCGAGAAACATAGTTTATACTTCATTAATCGAAAGAATGATCTACCTGACCCACAACAAAACATGAGGAAACTTATGGAATCTTTGTGTTTAAAGTGGATATTATGTGACAGATACGAAAGTAATTATCTAACTCCAAAACACAGACCTAAAAATGCTAATTATATTTATCGAAACCAAAATCACTCCGTAAAAATGATAACATAACCAATGATAAGCAATCTAGTAAAAAGTTAATAAAAAATGCTGAATCAATTAAAAGATACACGTTCGGAATGTAAACAATTCCATGGAGAATGAGAGAATGATTCATGAATAATACAAATATACAAGGTGTAATTTTAATCACCGTTCATCTCTTAAGGAGTCATTGTACTCATCATTATGAACAACTTTTACAATGGGACCAAACCTGAAATCGCGAAAAAAAAATCAGCTTTTGCCTACATTTATGTTCGCATAACTCGTCAAAACGTAGGGAGCACCTGATTTTATATCGCGATTTCGGATTTGGTCCCATACTAAAAGTTATTCATAATGATGAGTACAATGACCCCTTAAGAGGTTAACGGTGATTAAAATTACACCTTGTATAAGAACATAATACATTGTGAATTATGAAAGGCAGAATACCAATACCAGTTTCGCTTATATTTAAAACCACCAACAAAATAATTTAAAGACTTTCGCTCACCAATAGCATAACTCTCTTTCATTTATATTTAGTATAATTTAGAGTATTTTATCCTATCAAGTATGTACAGCGAAGGCATCAATAATTTGTGTGTTCTTTATAATTTGACCTAATTTAATACTATTATACAACACTATGTAAGATGTCCACTTGAATTTTTATTGCGTAAGTTGACTGGCACTGTGGAAACATTTAGAGCAAGTTAAGGTGAATGTGCAAAGGTTGCCCGCGAAATTCTAAACTTCTTACCTTTTTTGCAATTTGCAGGTCAGTGTCAGCTTGTATCTTGATTAAAATATGATTCGCGACTATATCAAAAATGTATTTACATGATTATAACCATAAGCATCATCGGTCTAAGTTAAATTTGTTCTAAAATGTCATGATTTTTTAGAACAAAACTTAACTTGTTTTTGGATGGCAACTCAGCAGGTGATAGCTGGTAACCGCCGCCTATGGACATCTGAGATACCAGAGGCATCACAGGTGAGTTGACATTCCCTCGGCAACAAACTCGTTGGCGACAGCAATAGGCATAGATATTTTACAAAGAGCTCTAACTACTAAAACTGTCAAGGAGTCAACTTGCACAATAAAACACATCATCACTATCGGGACATCGGGCACTTTACAGTAAAGCTACGGTTTTCTAGAACAGACGGCTGTCATTAAAATGATGGCAGTGACAAAGATTTAAATAGTTATTCGCCACCGCGTCAAAAGATAGTCGCATTTCTGATTCGTTTTGACACCTCTGAGACGCAATGACGCAGCGACTACACTTGATTGTCATGGAAATGCTGTTTAATAAAGTGTGAGCTAATTCATAGTAAAATCGTTGTAGAAAATAAAAGCTTGTTATTTGAATGTTCCCAAATCGGCTTGGACATCAAGATAGCCTGGATTCCTGGTCACTCTGGTATTGTTGGCTGTGCGCTGACTCGTTAGCAATGCCACATCAAATCCGGCTGATCGAAAGCACTATGTAGCTCATAACTACGATTCGCGAAATGGTGCCAAGCCCAAATAGTTTGACTCGTGGAAAAAAACGTGGAATGAGATCTCAAAAGCCAAGGGGGTCTATTACGCAGCGATACAGCCCTACATCCAGCGGAAACCTTGGTTTTTAAACATCCAAAATTGTGCAAAAGAACTATTTCGTCGCTTTGCGGACTGAGACTCGGACACGGTTGTAGCCCAGTGTTTCTGAATAAGATCCATGTTAGGGACAGTTCCCTGTGTGAATGCGGTCTTGCGGAGGGTACTTTGGACCATATATTTTGCTCCTGCTCCTTGAACACCAAATCCTTTGATCTCTACCGAAAAAATTCCAAATGTAACATTCCCCGCGCAACTAACTTCCATTCCCTTTTCTCCCAAAATTATTAATATTTTAACAACGTTCTTAAACGAAAATGACATTAAATTTTAACTGATGCGTAATAATTATGTAAATATGTATTGTATTTTTTTGTGCTGTTCATCACCTTGTTGTATTTATGATTGTAAATTTAAAATATTATGTTGTACTAACCCTTGTCCTCGTCTTTTCAGCGACCAACACCTAGATCAAAAGTCAAAGTGCAAAGTCGACGGCCTGCCTCTGCGTTGCCGTCTAAACGTGACGCTGGCAGAATAGTCGACATTGTCTCAATTGCCATTAAAAAAAAAGTGTGAGCTCACTCTTCTCAGTATGGACACTTTTTCTTGTGACTAAGTACGGTGGCAGCAAATCTAGCGATTTAAATCTTTGGGTAGCGGGGTTTGACTAGTGTCAAATACTGGTGAAAATGACAGATTTTCATGGCGGCCCTTATAATATGGCGGAATCGCTTTCCTAGGAACCCAAAGCTTTAGTACTACGTTCATACGACACATTGAGTTTTACACTGCTACAAGGATCTTTTGGCGCTCGAATGACGTTGACAGGAGTGCGCTGTTGGTGAACATTTGTCATACATTTGTACAAGTTGCTTTGTGAAATGTATTGAAAAAACAAGATGGAGGTGTTAGTTCCGACTTTGACCACTCGCCAAAAGATCCTATAGAAAGAGACTATTACACAGGTATGAGTTACAAAGACGACGCTCTACAAAGCCGAACGTTTTATAAAACTCGCATGTGTCATATTAAGTACGAGATAAAGTGCGATCAAAATGATACTAGTCTATAGGAAAGCCAACGAGACGAGATAAATTTCATGCTTTGGGATTAAAAACTAAACTTAATTGCGTATGGTTCAGTTTCCATTGCAACTAAAATGATTTTATGACGTTATCGATAGTTTTTTCATTCAAATATCAACTTAGATATCTTGAGTTTAAAGTTGATATTTGTATATGTTTCAATTTTATGAATTTATTTCGTCTCGTTGGCTTTAGTATAGAGTGTTTAGCCAAAGCTGACGTATACACATAGTTTTGTCAGCAAGTGTTGACGGATGCTAAGTACTCGTTGTATTTCTTCTCCTGCGCTTGTTGCAGTTTCTGCAGCTTCTTCACGAGACCTTTGCTGAGTTCCTTGCCTTCATGGTCGTGGGTTGGTAGACCCTAGAAAAAATTAAGAGTCGTCATTATGCAGTCAGAATTTTCTAATTGAAATTAGTTGATGTTTTTTTTTTACTTTTTTTTTCTCGTTTTCCCCATGATGTGGGGTGTCGTTGGATAGGCCGTTCAAAAATATTACGGGTTTGTCAAAATCATAGTTCGATAAAGGGATCCATTTGCAAAATATTAAAGTTAAAGTGCAAATTTTTGTTAGAGCCTGGACCCCCTGCCAGCTAAATGATTGTTTTTGGATATGTGAAAAAATTCTCGGCAGAGTATAAAATATAACAAAGTTACAAGGAAAACTATCACAGCTAAATAGGCTTTACAAGTTAACGGGTAATAGTCGGCCAACATACATTTGCAGTTAGAATGTATGAGAGAAAATGTTTTTCAACTACAATGATAAGTTTGTTCTTGGGTTAAATTCATCTCAACTACGGAACCCTTCATTGTGCGTGGTTCGAAACGCACTTGGCCGGTTTTTTTTTTTGTGGAACTGAGACCCTCAACCAATATAATATTTTAAACATAAAAAAGAACACGACACATCTCTTAAAGATTCACATCATTTAACATACATCACACACCTTTTAACATAATAATATCTCTTAAATATTGCAATGATAACTACAGCCCTTGTAAATGTGGTTAATAGATGGCGTTAGTGTTCCTGTATGGCGAACGTGGCAAACGTTCGGACGACCGTATCTTTACTTTTCAGATCAATGCATGGGAATATTATACCTGCACCGGTTTATTCCCGGTCGTCCCCACCCCGTCGTCCCGACTGGGTACGAGTGGGAAAAAAAGGGTTTATTCCCGGTCGTCCCAGCCCCGTCGTCCCCACTGGGCACGAGTGGAAAAAAAAAGTTCCAATCGTCACTACTGGGGAGGAACGAAACTTTTTTTTTCCACTCGTGCCCAGTGGGGACGACGCGGGGCGGGGACGACCGGGAATAAACCCCTGCACCGGTCAGTACCGACCCGCACAGACTAGCCTGTTTCTTTAACCCGTATGGTTTGGTCCAGGTAGCCGGCACCGACAAGTTTAAACCTGTTTCTTTTTATGTGAGCGCATTATATAGGGTGACTGGTAATTAGTGATCGATACTTAAACACATGATTTTACACATGATAACAAGCAACTTTTACTATGGCACCAATCCTGAAATCGCGAAAAAAAAATCAGCTCTTCCTTACATTTATGTTCGCATAACTCGTCAAAATGTAGGGACCAGCTGATTTTTTTTTCGCGATTTCAGGATTGGTGCCATAGTAAAAGTTGCTTGTTATCATGTGTTTAAGTATCGGTCATTAATTACCAGTCATCCTATATAACATGGGAATATTATACCTGCCCCGATCGGTACCGACCCGCACAGACTCGCCTGTACCGGAAACCTGTTTCTTTATGTAAGCACCCTAATACAGGATTCTGTGACTTCAGAAATGTGACATTAGCATTTGACAATGTGCTTGATATCTGCAACTTGTAAAGTGCGTTTCACGAAAGAATTCCCTTCGCCGTAATGTTGGTAGCACGAAAATCAGTATTTCTGAATACTGATTTCCGCGCGAAGGGAATTCTTTCGTGAAACGCACTATAGTTCGCTGGCTGACTACGTAGTGTTTATGTACTTGTATAGGTGACGCTACAAACTTTTAAACGAAGAAAGATAAATGTCATGTTCAAGTTACCTTATCATCAAACTTGGAATACTTGTCGGTCTCCCGCTTGAACATTTCTCCAGGCGGTATCTTCTTCAGTTCTTCCTTAGCTCGCTGCGCTTCGAGCAACTCTTGCTTCTTCTTCTGCTTCTCCGCTTCTAGTCTGGCTTTCTCTTCTCTCTCCTTTAATATCTCTTCTTTGCTCACTAGTTTGACTACTGTACGATCTAAGAAGGAAAAAAAAGATAATTAAGTATGGAGAAAAATTCGCTTGCATGAATCAAACGTAACTGAATGTAACAGTTGCCATTTAGAAATGTAGCTTCATCATCATTATATATTTTATAATCTAATATTTAAAAATGTTATCTTTATGTGTTAAAATAAAAAAGGAGAATAATAATAATACCAGCCTATTATTGTCCCACTGCTGGGCAAAGGCCTCTTCTC
Source organism: Fissipunctia ypsillon (assembly GCA_947568875.1). Classification (NCBI taxonomy): domain Eukaryota; kingdom Metazoa; phylum Arthropoda; class Insecta; order Lepidoptera; family Noctuidae; genus Fissipunctia; species Fissipunctia ypsillon. The sequence continues at coordinate 10,942,394 of OX387651.1, forward strand.
ATACAGAGATGGCGTGAGCATTGATCACCACGCTTGCTCAATGTAGCTTAACTCAACACAAATAAAGTCGACTGTTCAACAGCAGTAGACAAAAGTCAAGATCTAGATTCCCTTATCTCAAGTTTGTCGTCTAATCTCACATCAAGTTTGAGCAGACCACAGTTACTTCGTACAGGACCGCCCCACATGCAAGTTTCGTAACAACGCAACGGAATCTCCCACTCACCAGGTTTATCCTCCAGCCGAACTCCCAGCTCGGGCAGGTCATGATCCCGCAGCCGGTCGCACAGCGCCAGCACGGCAGGCGCGGCGGCGGCTCGCGCGGCGTCGCGCACGCGCCCGCGGAACGTGCTGAGTGCTTCTAGGTACGGCATTACAGTTTCTTCTAGCTGCGGTGGTAAAGAAAACAAGGGTCACTTTGCTCAGTTTTTCAAGGGCACAATACAAATGGAGTTTTTTTTTATCCTCCTCAGACCAAACGTGTCCATATGGGTACATACAACTACATCTAGTAAAATGGTGTGATTGGCTACTCTAGCAACTTCATTTTGGTTTTGAAGTGATTTTATGCTTTTACGATAGATGGCACTTCCACTCAAAAAGAAAGCAATTTCTTCGGTGACGCCATTATTTATTTGTAGGTGTTTGAAAATGAGCTCGCGAAAAAAAATCAATTTGAGTGCACCCGGTGATGGTAAGTACAAGATTTCTACGTTAATTGTTTTTTTACATGAAAACTGACAAATGTATCGTATTTTTCAATAGTTTTAGTGTGTTTCTAGACTAAAAAAGTTTTCATTCAAATTGTATCGTGTCTAACATACCTACTCAAATTTGTTTGTCCCCTTTTGGGGACTATAGGTTTCAGTGTTACAAAAATACCAAAAGTGTCATACATTTTTGGAATAGTGTTTGATTGCTTGTTTTGAATTTTTTAGCGAGGTAGGTATATTTTTTTTTTGCGTTTTTTCAGAATCTGCGTTGGTAGATGCCATAGGCGATATCATCAACGGCGATGATTCCGACTTGGATATCGACTTTGAAGAAGATGACTCAGTGGAAGATCCGCCTTATATTCCTGAAGCTACGGGTGACAATGATGAGGATGAAAGTTCAGAAAATGCCTCAGAAGCGGAAGATGACGGTAAGGTTTCCAGATCCACTACCTGCCAGTCCTCACAGGCTCAGTCTCCACTGGTTAATACCACCTCTTCACAGCGACGTTTATTTTGGAAGAGTACAAATGTTTTGGAACCATTACCCCCCGCTCCTACCTTCGAAGAGCTGGAAAGGGTGGTCATAAACTTGCCACCATATGACTATTTTACGAAATACATACCCAGTGATATTTTCGAGCGCATTGCCTTCCATATCAATCAGACTTACCTTACTAATACTGGTTCTAGATTGAATACGTCTGAAAAGGAAATTATAGTTTTCTTCGGGATAACTGTAATGATGTCGTATCTACGTTTCCCTAGAATAAGAATGTACTGGGAGAAGAAAACTCGGATTACAACGATCGCAGATAGGATGGCTAGAGATCGCTATTTCAAATTGAGAGCATCTTTGAAGGTGGTTACTGATACAGATATTCCAGATTCAGAAAAGCAAAAGACTAAATTCTGGAAGGTCCAACCACTGATATCTTGCGTCCGCAACGGATGTTTGTTGAATCCTCCCACATCGAATGTCTGTATCGATGAGCAGATGATACCATTTTGGGGGAAACATCAAGCGAGACAAATGATTCGGAACAAACCCAATCCAGTCGGGCTAAAGAACTTTGTGCTGGCATGTCCTAACGGTTTACCTCTGGATTTTTTTATTTATGAAGGCAAAGGAGATACAATCACGAACGACGAAAGGGCCCTGGGCCCTTGGGTTCTTGGTGGCAAAGTGGTTTTTCGTCTTAGCGATCGATTACCCCCAGGTTGCTCAATATTCATGGACAGGTACTTTACATCGATTGATTTGTTGGAGACTTTGCAAAGCACATCTGAAGCTACCGGTACTGGAACCTTACAAAAAAATAGAATACCATCGAACTGTAAATTCCAAACTGATGCTCAGCTGCGTCATCAAGGACGAGGTAGTTTCTGCCGGCAAAGTCCTCTCATCTGGACAAATAGCAGTCATCAAGTGGTTAGACAACAAGCCGGTTCATCTGGCTTCATCTGTTCATGGTGCGGAGCCAACCGATGAGTGTCGCCGTTGGGATAAGAAGCTAAAGAGATATATCGAGGTCAAACGTCCTAATGTGGTCAAAGCATACAATGAAAATATGGGAGGTGTTGACTTCCTAGATCGAATGATCAGTTACTACAGAATATCGGCAAGAACACGAAAATGGACTACAAGGCTAATATTCCATTTGTTTGACTTTGCTATCAGTGCTGCATGGATCGAGTACAAGTCAGATCAGGAAAAACTGGGTACGCAGTCGCAATTTTTTCATTTCGATATTCTGGATTGCCTGGGTTTCCGTGAGACGATAGCAGAATTCTTGATGGAATTTGAAGCTGAAAATGAAGATCTTCCTTCTGATGATTCTGTTACGATTGCCAGACAAAGTAAGCGAGCTAGAACAGATCATCCGAGCGATTTTATCAGGACAAGAAAGGTAGATCACCTCCCCCTTGTGCTTGAAACACAAAATCGATGCAGATTACCAGGATGTAAGTCTACTAAGGCCAGACATCAATGCCCAACTTGCAAGGTGATATTATGTATGATGACTGGAAGAAATTGCTACAAAGAATACCATGAGAAGTAAAAGCAATCTTATTTAATTTAATTTTCTTAGTTGATTTAATTTTTGCACGCTAAAGTTCCTAATTTTTTATTAATTACGAAATAAATGCAACTACGAGATGTATGCAATTTTTGTACTTTTGTTCACACTGAAACCCAATGTCCCCTATAGGATACACCGTGGAAAACCATTTTCCAGAATATTTTCATGTTTTCACCAGTCTATCCTTCATAAAAATATATAATATGTCTATATCCATACTTACAATTTAAGAAATATTTACAAAACATGGCCTGGGACTGAGGAGGTTATATATTATTTATTTCGTAGCACGCAAAATTTCAGAAAACTAGGTCAAGAAAATATCGAGCCTTTTCAGGAAAAACATCGTAAGCGCCAAAAATCACAGAACTATTTTTTTTCGTAACCTCTTATTTAGACAGTTTTACATCTTGTCGCGATTACTCTTAAATTTTATTTTAAATTTACATGACTTTATTGTTGTAAGAAACTTCGTAAATGATAACATCGTTATTAGGAAAGAAAAACCCTTTCCTGTAAAAAGTGCAAATTGTCGCTTACGGTGTTCTTCCTGAAAAGGGTCGATATGTCTGTCAAGAAAGGATGATCTTAGGATATGTATGTAAATATGTAACATAGTAATATGATACTCACGCAGACACTGTTCACATCAGCGACAGGGAAGCCGATCCCTCCCCGCGGCCCCTCCACGGCTCCGAACACGTGCAGTATGTCTGTGACGTACTTAGCAGCGGCCGCTAACAGCGGAGCGTTGCGTGGTGTAGTCCTACGTAGGTATATGTGTGCTGCTCCGACCAACTCGCGTAGGGAGTCTAGTGCACTACGGGTGTCGATGTTGTCTGTGGACAAATTGTATGAATATTGTATTCAACGCCTCCAAGAGAAGAAAAAATGGTTTCGGCGGCAGTGACGCACGGTACAGATTTTTATAACGGAGGCCGGTTGAAAAATAAGTGCATTTATAGAGGCATGAGGAACAGGGTGTAAAGTTCACTCATCCTCCATGGAAAAGGGAGGATCCCCCGACCAGACGAGTGTTGTGTCTGGTGGGCTACTGCCCGACGGTCGATGTCGGGATGTTGTATATATGCTAGTCGCGCGGTAAACTCTGATTGCGCGATGCAGGATTTTGCGTGACGTCAGTGTAACGCGTTCCATTGTGGCAATGTAGATATGCCGCCACACATTCTCTAGAGCTAGACTGTAGTTTGGCCACGTTTAGAAAGGGAAGCTGAAAGAAATCATTGTATATAGAATTATAGAGCCTTGCCAGTGAGTTAAATTGCTGTTTCTTCTCACGCCTTCTTCTGGTATTCAGCTGCTATCCCTTCAGCTCCATTTACACGGTGCAAGTTTCTAGAACGTTCAAGAGCAATAATCGCATGCCATAAAGCACGATCAATCATTGCCATTCAAGAATTGGATGCAACTAGTGATGGGATTCTACCCGGGTAAATTCCTAAAATGGGAATATTCCCGGGAATATTCCCATTGAATCCACCCAATGGGTATTTATTCGGGTATTTATATTTTTATGATCAATTTATAGGTACATATTTCGCATAAATCGATTTATGAAACTTAAGGTTTTCGATTTCCTTGTACAAAAATAACAACTATAAAATTGTGTTACACTGTTTTATTCAAGAAACGTTGTTATTTATTAATATAATATAACCATACTACAATAATTAAACTAAGCATTAATAAATAACTGATGCGCTTAACGGTTAGCTTTGTTTGAATGACCAAGCAGGTACACGCCGGCGGCGGTGTGTGGTGTTTTTTGATTGGTGCATTTCATTTACCTGGTAAAACAGTAGACTCCAATACCGTGGCCACTTGAGTATCGGAATTTGCGGACGTGCTTATGTGTTAATTCTGGTGTTTTGTGTTGCTGTGTATTTGGAAATTTCTTAAATTCAACCTGACAATTTTGGCAACGAATAACGGATTTTGAGTGTGCATAATTATTGTAGTATATCTGTAAAATTTAGTGAGGCGATCGTATCGAATTTACGTAAGTACTTACATTTATTCTTTAAATATATTTTATTGATTGTATTTCTATCTCATAATTATTATGATTCTCTTTTCCTCTGATAGAAAAACATGCCATATTAGTATTTAATTAATAAATAAATTAAAAAAATATTATAAATAAATTTTAATAATTCATTTTTTAAATTATTTTTTAAAATATTTCCTAAAAATGATTAAAAACATTTAAAAATATTAATATTGATTAACTTTATTGTTATAGATATAATCATGCCGAAACAGAAAAAACAAAAAGTTTGGAGACATTAACATTAGCTTACCTGACAAATCAGTCAAATGCACATTTTGTTCAAAAATGTACCGAGTACCTAATGTAACTAAAATGGGTAATCACTTGATGACGTGTCCTAAATGTCCACTAGTTATAAGAAATGACTTAACGGAAAGCTGTGAAGAAACATCGTTAATAGCATCAAATACATCGAACACATCAACTACAGAAGGAGAAATAATTGAAAACTCAACACCCAGTGACGCTACTCCTTTTCTCGAATTTACAGAGGAAAAAAAACTACGACTTACAAAATTGCTTTCAAAGGCAATTTATGTTACTGGCTCGCCTCTGTCTTGGTGGAACATCCTCTGTGGAGACAGTTTTTTAAAGAACTACAGCCTCTGTTCGAACTACCAACACGAAAAGCTGTTTCCACAACACATTTAGAAACAATTTACATCTTCCACTGAAGATGGATGGAGTAACCGACGGAACGAGGGTATTATTAATTTTGTTATTGCAAAACCTGAACCCGTTTTTGTGTAAAGTTTAGCTACAACTAGCCATCGTCACACTGCCGATTACCTAAGTGAAGAAATTCAAATAGTAATGAGAACCTGTGACTATAATAGAAGATAACGCAAAAAACCTACAAAAAGCTTTTGATTTAGTAAAACTGTAACATCCGAACGTAATCACACTTAATTGCGTGGCGCACACATTGAATTTACTTTGTGATGACATAATGAAAGAAGATGCTATACAAGCCTTCATTTCAGTTGCCGTCGACGTAATCAAATCTATTAGAAAATGTCAAATTCTGAGCGCGTTATTCAAGCAGATAATTGTAGAAAAAGGTTCTGGCGAGCAACTAAAATTGCCCAGCAAGACGCGTTGGGGCAGTTACCTTCATGCTGTGCGTAGTTTGCAAAATAGCAAGGCGGCTCTGCAATGTTTGGCAGTACATGAAGATGCAATAATGATCCCAGTTGATATTAAAGCAAATTTACTAGACGAAGAATTTTGGAAAATGATCGACGAATCTACTGCAATTTTAGAGCCAATAACAGATTACATATTTAAACTAGAAGGAAACGAAGCGTACATAAATGACGTGTACATGTCATTCAAAGATATAAAATCACGTCTGGTCTTTCTGCTTCCTGGTTTTTCTTCTTTGGTTGACAATAATGTCAGGGAGAGGATTTTAAATGCAGTTGATAAACGCAGAGGGAACTGCATAAAGCCTATTCATCTAGCAGCCTATATGCTAGATCCAAAATCTCAAGGCATCGAACTCAACGAAGATGAAGAAATCATTGCCATGGATTTCATTCATGAGAAAGAAAGGCAGTTACACTTGGAAATAATGACAGATTTAGCTAATTATAGAGCAAGAGAAGGTTTGTGGGGAAAATCTTTTGTTTGGACCAGCCTCCAGAAAATGAATCCCTTAACTTGGTGGAAAGGAATTGGCAAAAACAAACCTCTGAGCAAAGTTGCAGCTTGTCTTTTAACTGTTCCTGCACCTCGGCTGCAACAGAGCGTACCTTCAGCGTTCATGGAAATATCCACAGCCTTAAACGGAACAGGTTAGCAACAGAAAGAGCTGCAATGCTGGCCTACATATCATATAACTGGAATTTGTTACACAATCAAAAAGACGAAGAAGTAGATGAAGAAGATGAGGAACCCACTTCAAGTCCTTTTTATGGTTAGCCCATTGACCATAAACAATATTGAACCTCAACCATCAACTTCTGGAAGAAATACAAGAGAAATAGAGTTTTGCGATATAACAAAAACATTCTCCGATGACAGTGATTTAGACAGTGATTAAATGAATCTCAATAACATTTTACCTACTTACCTACTACCTACCTATTTTACCTACTTATAAGAGTATTAAACTTGAAGTGATTTTTGTCACCTGATATTTAAACAATAATTTTCATATTTGAACCATCCTGTTATTGATTAAATGATTTTGGAGTTGGTGTTTTTGTTTTTATTCATAATATAACATAACATCACGCCTTGTTTCCCCGAAGGGTTAGGCAGAGGTGTACTTATAGTATAGTAACACCCACATTTCGCCAGTTATGTTTGAGTCCCATGTAATAGGGGGCGAGCCTATTGCCATCTACCGGGCACAAATCCAGACTCCGGGCTGCTACTGTTTTTATTCAGTACTTACTAATTCAATCGTCATAGAAAATAATTTACCCACGATTTGGGAACGTACCCGGGTAAATACCCGTTTTGGGAATATTCCCAGGAATATTCCGGGTGGAATGATGGAAACTTTCCGAGTCGCCCATCACTAGATGCAACTGTTTACACGCATGCAATTTCCATTAAATGGCTGCAAGTTTTGCCATTCAATAAATGCATTCGACTTCCGTTTACACCAAGGCAATTATTGCATGCAAGTTTTGCCTCGTCAAAACACAGAGTTGCACGTCCTTGGATTCAAGTATTGCCCGTATTTGCGCTGCCAAATATTTCATTCAATTTTATTGAACGTCTTCTCAAAATTTTTTTACTCATTTCGTTCGCTTATGTTTGTGAATGCGATTTTATTGTACGTGCTGTTTACACCTATACCAGTTTTGAACGGCAACTAACTTGCACGTTGAGTGCAACAATTGTACGTGTTGTTTAGACGGTCTAGCGCCGTCTAATCAACACGTACAATTATTGCTTCAATTTTATGGTATGCCACATGTAACTTGCACCGTATAAATTGGGCTTACGTCTTCTGACTACATGTCATCTCATTTTCAAGAATCAATGAGTTAATTCAACTAAACATACACTGTTTTGCTTTAGTGTGTTATTTACGATTTTTATTAAAATCTATCCCAATGTTGGCTAAAGTGTACCTATTTCATGGTTAAATCTGGAACATGTGTTCTCAATGTTTAGACGGGCGTTGATATCTGCGACGCAGTTATTAACTTTTGTAGCTATCATGGTTTCTATTGTAATTATGCAAAATAGTTGTAAGTTCCAAATAAAAAACTTTACTTCAAAACACATTTACTTTAACTTCTAATCATGGAAATGATGACTTAAGCACAGGTGTTAAGAGTACTAACCGCACAGCGCCGCATGCACTTGTTCCTTGACAGCAGTAAGTTTGTTGGACAGCTGCAGTTCCTCCGCGTCCCACACGCCGCCGCAGCCCTCGTCGTAACCACTACGTAACGCGTCTTTAACGGTTAAGAAGAATTCCTGAAACACAAATGACATTTTATATTATGAGTGATTAAGAGGTCTAAATCAACTGAGAGAGGGTTGCACAGCTCTGTACCATCTTTGTTTAGTTGAGACACTATTTCTATTTTTTAAAAATAACTATAGTATGTAAGGAGGTTAAAAATATAGTCCTTTATTTCTAATTAAATCTTTTATCAAATATTCAATTTTAGTTGTTCAATATTATTTGTTATGTCGTATGCGGAAGGCCTGTTTTCAACTGATGTTTGGTTAAATGGCGTGCGATTGGAGAGGCCTATATACAGGAGAGTCAGCTGTAGGCTGATGATGATGAGTGAAATTTTAAAAGAGTTTTGATAACAATAGAATAATGGAAATAAACACATCCTCACATTAAATAGCTTCTCAGTCTGTATCGCCATATCCATGGTATTATCGGAGTAGTCGAGGGTTTCCTTCCAGCCGTGCATGAGGAAGCCGATCCTCAGCTGTCTGGCCGTGTGGCGCCGCAACGCTTCGGATATGGTGACGAAGTTTTTGAGCGACTTGGACATCTTACAGCCCGCTATCGTCAGGTGACCCGTGTGGAGGAAGTAGTTCACCCAGCCGGGTTGGTCGAAGTGGGCCTGGGATGAGAAGAACATTATATTATTATTTCCTTTATTTCATTTTAAACATATAAATTACATTTTTAAAATATAAAAATATAGTAGCCCACCGGTATCGGAAACAGGGTCCAAGCTACCGGTGTTCAGGGCTCCTGAGAGAGCATCCTCCTAGCAATACGCGCCGCGTGCAGAAGTATCGCTTTCTGGATCAAGCCTTTGATCCAAATGCCTTTCTAGAGCTTCCTCAGGTATTGGTCGAGGCTTTTGGCTATTATGCCATTGGCCGTCACGATTATTGGCACAATGACTGCTGTATTCACATCCCGCATCAAAACAACATCGCGGGTCAGGTCAAGATATTTAATTTGCTTATATTATTAAAATATGAATTTCAACAAGTGACGATATTAAAGTGCGCGCATGCGCTAGGTGCAATCAACTCAGCCTATCGCAGTCCACTGTTGGACATAGGCCTCTCCCAGGCTGCGCCACAACGCCCTGTCCTCCGCCTTCCGCATCCAGTCTGTCCCAGCCACCTTCTTAAGGTCGTCGGTCCATCTAGCTGGGGGGGCGTTTCACACTACGCTTGCCGATACGTGGTCTCCACTCCAGGACTCGTCTGCTCCACCGGCCATCGGTCCTTCGACAAACATGGCCAGCCCTCTGCCACTTCAGTTTGCTTACCTTCTCTGCAGGTTATGTCGGTTACTCCGGTTCTTTTCCGCATAACTTCATTCCTGATTTTATCCATCAAAGAAACTCCAAGCATAGCCCGCTCCATAGCGCGCTGAACGACCTTGAATTTGTGGACCAGCCCAACTGTCAGTGTCCACGTTTCGGCACCGTATGTCATAACAGGCAGGACGCCCTGGTTGAAGACCTTAGTCTTCAAACATTGCGGGATAGGTGACAAGATGACTTGACGAAGTTTCCCAAACGCTGCCCAACCCAACTGGATCCTTCTGTCAGCTTCTTTCTCCGAGGGCTTCATACCCTCCTCCTTGCGTCATTATTGTGTTAGCTCCTTCACAACTTCGAGAAGCGACCCTTCGATGCGGATTGGTCTCGGCAAGATGTGTGAATTGTACATGACTTTCGTCTTGTCCAAACTCATGCCGAGGCCAACCCGACGAGAGGCTCCATTTAGTCAGTGCAGCATCTGGTCTAACTGTTCCAGCGTCTCTGTCATTATGACGATGTCATCGGCAAAGCGAAAGTGTGAGATGTACTCGCTGTTCACGTTGATACCCTGTCCAGTCCAGTCCAGCGTCTTGAAGACGTCCTCCAACGCATTGGTAAACAGTTTCGGGGATATCACTAGGTGCAAGACAGAAGTGAATTGGTCGTTTTTGCAAAGTGGCGGGTAGCAATTGAATGAAAGTAGCCGAGGATCGAGTTAAATGGCTATTGGTTGGAGAGCCCTATGTCCAGCAGTGGGCTGTTATAATCTGACGATGACATGACACGCGTCCCAACAGTCAGCTTCGCTTATAACCTTGGTGACCAGCTATCCTCGCATATTACACCTCGTGTCAACGAGGGTTCTGTACAGTCAGTGAGAATACCGCCCTTAATGCTACGACATAAAGTAGCTGTCAATTTCAAATTGTTCCTGTAAAAGGTGATTAAATAAACCTGGAATCGGTGGTAGGAAGGTCAGTAGTAATGTAACAGTTCCTTGCTAGCATTCTACCAATCGATTTATCGTGGCAAAGTGAAAGTAGATATACGTAAACCAACAATCAACCAACCTCACTCTGAGCCAGCTCATTATCATGATGAGGGAACTTGAGGTCAACGCCCCCGGTATGTATGTCCAGCTTATGACCAAACACATCCGAAGCCATTGCTGAGCACTCAATGTGCCAGCCAGGCCGGCCGGCTCCCCACGGCGACGGCCAGACTGGCTCGCCCGCTTTGCTGCGCTTCCATAGAGCAAAGTCGTTGGGAGATCGCTTTTCACTTGTGTCATCGGTAAGATCACCTGAGGACACACACACATACATGATTTTTTAGTACTTAATGTTACTACTTAATGTTACTTTTGAAAGCTGTTTTAATGAGAAATAATGAAATAAAGTGACTACTAGATGCAAATCTTCATCAACAGAGTAGAATTTGCGGTATTTATGTACAAATGATGGGGACGATAAAAACGAATTTTATGAGAGCTACCATCAATTAATCCAAGATACGGTAATGTAACGATAACAACACTAAAGAAATGTGTTAGTAAGTGACGAATCTTTTGTGCACAACCAACAAAGCAAAAAAAAGCCAAATTGCAATACATCATAATATGAGAATGAAGAGATTTGTTACCTTCTCCCTCTTGTAATGATTTCGTATCGCCATATGCTTCAGGAACTAATCTGGCATAAGAATGCTTGTCTTTGCTATCAAATTCGCATACACTGAAGTAAACAGAGCCATTTGATTCGTACGCAAGACCATTGTCTATTATCTTCTCAATGAACTTTACTATCTGTGGTACATATTCACTTACTCTCGTTAATACGTCTGGCGGTAATACCTGCAATACATTGAAGATTTAAAGTATTTGAATTATAAATCCTTATGAATATTATAAATGCGTTTGTTTGTTACTCTTTCACGCTAAAACGATTGATCGGATTTGGATGAAATTGGCCAATGGCTTGACCATGACCTGAGTTAAGACATAGGATACTTTTTATCCCGGTAGTATGTTCCCATGAGATAATTTCCGAAGTCCACGCGGGCGAAGCCGCAGACAAAAGCTAGTAAAGTAATAAAAATAATAAGTATAGGATTAGATTGAAATATTGCCTGACTTTGCCTATAAAATGCATTCCTTTGAATTCAGAGATTTCCATTACAACCATCAGCCTTGCTACTGTCACTAAATTTAAAAAATACTCACATTTAGTGCTTTCATGTCTTTATGGAACTCATTCTCCCAATACCTAGGCAGTGCTGTGAATATGGCATTATCAGTAACTGTGGCCCCAAACTGGTTGTCTAGCCATTCTGAAATGGGGCTTTTAGCAGACTGTAGTAGTTCACACTTTGCATTGGTGATCTTTGCTTCATCTTTACCTTCCACTGCTGCTTTCAAAGTTTTAACTGCTGAAGCTATGCTGTAAATTTGATTTCATAAGTTTTGGTTGAAAGTGGTACTGTAGAGTCAACCGCATATCAGTGGTTACACTATGAAGACCACCCTTACTGCTATGACACTAAAGTCAAATGATTATCATGGATGCGTATTGTGCAGTTAATTGCACTGATGTGTTTAGACATTGGTTATCATTTCAATTAGTTTTCATTGAGAATTAAACTATTTATCATGATGTTTCCAAAAACATATGCATATATTGTTTCCTGACTGGCCGTTTTGCAGTGGCATAGCTACAATTATCATTAGAGGGAAGCCAAAGAAACAATTGTTCAGTTCTCATAAACTCAGACAATAAACTGTAGGTTTTTACAAATTATTTTGCACAGGTGCGAATTTTAATCATTTGACAACCTTAGATGTGATCATGGAGGTCTGTGATGCTGAATCCAGAATAGCCTTCACATGAACTTCAAGGTTGTCTATGATGTCTTAAACTGGCATTAAATATAATTATGTAATGTGATGTGATACACAGTTATACACACAGGTGAACCATAGTATTTGGCAATAGTAGACATTAAGAAGAGTGGTTGTTCCGACGGGAAGCTGATAGGAATTGGGTTGTATGAAGGCTACGCCCCTGCCGTTTTGTTATCTTCTGATAGGTTACTAATTAAGTTTTGGTGATTTCTTTAGTTTACTTCAGACTTTTTGTTTGAAAATAAGTCATAAGGAAGGTTGGTATTTACCAACTATAATACCAACCAACTACAATGTACCAACCAATTTACCAACTATAATGTTCCCACTGCTGGAACACAGGCCTCCTCCGTGTGAGAGGGAGTGGGTCGTAATCCGCCACGCGGGCCCGGTGCGGGTTGGTGGAATATCACATGTCTCGAATTTTCTATTCTAGGACATGGACCGGTTTCCTTACAATGTTTTTCTACACCATTTTGAGAGCCGTGATGATGAAATAAATTACACAAAGTAAAGCGCCTGCTTGGTTTCGAACCCACAACCTATAACTCGTAAGTCTGGGCCGATACCACAGGGCTTCCACTGCTCTATGGCAATGTTAACTTGAAATTATTCACAGTAATATGCATAAGTAACATAGTAGGGTGGAAACTATTTTATAACATAACTAGCTTAAGGTATGACACACTTTACTGATAAGGACTTGCATGTATTAGGTTGCTTATCTAAAAACAGTAAGTAATGAAACTGACTTCTACACAAAGCATTAATTTAATTTATAATACTTCACTGGAGCAGTGAAGAAATGCTGATAAAGTGACTTGTTATTTCTTTGACCTGATTATTTTGCATGTAATGTAAAAATCACTTACCAATCTAATGTCTTTTGCATGGCGCTCTTTTTATCAGGATCAGTGGCTTCTTTAACAATTGTTTCATAGTAATTCACTACTGATGTTGCATCATCTATGATACAATTCAGACTTTTCTTCTCTTCAATATATTTCTCAAACAAATGGTGCTGTCTTGCCCTTTTTATGATTTTGTCATCAATATCTGTGATGTTCATTACATACAGGATGTCATAGCCGAAGTAGTTGGCCATTACTCGCCTCAATATGTCAAAAGATATGTATGATCTGGAATTTAAAGTTAGATATTATGTTGTATTATGAAGTGTTATTAAAGAAGATAAAAATAAACATGAATAAGTAAAGTAATCATTGTGAAATAATTATATTTCACTATCTTCAGATTGCAAACAAATATCTAACTTTAGAAAACTAAGTTAATTATATTATTCTACCAGAGGCATGGCAAAACTGGAGTAAGTCGGAGCATTTAGAAGAAATTTGGGAATTCAATAAGCTCATTCAAGGAGCAGTTCTAAAAACGGAAAACCCATTTTACAATCACGGGTTATTTGTACAAGTATGATAAACTAACATTAATTAAAAATGACACAAGGTGCGTATAATATGAGTTTCAATATAAAGACACACTTAAATTATCCTTAAACCAAAAATATATCATCAGTAAACTAAATATAAAATACCTAGCATGGCCCATATGGGAGGCGTCGTACACCGTAGGTCCACAGCTGTACCAGTTGATACGGTTACCATTATCGCACACGAATTCTTCCTTCTGTCGTGTCAAGCTGTTATAAAGCTTTAGCACCGGCCTCTTCTCGGTTTTAGCCGGTGGGGACCAACTGGGTTGACTTCTTTTCGACATTGTAAGGTTTTTCACATAAAACTACCTTCCAAGAATTGTATACCACTAGTTCATGCACTATAGTTTATAATTTAGAAGAATCTTCATTAAAATTTCAAGTTTTAACTTAGAAAAAACGTTTTCGCCACGTACTGAACGTATGATGCACGACTCTTTGACACTTGCAGCACAATTTATCTGACAGCCAGCAACCATCTGTGGGATTTTGAGGTTGACAATTGTAGTGAAGTCCATTCTGAAATTAATTCTTGACTCACATAACTAAACTGCAAGCCTTTTTAGTTGTAAACTAAATGGCGCAGGGTCCTACAGCGTCGTCCAAATAAAGAATGATCATCCTGCTGAGAGAATGAACCGAGAATACGCGATTGTCGTGTCCTTTGTCGGTCAACTAAGGCCCGTACGGGTTTTCCGAATAAAAGAGTGACAAATGAACCATTGACTTTTTATTTGTTTGCTATTTATCGCCATGCACATGGTATGTTGCATCTCATGGGGACCTAATTTGAGCGCCAAATTTAAAAATAATTGGTTAAAATACTCGACTTTCTGCTTTTCTTTAGTTGATTAGGTTTACTCACGCGCTAGAGTCATAACAATGAAATATTATGAATTAACTAACAGAAACCAAGGAATATATTTTGTTTCTTTCTTTCTTACACGAGAAATAGGCGTACATGTCAATTGACAAAAAGAGACGAAGCTATCGATATGTGTTAATTTAGTTGCCTGTGAAAACTCCTTGTTGATTTGTGAATGTGTGTGTTGTGAACAAAAATAACTATCTATATAACTATCTATCTATACGTATTTCTACGCGTATCTGAAAGTTGCGACTACTGTACTCATAATTTACTTAAATTTTTGTGTATTTTTGTATTGTTTCGTCCAAAAGAACAATCTTTCCGGACAACATGGCTCTCTGTGTTTGTAAATGCCTAAATGTAACGCTTGAAGGTGATAAACTTGAAGACAATGTCGATATTGGGAAGCTGGAGTTAACATCCATGGAACAAAGGGATATTTTTTTCAGTGAGGTACCGTCAGTAAACATGTCTTGACCTTGACTTATAGGAAGGGTTTTCATAGCTTGTTATGTTAAAATATGAATGAAACCTTATCAACATCACTGTGATCACATTAATTTTGATATTATTTTGTATGTCTCAAACATAATAGACAAGTACATGTGCGTTCGGCACTGTATCGACTTGTTTACGATCGTACTCTTGATACATAATATTAAGACATGTCCTCGTATTTAAACTCCAGCCTAACTTCTTGGTTTATTTTTAGCTTTTTATGTTCTAAACTCATCTTCTTGCTTTCCTGTTCTGTGTACAAAACAGTATCAAAAAGAATGCAAACCAGTTTTACTGGAACTATAATTTATCATGAATATTTAGTACTGTATGTTTTAAAATAATATGTAGTTGTTAATAATCTCAAATTGTTGTTGTAGAAACTGCTATCATGCTCCTTAGGGAGCCTTAAGAGCCAGGTAGCTCAGCCTGCACTGGTGGAGCAGCGTCCCCTGGGCAGGTGGACCATAAACTCCTGCCTGGCTTGTGGCCAGCCCACTCATGCTATATCACATGACAAAAATGGACCTTATGCATTGCTTGTTTGTAAATCTAATCAGGTCAGTGTTAATTTTAGTGTCTAATTACAATCAGTCAGCTGAAATATAGCTATTGATTGATTTATTATGAAATGTAAATAACTGCCATCTGTTTTGCATCTAAAAAATACCTATTCAGTACATGCACACCTATGCTTGTATTTAATCATTGATATTGATTTTGTGGCCTTGCTGATTATCCTGTAGTGCAAACAAAAGAAAGTAAACATGTAATAAAATCGGGTTACTTACTAACTAAGGGGTTTTAAATTGTGCTTAATTTTTATTTTAACAGCTACAAAATTACTTCGATTTTAAGCAACTTTTGTGATTAGATTATTTTAAAAATAAATGTTATCCTAAGTTGTAAATAAATTTAAATAAACTAATGATCTACATGTTACTATCTTAAGGACCCCTAATGTATATTAAATGTATAATATTTTTGTAGCCTAGTGTTTTTGTACTAATCTATATTAAAACTATAAAGAACATGGTTACATCACAATCTTATCACAAACAAAGATAATTCTGTCCCTGACTTATGGATTCACCTGTTTATATTACAGACCACACAAGAGCGGATAAACAATTTGAAAAAATCAAACAACTATTCGCCAATATTTAACTTATTAGTGCCAGAAGTAACAAATGACATTGAAATGAAGGAAAATGTGGATACAAACAACTTTATAAACAGTGATAGGAATGTTTGGCTGCCGACTCAGCAGGTGATAGGCACTCTCAGTAAACAGATGAATCAGACCCTGCAGTCACAGCTGGAGGCGGTCGAGGAGTCTGTCAGACAGTTCAGAGATCAGAAATATGCAGAGTTTGAGGCTTACAGAGAGAGAGCACAAAGAGACCATAAAATTTTAGCTAGGTATGCTGTTTAAATATTATATTGTAACTTGGCAACTCCTGTAAAATCACAACATATTTATTTATGTACTCCACCATGTAGTTAATGTTAGTCAAACCAGCCTGTATTACCCACTGTAAAAGGCTAAATGTTAACAAGAAGCATGTTGTTACAGTATCATAAGCAAGGCGCGCAACAACGTCGACAGGGACGGCTGGCGGATCGACACGACCATCAACAATGGACCACCCTCCCCCCACATACCTCCCCTACAGAGACGAAGACTGTCCTCTTTCAAAGATGCCAAAAAAGTCTCACAGAATATTGTTAAGGTATTTCATCATCAATTATAATCCAGCCCCTAAAAACTTAATATGAACTCTATTTGCAATCGTTTTTAATTGCTTTTTGCGTGGAAAATATGAAACTGCTTAGATTGAGCCCGCAGTACGTAAATAAAAACATTTCCATGTGTAAAACTGTTTGCCAGACATTATCACCTACCACATGGCAGGTTTTAATACAATTTTCTGGGCCTCATAAAAAGTTATTTATTTATAAACTTTATTCATACGACTTGACAGTTTCAGCATAATAGTTCTTTCTTACATCATCTTAGAATTAGTATCTGACCGAAGGTTCAGTTTTGGCCGAAAAAGCAGGTTTCGGCTGCAGTTTCAATTTCGGCCAAAAAGTGGCCGAATCTTCGGCCTGACCTAACCTGGCGTATAGCGTACGTGAGATGTCGGTTTTGATAAAATACGAACGACTTACAGATAGACAGACAGTGTAGACTTAGTATTGGGGTCCCGTTTTCACCCTTTTTGTACAAAACCCAAAAAAATAGTGTCTACTTACAAATATGTAGAAGTCGTTTAGGTTCGTAGCAGACATGTTTTTTTTAGTATCAGCGAGTATGGATTTGTTCGCTTTCTGATACAAGCTCTAAGGGCAACAGCATTTGCATCTCAGCGACTGGGCGTTCGGTCACAATACCAAAATTACACGTTTCAGCGATTATTTCGACGCTGCATCGCGTTTTGGCGACGCGTTCCGTTTGAGTACGGATTAAAAATTGTTGTTTCTAACGATGCTGAATTGTTTGGCAGAGACATAAAGCATTGTCGACAGGTACCTATATCGAGCTTTCGAAAAGCGATTAAATCGCTGATTGCTAATGCAAATTATCTGGTGTTATGGGTTGAATCTCTCATCTCAAATATTACTAAATCTCCAATCGCAAAAGCTAACGGTAGCATAATCTGCTAAGGCTAAGGCCCTAATTTAAGTTAGGGCTCTTGTTTCAATCTTCATTTTTAAAGTTTTGACAGTTTTTCACAAAAAATCTGGCAAAAGATTTTTTTTATTTGGACAAAAGAAATCAGCCCTTCCAATTATTTGTAACAAATCTACGTAAAACGACGGGTCTCAGAAAATAAGGTCATTTAATTAAGTAACTTTTCCTTAACTTCATAAGTTTCGGTATCGGCCAAAACTAGAAGAGCAGCCGAAGGTTCGGTTACGGTTTCGGTTTCGGCTGGAAATCGTGTTTCGGTCGGACACTACTTAAAAGACTAACTTTCAAAGAAGTACTGCTTGATAATGTTTTTTTGTAGAATATTCTATTATCCTACTATGATAAAGATAATTGCTATTAGCAGTATTAATTTACAGCTCTGTTTGTTTTGTTACCATATAACCACCATAACAGAGGAAAAGTACGCGATAATTGATAATATTGTGTTTACATACAATTTTAAATAACTATTGTAAGTCGGCACATGTGACCCAATACACATGTTATTATTTACTTTTATTTTACATGTGGCATTCACACAGCTTTGTTAATTTGTTACCACTCTAAACTGAAAGTAGTGTTGATTTCGAAGTCAATTGCGTTATTCTGTTTATGTTGCTTTACACAAGCAGCTATTAATTATGTAATCCAAGTAAGTACATGATAAAAATACAGCATGGAATATTTTGATATATTTTGGTGATAGATAATGTTTTAGAGGATGTAACTACAGGTTTTGTTATTGAGGGATTGCAACATTATTGCAGTGCTTGTATATACTTATTTCTTTGTTTACAGCCTACTAGAAATATGCCGCCTGAAGATGATTCATTAGATGCCGAAGATCTTTTTGACTTGGAAGGTTTTGACTCACGGAATAACATGCTCTCTGATCAAGACGACTACGATTCTGATCGTAAGTATTGTGTTCTGGACGGCGAGCAATGGGTAGCTCGCCGTCCGGTAAGGACCAAGCCCGAGTCGACGGCGCGTCGTGTTCCACGCGCGCCTCAAAGAGATGTCAGCACTATTGACGGGGTCCGCTAGGGCCGATGCCAGCTAGGGTTGCGGGATGTTCGAAAGAGTTACCGTGGCCCCGGCACAGGCAACAGAAGGAACACGGGTGGGTTTTAGTCAGTAAAAGTCTGACACGCCCTCCCGCTCCGCCCAGAGCGGGAGAAGTCATTTGATGATTTCCCATCCACAAAAAAAAAAAAAAGTATTGTGTTCTGAGCAAATAACTACTATTACATTTTAAATACGTTGTGTTTATTTAGACCGTAAGTTTTAGTAGTTAAGGCACATTTTGCGGTCAACAGTCGGAACTGAATTATCTTATACTATAAAAAGAGATTTCGCGAAGTCGTTGGTTCAGATGACTGAAAAGATTCTGAATGTCTGTTACCTAGTCTAAAACATGAAGTACCGAATTCTTGTGGCAAAAAGTGTACCTAAGTTGTTTTATCCAGGCGTGTTAAGTATGCCTAGCGAGCCTTGGACGCCAAGGCTACCTAATATAAATATTTATTCTCGATCTCACTCGCGAAACGTCCCTACCGAAAACACAGATAAGGCTAGACTGTTAATACGCCTACTACTAGTTACCTATTGGTTCTTCAAACATGTTGAGAATTACATTTTTCCCAATAAATAACTTCCGCAGAAGGCAGTAACGACGAAGGCATCCACATCGCTCGGCCGCGCGGCGGCGGAAGCGTGGAGGTGATCGCGCGCTCTCTCCCCATGAATATGCCAAAGTTCCCCAACGAGCGCCCCTCTCAAAGGGACTTAGATGATGACGTAAGAATTTGGCACATTTCTATAGTGTTGCTACTCAAATTTTGGTTATCTTTCTTAGTTTTTAGTAGCTTTATGTTGGTTTGTCCGACTGTTTTCTAGATTTCGTTTTCCCCGTGCCTGTTCATCATCTAATTAAATATAATACAGCTGGAAATAGGACTTTAAACGAAAGTGTGTGATGCGTATATATTACAGAACACTGTTCGCATTGCTGCAATAATGCTTTGATTTTCATACAGAGTAATATAAAAGTATTGTATATTGATTACAGGAAGAGCCGCAAGACATAGCAGCAAGTATCAAAGCGCTGGCGCGCTCCGTGCACGGCGACGTATTCGAGCTGCCGCGCCCGCGCTTCTCCACTCAGATCTAGCGAGGCACGCGCACACACCGATCTCTCGAACTGTCCGCATAAGATTTGCTCCAAACGCTATACGCGGACTACGCCCGCTTTACAATACTAAATCATTCAAAGATATCTCGTCGAGTTGTGCATGACTAGTGTGCTTGAGTTATACATACACTTGCCACACATTGGTGCTTCATAATGTGATCACAGTGACCCTAAATCCAAATTATGAGTATACATTACGTTTGACCTAACTAGTGACAATACATGCTACATTTATCAAACAGATATAATATGGCAGCTATATTCAAATCAAAAAAGCTTGACAAAATTAATATTTGGGAGCCCTTTAATATTATAGAATAAGATATAAATATATGAGAACGAAAGTAGAATATAAGAGGCTATAGAATGTTAATATAAGAAGAGTAACTATTAAAAGATAAACACCAAATCGTTTCTAACGCAGTTTACTAGATATTATTTAATTTAGACGCAGGTCCCAACTGTAGGTACTATCGACAAAACGGACGCCTTTACACCTTAAAGCTGCTTTTGTATACACTGATGTATTGAAGTAATCCCACCCCCATGGTCCTTTGTTCTTGTCCTACAATAGAAGGTCGGAACGGTACAAAACATTGCAAGCAAAATTGTTTCAAAATTGGAAAGGCCTGGCGTTTGTCGATGGTGCATCATTTTGAATTATGCTATGCCATTTTATTAGTTTGCGATACATTTTTAATATCGAGAACAATAAATCTATATTTGTGATTAAATGGGTGCAGTATGTTGATATATTTCAATATATCCATGGCTAGAATATAATTCATAAGTGACCATCAATTAATGCAAAGTCAATTAAAACATTTAACAAAAATGGTGAAGTATAGTGCTATATTTCTGTGCTTAATGTTCAACCGCTTGTTGTAACGACTACATATAATCTAGCCATGTAAGAGTTTAATAATGGATAAAAAATAGAGTTGTGACATTATGTTAATTTAAAATCAAGTTGACCTAAGATAATAATGCCATATTAATGTGAAATAATTCTTGTCGACCTTTGGTACCTATAAAGGCTCCTGCAAACAGGCGCGACACGCGACGCGAATCGCATGTGACACAAGGGAAACGCGTGTCGCGTGACAAGCGGCACCTTAGTGTCGCGCGCGATTCGCGTCGCGAGTCTCGCTTGTTTGAAGGAGCCTTAAAACATTAAGGCGACGTAAACCCAATTTTACATCACTTTCATTCAATAATAAATAAACAAATAGTGATTTTTTAAAGCCAAAAAAAACATATATTGTAGTATACTATATGTACTTTGACTTTATGTGGTTCAAAACATGATATCGAAAACTTCGCTCGATCAAAAAAAAAAACAAAAGAGTAGTCTAATCGATGATTTTATAAATGTTTTTCTTATTGTGCTTGAAGCTTATGAAAGCTTCTACTTCCAAAAAATATATCTATAAAAAGTTAATAACAAATAGAAGAATAATGTGTGGTTACATTTTGCAAAATAGTTTAATTAATTTAATAATAAAATATTATATAATACAGCGGCTTGCGTACTGCGCTTCAGTCGCCCGCCGGGCCTTGACAAGGTAGGGTCTATGTCCGTTTTGCTAACGCACGGCTGTCCCGCTAATTTATCGAACTATTCATTCATAGAACATAGTGTAAATAAATCAGTATGTTTTTTTTAGGGTTTCGTACTTCAGAATGAAAAAACGGAACCCTTATTTTGGAACGAAGTTCTGTAACGCGGCTTGCGGTAAGAGTAAACTGGTACAAAATTTACGGTCACGACTCGACTTTCAGAGTGTAAATTTGGTCAAAATGAAAATCCAAGATGGCGGCCGCGAAATTTTTCAAATTTTTCTTCATAGGTGTCGTTTTCATTGTTTTCGAGGGTGCTAAAGCCGATAGTAAAGTCAAAATGAAAATCCAAGATGGCAGCTGCGAAAATTTTAAAAGGCGAACGGCAGGCTTGTATGGGAATTTCGTACAGCTAATAAAATTTCGTGTTTTTAGATTTTTTTTTAATTTGTTTTAATTGGTAGTTAATATGATAGACGAGCCCTTTTTAAATTCTTAGATTTTTAGAACTTGGGACATAAAAGTTATGACCAGTTTTATTTTTTAAGGTAATGTACTAGTGTACCAATGAAGATCGTTACATAAAGGTACATAAACATTGTTTTGGTGAGTACTTGTTCTAGATTGCTTGTCGCTATCTTTGTAGTGTTATAGTTACCATTAAGTAGGTAGATTGATATGAAGATCGTACATATCTACTTTTACTCAGTGGGGTGCACTAGGAGATACCTATTTCTAATTCTATTTCTAATTTATAATTACATTAATGTTATTTCTATTTCTAAATAATTAATTATCATTTGGATATTTGTGTTATTTTACATATGGTAACTTCTAAAAACATAACTGCGTTTGGTTTTTTGATTTTATTACGTTTATTTATTAAAATCTTTTTATTGATATTATTAATTAATCCGAAGTTCTAAAAATAGTACACTTACATGAAAATAAATGGCTTAGTTGCCTTAATAAGAGGTACAAATTCTGTAACAGAACAACAAAAAAAGTATGCTGTACTAAATCTGCCGTTCACCTTTTTCTTCATAGGTGTCGTTTTCAAGGTTTTCGAGGGTGCTGAAGCCGATAGTAAAGTCAAAATGAAAATCCAAGATGGTGGCTGCGAAAATTTTCAAATTTTTCATCTATGGTGTCTTCTTATGGTTTTCAGGGCGCTAAAGTCGATAGTAAAGTCAAACTGAAAATCCAAGATGGCGGCTGTGAAAATTTTCAAGTTTTTCGTCATGGGGTATCGTTTTCATGGTTTTCGAGGGTGCTGAAGCCATGAAAACGACACCCATGACGAAAAATTTGAAAAATTTCACAGCTGCCATCTTGGATTTTCATTTTGACTTTACTATCGGCTTCAGCACCCTCGAAAACCTTGAAAACGACACCCATGACGAAAAATTTGAGAATATTTGCAGCCGCCATCATGGATTTTCATTTTTACTTTATTATTGGCTTTCGCACCCTTGAAAACGCTACCCCATGACGAAAAATCGTTAGTGACGATTTCTACCAAGCCGTGTTATAGAACTGCGTTCCAATATATTGACCTACTGCCTACACGACACGCTTACCTATACTGTGACACATCTTGGGTTCATGTAAGTTCACACTGGCGACGACGTAAGCGCACGGCTCGCTCCGCGGGTAGGTTGTAGCGTTAAATACCTACTTGGCCAGGGTCTACCTCGCCTTAATGTAGTACGTGCGAAAGTGTCTTGGTGTCAGTGAGTATTGTTAAATGTATGTAAATATAATAAAATTTTATAGATGACAAGTAAATATAACTATAAATTGTTAACATCTAAGTCATATCCACGTTAATAGACTTTTCTATTATTTTTATCTGGTGTTATCTTAATGATAAGTGAAAAATGTACAAAAATATTAATACCTTGCATTTCTTACTAGTCTTTTAGGGTCACGAAATAATTTTTCATTGTTAACATAATTTTCAGTAGTTAGTTTATCAAATCGCATACATAATGAAAATTATAAATGTACATTATAAGAGATCATTGTTATTACGTTGGATAACGATACAATATAAAACTTTTGAAAATCATTTATTTTTATACCCAATATTTTGAATGTTTATGTAAAAGGAAAAGGTTATCAGTCAGAATCAGGAGTAGGCTTCGGTGACGCAGTGGCGTGCTCGTTTGTAATGTTTTCTTTCTACAACTTCGTAGTGTTTAAGTTAGGCTATATTACGTTTTTTATCTCGTGTGTTAACTGAACAATCAAATAATATTTTCAGCGTCTTCCAATAGCACTGATTTATAAAAGAGAAAGATGATTTTTTAATGTGATGTCTATTTCAGTCAGTTGTTTTTATTTAGCTAAAACTATTAAATTGTTTAATTGGTGTGACTTTTATGAGATGGACCTTGATTGTATGTATTAGAAGTATGTAATAAACATTGAACGTGAATATGGCTTATTATTTACTGCCGCCTGTTAAATAAACCTTCACACGACATATTTTAAGTTAACATTCATAATTCATACATTACTATAATTAACTCTGACTCTGACCTATTATTGTCGACCTCTGTCGTTGATACGACAGCCATTGCCATGGTTACGGCGTCACAACAAATGTTGCTAAAATTTTTTCGACGAGTTGTATCAGACGTGTTTCTAATTATTAGTAAGAGGAAAAAATGTTGAGTTCGCGTTATTATAGCGCATCTCGGCTCGGCACCGACGCGAAGCCTCGTACTGCAATGGTGGTGGACGATGACGACGAATTGTACGCGGGGTTCAACGACGTGGCTCCTGCCCTGGACACGCGCAACTTGCGAGAAGACCAAGACTTCCAGGAAACTCTCCGCACTGCCGGTATCGGGAGGAAGGTGCCTAGTACTAGCAGAATGGGCACAGGGGTGAGTCTCAATTACTGTTGACCGAAGATAACCTGTAAGTAATGTGCATGACGACATCAGTTTAGTTATTATTTTATAAAATAATCTCGCAAAAAATATTTATAGGGTCAATAAATATCTGCTTTGAACGGGTAATTACTGTTTTATACTTACTCTTTATCTAATAGAGGTCTTTTGTACAATATTTTACAGTTATTTATTTTTGGACACATAAAGCCTATCTTTACTGTCCCACACCAATAAATAACATTATTATAAGTTCAGGATCTATTTGACCACGGTACAGATGATGCGCATGGGCACAGGGAGCGTCGGCGGCAACAGCTCCCGTGCTATTATAATTTTATTTTATTAGGAAAACTTGCAGCTAACAAAGAACGGTTACAGTTATTAGTACAAGACCAATTACAAGTTTCTACATATAATAGGAATTAATAACATTATTTTTGACAGTAAACTACCTATTGAAATGTGAAATTGATAATTTTACTAACATAGGTATAAGTATTTTTACTAACAATGTGTGGAATGTAAATTGATTCTGAAATTAAATGATTAATAATAATAATGTGAGCAAAGAAAAATCTTTTCAGTCTCTTTTATAAATATCATTATTACAAGTTTAGGACCTATTTGGCCATGGTACAGATGATGCGGATGGGCACAGTGAGCGTCCGCGGCAACAGCTCCCGTGCTGCGACTGCTGCGCGACCAGTCACCGCCGTACGAGCTGCTGGGTACACTTCGACCACCAGAGATATCCCCACCAGGGATGACGTCAAGGAAGATAGGTATTCCTCTATGATATTTTGCCTGTGTGGTGCAAACTAAAAATAAATTGGTAACTCTTTGTACAGTCGACCTCGTACCTAACTGCTATTAACTGGGATTGGGGGAATGAGGTTGAATGTCACTTGCACCTCATAAAACGAAAGTTATATTTGTCTATGCGCCAGTTAAATAGTTTCAACCTTCAGGCGGAAGCGCCAGGGTAGCCCGCGAAATTCAAATTTTCTTATGATTTTTGCAATTTGCAGCTCAGTGCCTGGGTGTATTTATTTATTTATTTTATTGGTTCACCAACAATTGTACACACTGGTTTTATGTTAAGAATATTATGCAATAAATTATAATACATCAGTGCAACAATCACTTAAAGACAAACACCGCATGCATAAGAAAATTGTACAAAAAAATAAATAATTTAAACTAATCTAGTTCTTAGTTAAATATCAAGACATTTAAATTTAAATAAAGAATGTCTCATAACAAAATATTCCATCAACACATTTTCCTCCATGCGAATTAATGAAAGGTCATGACGGAAGATTTTTATGAAAATTGGCTTTCAATTTACCCAAACTGTCAAAGTAGATATCAATTTCATCACTACAGCTATTAATGACCTTGCAGAATCTCGCAAATGGAGAATTTGCGCCTAGAACAGTTCTTCTCAGCGGGGGGCAGAGTGGTGTTATTTGACTGCGAGGAATTCTCGAGGGGGCACGGAAATTAAAAAGTTGCAATATTTGTGGACAGTCAATTTTATGGACCATTACCTTGCACACAAACACTGCGTCACTAATGCGTCGGCGCTTGTCCAGCGAAACCATTCTAAAGTAATTCAGTCGGCTACTGTACGAACGTACTACTTTGGAAATTCCACTAGAAAACGCCAGGTGCCAAAGAAAACGCTTTTAAACGCGTTCAAGACGCAGCGAGTGAGCAGACTAATGTGGCCGCCAGATTACGCTACAATATTCCAAAACACTTCGAACCAAAGTATTGTAAAGCATCACTTTAGTTTTACAACTCCTGAACTGTTTAGAATTTCTCATAACAACATGTGTATGTTGATTAAAGTTGTTGATTCGCGACCGTAACAAATATGTATTTACAAAATTATAATCATTAAAGCCATCAATACAACTCTCTAAGACCAAGTAATTCTATTGAATGACTATTTCATAAAATGTTGACATTTGAGGATTATAATAACTTAAGGAGTTGTATTACTGATTCTAATGATTATAATTATGGAAATACTTAATACATATTTGTTTTTTTTTATTTGAATTTCGCGGGCTATCTTAGCGCTATCCCCGTAATGAAATTTCCATTTAGTGGGAATTGTTGTCAAAAACGATAAAGTAATTACGAGGTCAACTATATTTAACTATGTACTGCTTACTTACAGTATCGAAGAACGGGTCAAACAAATGGAGGCGCGCATAATGACGCTTGTTGAAGAGTCGTGCATGCTGAGCGCACGGACCGACCCCGATGATGAAACCGCGCCGAAGAAGGAAGTCGATTTAGGACAGGTGAGTCATGCTAAAGTCAACTTTGTTAATTGGCTATAGGGTTGGAAAACAAATCACGAATAAAATAAAATCTATTCCATTTCGATTTATGTTATAACAATCTTCTGATCATGTTCTAGGCTTTAGCCAAAGCACAGGAAGCGTCAGCAATGGAAAGACAGTTGATTCGTATGCAAGAACAAGCGAATGTTGGTGATACACACAATCTGGACCTGACTTTTGCTGTAAATACTCACATTATTTTCATATTGACGCACATACACGTTTCCAAAGAGTTAACAATCCTTATGAGTTCTTCGGTACTTATTCACAATTTTTTTTTACTTCAATGTTTAATACTAGAGAAGTATGGCAATGGACTGGCCATTAAATATTATCCACCAATTCTCCCCCAACTTAATTAATTTTAGTAATTCGAGCCAAAATAAAATGGTTTCAGGTTCTATGTAATCTGGCAGGACAATACGCGCTCAATGAAATGTATGCAGAGGCATTGAACACATACCAACTACTTACCAGGAATAAGCTGTTTCCACATGCCAACAGGCTGAAAGTAATGTACAAAATCATAATATTTTGTATGGTCACAAAAAAAGATACGCTTCGTGTACAAGTAAAATAAAATAAATAATTAAAATAAAATTCATCTATTTCAGGCAAAACCCATTTTACATAAAATAAAATATCGATTATTATACAGAATAGAAAAACATAAAATAAAATTTAGTAAATACAATAAAACCAGTAATATTCCCGTTTCGAACGCGTTTAAAACCGCGGCAATACACACACCGCGGGCATGATTGTCCCGATTTCGCATCTATGTGGAGTATTATTTATTTTTGTATGGTGAAGGTTACTAAATATTTCGTATGCATTTATAGGTCAACATGGGAAACATTTACTTCAAAATGGGAGAGCACCCAAAAGCATTAAAGTTATATAGAATGGCGCTAGACCAGACACCAACGGCTGAGAAAGACTTGAGGTAAAACGTCCCATTCTTGCTGTTGAGGCCAATAAGGGCAATGTCTATTGATTTGGTGAATAAAAAACTGTTTCACGTCTTTCTTCGTAGAATATTTTATTTGTATTGATTAATCCAAAGACAGCTGTCAGAGTACATGACATCTGTTACAACAATATAAAGACATTTAAAAAACTATTAGCTAGATGAGTAGACTGTATGATATGAGGTTTTAATCTATTTGCAGTATTAAATGCTAATTTCAATTAGGACACTTGCTTTTTGCTTGCACTAAGTGAAGTGCAGTACTAGTGCAGTACCGACGGAGCAGATAAGCACCTAATTCATCTAATCATGGTTCTACATATAAGCTAGAGATTATTTATTTATTTAATTTTTTAAGCACAAAAATGTACAGAGGTGGACTTGATGCCATAGGCATTTTCTACCAGTCAACCTTTGGGTGATGCAGACACAAACAGTGGTAGGTGCGTACGAAAAATTGAGGAATAAATATTAATTTAAATATAAAGATACTTACTCATTTACCTATTACAAACATAGTTGTGTTGCACGATCCTCCCGACTGATCGTAGATGCTTTTATTAAAATTGATTTTGTTTAGGATGAAAGTCATGCACAACATCGGTCTACTTCTGGTGCGCATGGGGAAGTTCCGAGACGCCGTCACAAACTTCCAACACATCATGCATGAACAAGGAGACTTTCAGACGGGTGAGTAAAAAAAAAATTGCAAGTTCTTCCATTTGAAACAAACAGTATTTCAGTGAATAATCATGTGTTATACCAATTAAAACTGTGTGTTAAAGTTATTAAAGTTGAGTTTCAACGTTTTCAAATTACTCATTTCGACGCCACTCCGTCTGTGTTTTGCGTTGTACATTTAGTGAATTTTTACTAATGTTGTAAACATGAATGGATAGCTACAACATACCTATTCGTCTATTTTATTCCAGGCCTGCATCTTGTATTATGCTCAGTGGCGTTGAACGACGCTGAAGGTGCCAAAGCGGCTTTCCACGCGATGCTAGATGTAGAGCCGCCTACATTCCACCAGGACATCACTATTGATGACGTAAGCAAACACTTCAATACATCTTCTGCTTACCCTTGTCCCATGTTACTTGGGGCTATTCTCCTCGGTCAGCTGTCGCGTTATCATTTTTTCTCTTTTTATTCATAACTAGCTGTTTCCCGCGACTTCGTTCGCGTGGATGTCATTGGATACACAATATACATACTAAAATAACATCCACATTTTAATAAAACGCCCTCGTCCCCCGAACCGTCGCCAACCGTCGCGTTGAATCGCCCGCCCGCGCTGTTACTTCGTTTTCGCTTAGTGTTCTTTCTGACTTTTTCTTTTTGCTCGGCTCCTAAGGGTCGTAGCGTGATGTTAAATAGTCTATAACTATCCTCGAGAATTGGGCTACCAAATGCAAAAAGAATTTTTTAAATCCGACTTTTTGTTCATAATGTCATGGGTTTTAATTTTTTTGCGCGGAACCCTAATTATTTTTCTAAAATAAAAGTAGCCTAAGTTACCCGCGATAACATCAGATATCTGCCAGTGAAAGTCCCATCAAAATCGGTCCAGCCGTTTCGGAGATTAGCCGGAACAAACAGACAGACTAGACAGACAAAAATGTTAAAAATTGTTTTTTTGTTTGTTATAAGAACCGTTTATACTTTCCTATGCATTTAGTAAAAAGTTGTTATTTTGACATTACAAACAGACACTTCAATTTTATTTATGTGTATAGATGATCGAAATTACAATCGCACTATGCGTTGAGTGGGACATTAGATATTCTGGTGTTACTCTCATGGAGTTGTGGGTTTTGATACTTCGTTTTCCACCATACATAATGTAGTTTCAGAATCATATTCATAAATTCTAAACATTGTATTTTTTTTACGGGGATGGCATTTTACCCGACTTAAAAAAAGGAGGAGGTTCTCAGTTCGTCGAAATATTTTTTTTATGTATGTTCCCCGATTACTCGAAGACGGCTGGACAGATTTGGAAAATTCTTTTTTTGTTTGAAAGAGTATAATTTCCGGGTGGTCCCAATGCCATCAGGTCAGGATCTGATCATGGGATCCTGGAGAAATCGAGGGAACTCTTCAAATGTTATAGGCATACCTATAGCGATTTGGGTATTTTTTATAGTAACTTGTGCATTATTCGATTATGTGATTGCTCTCGGAAAGCACCTTTTGGTGAAGTGGAACTGATGTTGAAGACCACAGATGGCCATCGGAACTACTCAATAATAAGTATTTCACGGGTTGCGACGAATCGCAACCCGTATAAAGCATAAATTGCTTAGCAATCATTTTAAAGTAGTCGAAACTACTTTAAAATGATTGCTAAGCAATTTATGCTCGTCACAATGCATATGGTGAAGTGGAGCTGATGGTGAAGTACCAGAAGAACTCTTCAACAATTATCTCTCTGCATCGGGAAAAGCAATATTTTGTAAAAGGTGATGAGCAGTTGTCATTAGGCTATTGTAACTTAGATAAGTTACAAACCGATCCACTAAAAACTCAAAAATAAAAAACTTTTTTGAAAAAAAAAAAAACAACCGACTTCCAAAAAAACACTAGAAAGTAAAAAATAACTTTAATTTCGGAATTCGGTGGCAAAAACCTAAAATACAGATCCAAAGACACCGACTTCTGAAATCAAAGTTATTTTTCACTTTGTAGTGTTTTTTTTTTTTGGAAGTCAGTTGTTTTTTTTTTTGTGCAAAAAAGCTTTTGGTTAACTAAGACAATTGTATTGGTGATTTTATTGATTACAAATCTGTAAGTACGTACTTGTTTCAGTTTCAAAATTAGAATTTCGCGGGCTACCTTAGCGCATCTACCTTAAGATTTGGAGGCTTTTAACTTTTTAAGTATAACTTCTTAACTTATAGTTATGCAGTAACGTGCTTATTATTCAGTTGACTGATAATTTTCCTATTTCTTCTTCTCAGGAAAACGACGCCTACGAATGCGTAGTCCGCGACGTGGTCCGTGGCGACCGGCTGTCGAGATGGTCGCGTCGAGGCGCCGCGCATGCCGAGCGATGTCTGGCGCTAGCTGCGGCCGCTGCGGCCATGCAGAGGCCTGGCTCTAGGGGGCCTGACTCGGGGTGGGTATATAAATGTTTCATTGGCTGTTTATAACAGTGTACAGTTGCATCCAAAATGTTCGTCACCTTAAGGGCTATTTTTCTCTGCTCATTGCACGTAAGAGTCTGCTTTGGCTACTCAGTATTATACAGGTTCAAATTAAATTAGCTAGCGAAACTCCGCAGACGTGATGGGTGTCGATGTCTAAATACGACCAAATAAAAAAGATTTGATTTTTTTGAGTCCACGACCGCTGGTAGTGTTGCTACTAGAAGTCAATCTGCCTAGCCTTTTCCCAACTATGATGGGGTCGGCTTCCAGTCTAACCGGATGCAGCTGAATACCAGTATTTTACATGGAGCGACTGCCTATCTGACCTCCACAACCCAGTAACTGGGTAATACGATACCCCTTGGTTAGACTGGTTGTCAGACGTTCGGGCTTCTGACGACCCGTAACGACTGTCAAAGATCTACGAATGACAGCCGGGACCAACGGCTTAACGTACTTTCCGAGGCACGGAGGAGTCTCGGTATGTAAAGATGGTCACCCATCCACGGACAACCCCGGCAAGCGTAGCTTAACCTGATGGATCGACCCGTGCGGCTGTTATTATTTAGCCACGAGCTCCTCAGTGTTGCTACTAGAAGTATGAGTTGAAAACTCCGGTTTTTATCGTGTTTAGATATCGATACCCATCACGTCTGCGGAGTTTCGCTTGCTAATTTAATTTGACCCTGTATATTGCGTCGTAATATCAGTACTGCAAAATAACATTCAGCCATCTTCTTCACATGTCGGACCGACATCAAAATGTGACACTGACAGGCTTTTACAATTAAGTAATAAAAATTAAAGTTGAATGTCAACTCGACTTTGGTCAAAGGTGTATGCTATTTTGATCGTTGTTATCAAGTAATTAAATATAATTTTCTATGCAATAGTCTGCTCAGTACTGTAGCTTCAAAAGGTTTTATGTGTCCTGACTGGATAAAGGAAACAAATTTAAAACTGACGAAGATATAAAAGAATTCAACTGTACTTACTGCTACAGAAAGGGAAATCCGTAGTAATCTAGCTGAGCTAGCCTCTAAATACCACTGGAGACATGTTTGTCACAGGATTATAGTAATAAAGTGTGCCAATAGGGAATATTACGCAAAGCTGAGATAGAAGATGGCGCCACTTTGACGCGAAGTAAACAAAGCAAAGTGTCATAGGTGCGCGGCAACATTTTCGGCGTTTTTCAATATTATTTCAGTTTTATTTCATCCTTGTTACTATAATTATAGGTTAAAATAACACCAAAATGTTAAAAACATGCAAGAACATAGAAGAATTTCAAACATATTTGTTTTGTGATATTGATCTACTTTACAATAAACTTTTATCGTTACGTTCAAATAAATAGCACTAAAAATATTTTGTTTTTACATTAGGTTAATACTCTGACCTGTAAAATATCCTTAATTCTTATAGTCTTCAGCTCTAAAATGATCAGAACACAACCTTTAATGTTTTGTGACTGTAAAATGCTTGCAACCTAGCAATATACCACTACTTGCGAAGTTATTCGTTTTTAGTGAATTAATGAACACCTTCGTTCCTGCATAGACTACCTAATGGCACAACACTGATTCTCTGACTGATGCATTATTACTATTTAACACAGATTATTCCTGACGAACGGATATCACTAAAATAATATATCAGTAGATTGTAAACACACCGGATTTCTCATTAACAGTCATCTAACCATAGATATATAGATTTATAACCCTACATGAAAGAGGAGGCCTAAACATGAAGTTTGATTTTCTGTATACGTTATTTATTTAATTATTTATTCTCTTTATAACTATCATTACAGGTTGGATTACCTAATGCGATAGTACGGTCTCATAAAATGCATTTGTCATTAAAATTATTTACAATTTAAAATTATTAAAAACCTTAACCTTTTTGTTAGCTAGTCTCACCACACACAGACGCCATGTTGTTCTGTTT
Source organism: Fissipunctia ypsillon (assembly GCA_947568875.1). Taxonomy (NCBI): domain Eukaryota; kingdom Metazoa; phylum Arthropoda; class Insecta; order Lepidoptera; family Noctuidae; genus Fissipunctia; species Fissipunctia ypsillon. Next base: position 10,975,485 of record OX387651.1, read on the forward strand.
ACCAAGCGATGCAGGCGCGCCCTATAGCGGAATAAATTGTCGGTAAGGTTCTCTATTGAGGAAAGCAGATTCGGGAGTCGAGAAGGCGGTGTCAGAATTTCTGGGTGAATCGTGCGGAAAATCCTATTTAGCATTTGTTTCTTGAACATGTTTTGTGTTTGCTGTAGCTTAGACGTGACCAATAACATAACTTCACATAGCATAATATCACTCCTGTATTCCCCAAAGCGTTAGCCAGAAGTTGTACCTACAGTATACCCACATTTCGTCTAGTAGTTATGTTGTAATACCAAAAGCCTACGTGACCAATATCAGTCACAATTTATCCAACCTGAGGTTCGGAACAAGTCCTAATGTAACTGTAATGTTGCAGCGGCATGTCATGGTGCGTGGAAGCATTACGCGGCTACAGCGGCGGCGCAGCGGGTGCGCGTCTCGAGCTCGGCGGTGCGCTTGCAGCGCTGCGCTCGCTGCGTGCTCCCGCGGCTGCGCCGGCGCAGAGAGCGCTGCAGCGGCTGAAAGCGGTGGCGCGCGCGCATCCTCATGATCGTGTGCTACGCGCTGAAGCTAATACTGATGCTGCTTTTGTGGCTTATGCTGTGAGTGGAGTGGTTCAGAATGTTATAATGTAAAGTTAGAGAAATTACTTGTTAAGCAAATTGACTATCAACTTAATTTGTCCGTATGCCTATTCAAATCACAACTGAAATGGCTATAACGCAGCTTACACGGCAAATTGACGTAAGGTGTCAATTTGCCTGACTGTACCAAGAATGTTACTGTCGATAGTCTTACAGCAAATTAAATCTACTAAAAAACTCAAGTCTATGTTTGATAGGGTTTTATAATTGTATGTGTATTACTACATTACAATCACTATAGCTAGCCAGCTGGAAGTGTGCTAGCAGATTTACTTATGTATCAGAAACTTGGGCTTGTGTTATATTAGCGATGTTCAACACCGAATCTCGTTTTAACACTGTCATATATTTTGTACAGACAACTGTACAGGTTTAATTTTGTTTTATGTACATAGGTGATTATTGTCGCGGCGCGCGTCAGCACTTTGATACGGTATGTAAACTGTAACATTCGTACTGTGTATATTGTGTGCACTTTATCATTTGTATCAATGAAAGTGTTAAAAACACTCGCCGCAGAAGGTTGTGTCGTTTATCATATAATACGCCATCTTCCTGCCTATATCAACGAGGAGCAGTCATCTATCATTTATCATCTAAGTGTAGGCGTGAACAAAAACCCTTACATTTATTTGCCCTTCGAGCCAGATCAGTTATCAGTGTATCATTATCAGATTTGTGTTCTGAAGATTTCTGGTAGGATAGCGAATCGGTCTGCTGGCCTCCCATAAGCGGGTCTCACCAGTTAGATTGAGAAGGCGCACATATCGTGCTGGAAATTACAGAAACAAGCATCAAGCAAATCAATCAAGAACTTTATCATCATCAGCATCAGAGAATCTTCTTATATCAGCAAGAGCACCAGGATATTCTTATGTCAACTTCAGGTATTTATCATTTGGGCACGCCACAATTGCGGCGATAAGTCCTCTCTTTGAGGAGTGGCTGGAGAGGCGCCACGGCGTCCTCACCTTCCGCCTGACGCAGGTCCTCACCGGACACGGGTGCTTCGGGAGGTACCTGTTCCGGATAAGGCGGGAGGAAACGCCCGGGTGTCACCACTGTGTGGATCGCCCGGAGGACACGGTGGAGCATACGGTGGAGGTCTGCCCGGCTTGGGCGGAGCACCGCCGTGTCCTCGCGGAAGCGATCGGCGGCGGCGATCTCTCGCGTCCGGCCCTGGTCCAGGCCATGGTACGGGGCGAGAGTACATGGGAAGCCATTACCTCCTTCTGCGAAGCAGTAATGCTCACGAAGGAGGAGGCGGAACGCGTGAGGGAGAGGCAAGCTTTGCGCCCTCACGCCCCTAGTCGCCGCAGGAGACGCCCTGGGCATCGGGAATTGACAGCCGATTCCCGGCCACCGTAGGCGCGGGCTTGCGGACGGCGAGCAATGGGTAGCTCGCCGTCCGGTAAGGACCAAGCCCGAGTCGACGGCGCGTTGTGTTCCACGCGCGCCTCAATGAGATGTCAGCACTATTGACGGGGTCCGCTAGGGCCGAGCCAGCTAGGGTTGCGGGATGTTCGAAAGAGTTACCGTGGCCCCGGCACAGGCAACAGAAGGAACACGGGTGGGTTTTAGTCAGTAAAAGTCTGACACGCCCTCCCGCTCCGCCCAGAGCGGGAGAAGTCATTTGATGATTTCCCATCCACAAAAAAAAAAAAAAAGGTATTTATCATTTATTTTTTATCAATTATCATGGGGAGCATACAATCAATGTTCGAACGTCAGAGCTTCCTGACTAAGGAAATTGAGAGAATAAATATAAATTTCCGTAAGGACAATTCAAGCAGGATGACACCTGAATATCTTATCAGCCGTTTAGCCTCACTGGATAAATGTTGGAAGGAGTTTGAAGACAATCATAGCAAGCTGCTGGAGTTTGAAGATGATCGATATGAATATTTCTCCAAAGGGATTTATGGGTACATGAAGGATTATTATATCAAAACCATGGAAATCATCATATAAGGGGACTAAAGTTTCGGCCTTTTTCTTACCCACTTTTATCAAGGGGATGACCTACTTGGTCAGCAGGACAATAATTTTAGAGCATTAGAACGACTACTGAATAGAATCAGCGTTCAAGACTTAAAGGAAAAATGGGAACTTCAGGATGAACTAAAAAATCTACAACATCTCTGGAAAGTTATTGACAACATTCACCTCCGTCTCGATAATCAATTGAAAGGAAGCAACGATGCATATGAAGCCAAGTTTTTGCAGATTGAAGAGCGATACCTTGCCATCAAAAGTAAACAAATGTATCACGAAGGCGTAGAAAATGCAACATCTGAAAGGGAAGGTCAAGGGTGAGGCAGAAAGTTTAATCCAGCATCTCAATATATCAGCAGAAAGCTACGAGACGGCATAGGATATCCTCACTCATCGTTATAACAATCCACAGATTCTGATTTCAACGCAGATGGATATCCTAAATCAACCGCTGATCACTAAGCAATGATCATATCAGGCTTACAAGAAGTTGCATGATACCACGACACAGTGTATCAACAGCATTCGGAAACTAGGCATTGACATCACTACCTGGGACCCAATATTAGTTATCTATTACCAAAGAAGCTGGATGAAGAAACGCGTACTGACTTCATGGAGTCGCATGAGTCGCTGCGAGATCTAACATCTTATACAGAGTTCCTGCATTTCCTTGAAAATAAATTTATGGCTTGAGAGCCTGTAGGCAAGAAGGAGAAGCCTGCAACTTCAGATTCGTACAAGCCGAACTCAAGTCATCCCAGGCCTCAAAATCACTTCTCTAAGAACGCATCGTTTTACAAGAAATATCAATCGAACGCCACAAATAATAAGAAGTTTTGTCCAGTATGTAAGGCGCCTCATGATTTTTTTCTGTGCAAACGCTTCCTTGCGCAATTATCGGACGCGAAATTGAGGACAATTTCTCAACATAATATTTGTCGTAATTGTCTATACAAGCATTATGACAAAAAAGCAGTTCTACAAGAAGGAGCAAAGAATGCAACGGTGATCATAATTCAATAATGCATGACTCATGTTCAACGATGCGAGGTGACCTACTGGAACAAACTCAAACTCGGCACTCTCAAACGTCATCAGACTCAGCTTCAACGTCTCGTAATAGTCACAATGTTAATTACGTTGCCAGTCAAAATGAAGAAGTCCTTTTGACTACTGTAGCATTGAATATCAGAGCTTCAGATGGTAGCATTGTGAGATTCAGAACTCTACTAGATCAAGGGTCACAAATATCCCTTATATCAGAAAATTCCGCCCAATTATTAGGGTTAAAGAGGCAATATTATCAAACAGCACTATCAGGAATTGGTTCGACACAAAAACAAAGCAAAGGCTTAGTCACTTGAATGCATATCAATTTACAACGACTCTCATTTTACAACGGAGGCTCTAGTCGTATCACGAGTTATAAATAACTTGCCTAATGCCTCGTTTAGGAAACAAACTTGGCCCCCATTTATCACACACCAGACTGGCAGATCCTGAATATAACATTTCAAAGCCAATTGAATTGCTCTTGGATGCCAGTGTCTACTCAGATATTATCATGAGTGGACTATCAAAGGGCCAGTCCAAGCTCCTATCGCTCAGCAAACAAAACTTGGGTGGATATTATCAGGTAACGTGAAGACGTTTGCATGTCATGTTTTCGTCCACGATGTAGACAGCATCTCCAAGTTCTGGGAGGGCGAGCAGTATAAACAAGATATTGAGCAAATATCACGTAATGAAAATCATTTACAGAGCCTTATCAAAAATCAAACTCTTATTATTGAATCGGAGTACAGCGTTATTCGAAGAAATGAGGCCATAATGAATCAACAATTTACGTCTATGAATAAACAGATGACAGCCTTATTGCAAGAAGTAAACAACGTGCCATCGGACACAACGCTATGCCTTTATTTAACGTCGTCAGCACTATCGGCATATGCCGTTTTATCAAATTTACGACGTGTACAACAAGGTCTCATCGATGTGATCACTGATGATCTCTATCATGAGCGCATAGATACTCAGCTGTTCCCACCTGAAGAATTAGAGGCTCAAATAAACATCATAACACGCGAGGTACAGGATGATCTCAATGTGCCATTAGACAAGTCAAGTATCAGAAGTCTTTATAAATTACTGCGAGTGTTTGCTTGAGTATATAACGACTATCTTAGTATGGAAATCAAGGTTCCTCTGGTTACTACGGAAAAATATGAGCTGGATAAAATCATACCCCTACAAAGGGAAGAATCAGGAAAAAGCTTTCAAGTTACATCGACTTATCCATATTTAGCATTTAATTTGAGAAAGGATTTGGTTTTATTCTTCACAGAAAACGATCTACAACAGTGCCTTCATGCAAATTCAGAGAAAATATTATGTTCCATTGACAAGCCCATCTATGAAATTCGAGAAAAACAATCCATTTGTGATATTAAAATCAATGATATAATCACATCGCCGTGTATTCACAAACAGTCGAAGTGCGCAAATAAGTGGATCAAGTTACGACGCCCGAACGACTGGGTGTATCAATGTTGTCAGCAATGCACTGTCCGCATTTTTGGCATACGGAATACGGAAGTGAAGCCTTTATCAGGCAATGGCATAATCACCTTATGTTCAGGATGCACGCTCAAAGGAGACTCTTTCAAGATTTACTTTCATAAGAATTTCATCAATCACGTGGACCACTATGCAGAAGAGATGGAACTTCCACAGATGTCTGTTGTAAATGACCACACAACCGATCGAGGATCATCACACTATGTGGAGCCAGTTGAGATCAGAAATAGACTATCTTAAGCAGCAGTCGTCACAAACACTGAGTGTCCACGACGTGCATCAGTACAGCGTGCTATACTCGCTGGTGGCCGGAGCGATCCTGACGGGCTTTATCTTAAATATCATATGGATCCGACGAAGGCGGAGACAGCAGCCGGCATTGGAGTCAAGATTGGAATTAGCAGAAGTACAGACTATCCCCAAGCCGCAGCCTACCCCTCGAAGGATCACCGAGAGCACATCAACCCCTAATTTGCACTCAATCAAGTTTGATATTCCTTTATGTGAAAGTTAGAGGGATAGATTTTTTAAATTAGTATTTAAGTTGACATTTTTAAGTTGGCATTTGTTTTAATTTTTTTATTAATTTGATGTATTTTTCTTTCTTTGCGCCCTCGGCAGCATGTACAGACAACTGTACACGTTTCATTTCGTTTTATATAAGTACATAATTATTGTCGCGGCGCGCGTCAGCACTTTGATACGGTATTTAAACTGTAACATTCGCACTGTGTATATTGTGTGCACTTTATCATTTGTATCAATGAAAGTGTTAAAAACACTCGCCGCAGAAAGTTGTGTCGTTTATCATATAATACGCGATCTTCCTGCCTATATCAACGAGAAGCAGTCATCTATCATTTATCATCTAAGTGTAGGCGTGAACAAAAACCCCTATATATTTCATTCACACCGCCAACTTCCAAACTCCGGGCTGTTCTAAGAAATTCTAAATGGAAAAAAAACTCAATATCACTAAAAAAAGAGAAAGAAGAAAGAGAAGGAAGAGATGAGAAAGTGCACCTGTGTCTGCGCACACACTTGTGCACTATATATACATAGTATATCCCGCACCGAAGGCTGGTCTCCGCTGAGATTGGTCGCCATGGGCGAGATTTGCTCTGGACGACTATTATTATATTTCATTCAAATTTAGCTACAAAATGAGATTATTGGCTGGATATTGTTTTAGAGTATGAAACATCAGTTGTTGCAAAAACTAGAGAGAGTCACGACTTCTAAAATAATAATAATTTCTGCTCTTTCAACATCCAGCTTGGTAACTGGTCGGAAGCCCGCCAGCTAAGTGAAGCAGCATCCCGCGATGACCCGTACTCTTGCGCTGCTCGTGTCACCAGCGCGTTGGCAAGCGCACGCGCGTCCGACGCGGGCGCGCTCGCTTGGCGCGACGCGGCGGACCAACTGTCTGCAGCCACGCATCTCGACCCCGCTGATCTTATAGCGGCACATGATCTGGGTAAATAGTTTTAGTCATTAGACCTGAAAGATGGTAAAAAATCTGCAATCAATCTGCTTTGAAAATTGCTGTGATTTTCGCACCGCACATGCCATGAAAATAATGTTAAATGCTACGAGCATTTAGTATATTGGAATCCAGCTCCTGCGTGTGTAATCCACACAAAAGTACCTACAAGCTTTTATTGGAAAAGATACAAAGCGTTTAAAACACCTCATGGCCGGTAAGGCCTATCCGACTAAATTTCTACTGAGATACCTCTGATAGAACTCACTAGAAATAAGGCGAGCACGAGATCAGCTCACCATATCCTGTAAGAGGGTCCGTAGCACTGCTGACGCGCCTGATCTGAATGTTGTGCTGGCTCGCTTCTTTAGCACATTCTTGCTTTTTATTTTATTTATATTGATGATTTTAATAATAACTAGCTTTTTCCCGCGGCCTCGCCCGCGTGGATGGCGAAAAATATACTTCTTACTACCGGGATTAAATGTAGGTACAGTCTGCAAAGGAGTTAAATAACCAACGCACACATCAAAACTATATTCCGTACTATGTTTCGTACGTACTGCTACCAATGACAGCCACGCACACATCGCATTCGTAGAGTGAGTGTGCTAACGTCTTCTAAATGATAATATAACATAATTTCGCATCGAAAATTAAAGCGTGTGTAGCCCAACGAATAAGCCTTATACTTCTGAATATTGTTATGTGAGTTTCAAATCTCTGAAATGCCTTTTGGTGATTTAAAATTTTAAACTAAAGCAAATAGAATAATTTTTGTTAAGAAATGGTTTTAGTTATTTAAAATAAATAAAACCATTCAAAAAATAAAAGAACTTCACAAGTTAACATGTTTTATTATAAATGCAACAATATATTTAGAATAACCTACCATTACATCTTTTTATACAATTATTTAAAAAACAATGGGTGGAGGGAATAAACATGTCACATAGATAAAAAATATAATTGGATCCAGTAACAATTACATCACTCACACTCCAGTACCGCCGACTTATTTTACTATGGCTAATTATGCTGTGAAAGTTTTGAAGATGTAATAGTATTAAGTATTTCGTTTATTCAGTTCCGTACAGTTTGCATAGTGACGTTGTGTGCTGTTGCTGTTATGCTAGTCATAGCAAATGGATCTTAAGTGGCAACAATCTCACGGTGCTGAGGCGAAGCATTTGTAAGAGCAAGCCAATAGTGTCGGTGCAGGCAGGTGACGGTTTATTTCGTCTATCTCAGCGTGACGATGCACCCAAAGTTGAACGGGTCTTCTCTACAAAAAAAAAAAAAATTAAAATTTTAGAACTAAGTTCACGGTGACATAATAAATTAATGCATTATTATTGGATTTAAATATTTTAATTGATTTCTTGATTTGAAATAATATTGATCGTTTTAAACATTTTAATGAATTTAAAGATGATTGTAATTTTAATTTTATTGATGTGAGTAATGCACTGTTCTTATTTAATTTTAATTATAATAATATGATTGTGGTGTGTATTTGTATCTTGGTTACTAACATAATTTCGTAAGTATACTAACAAAAATATGGATCACTGTATCTGAAGTAAATAAAATAAATTAAATTAATAATAATTTTGCTCACCGATATCATGAGGCGCCTTGCGATTTCACTAACAGAAATGTTTTGCTCATGCAAAACAATAATCTGAACTTTTTGGAATATTGTTAAATAATGCATGGTCTAAGACTTAGACTAAGTTAATCAATTTACTACAATCACAAACTTCGTAAAAGTGCAAAAGGAGGAGTATAGATGTAGGTAGTTGCTAATGCAAACTGAATCATAAGTTCACAATTATTAAAGACAGAATTATATTTTTAAAGCGGGTAGTTAGCTTCTAAACTGGCAAATAATTATAAGTAGGCGAGAAACTTGTGGTAGTAGATTCTCAAATCGGTTAATAATAACTCGAAATTAGAATATCTCAAAAATAATATTTTAGTAAATTCGTGGCTTAAACTCAAATCATTTGTCACTGTAGGTCGAATGTTTACCTGTTGCGCCACGAGCGCAGTTATCCTTTGTGGCGAAATTATGTTATATTATCATTTAGAAGACGTTAGCGCACTCACTCTACGAATGCGATGTGTGCGTGGCTGTCATTGATAGCAGTACGTTAGCAATATAGTTTTATAGCGTTCGTTGGTGACTTATCTCCTTTGCAGACTGTACCTGTATGGTTAGGGATCTTAGACCTTGAGTTGATGCTGATTGATACACTGATTACTGATGGATTGATATTTATTGATAAAAGTATGATTGCATGATAGATGAGTGCACGCGGTATGAATGTTATTCGTGTTAGTATACGAATAGCATTCATACCGCGTGCACTCATCTATCATCAAGTCATTCAGCATTTTACCTGCGCCGGGCCGGCCAACTTAGTAGTTGGCTGGCCCGGCGCAGGTAAAATGCTGATATATTGATATGGAAACTGTGCTGTGCTTGTACTGTACAGTTTTCCTATGTGTTAATCCAAGTTATAAACTATCTGTGTGCCAAATTTCATCCAATACGGAACATACATCCAGACAAACGGACAAAAATTCTAAAAACTATATTTTTGGCGTCAGAGTTCCCATACCTCGTAGCAATTACTTTAAAACAATAATATTCAATGTAAAGTTTTGACTCCGTTACTTTTTATTAAGTATATGTATAGATAATTCTGTAAATATATATTTGTTACGCTACGAATCATATTTTGATCAACATACAATCTGGCACTGACCTGCAAATTGCAAAAAACGTAAAAAAATTGATTTTCCCGGGATACCCAAGCGCTTTCGCCTTAATGATTTCCTGGACCCTAATCTATCAAACGATATGTTTGCGGATGAATGGATGAAGATTTTACTGGTGTGCTAGAAGTACGAGGTGAGAGGGATTCATGAAAGTATTTTTAACATTTTATTTTTATATTTTATACTTAACTTTATGTTTTTGTGCATCTGGTCATACACGCCGGTTGCGAGTACTACGCACATGACCTTTCTGAAGAACATCACCAATAAGGTCACTATATGTCTTCCTAGGGCGTCCCCTTCCGGCGTTTCCACTGACATCTGCCGTGTCAGTCGACTTTCATTCATCCTCTCAACATGCCCAAACTATCTAAGCATGCAAGTACTATTATTACTTTAAAGTAATAACTTCTTGTCGCTTCGACGGTACATCTATATTGCTACACTGTTAAGGTCCAGTAGGTGGCCACGTTTATTGCGTAACAACTAAAACTAAGTTATAAAGTAGCACTTTCACGATCACATTTGAATTATCAATTTTGACGCAAACCCAACCAAGAACTCTTATCTCATTGTCATTTATTATTTATCATTTACACCTTACTACTTAAGAGCCGTCTAACTTCAAATGTCTTCCTCAGCGTTAGCTCTAGAGCGAAGCGGTGATGAAACAGCAATGGGAGGTGCCATGGCCAGATGGTCGCTAGTACGTAACGCGAGCGGTGCCGGAGCCACGCTGCGCTCGCTGGCGGCCGCCGGGCTCGCCAGGCGGCACCAGGACAAACATGACGCGGCCGCTGCTGATCACTGGTAGATACCTGATGCACATAACATCACAAATAATTTTATTGTTGTTATGATTTTGTTTTTTTTGCATGCTGTGTATATCGCATCATATTGTGCACTATGCTGATATCATATTGCTTGTAGGTATTGTTAGGATAAACAGTGTAACAATTGTAGATAGGCTAATAAATAAATAAATAAATATCCGGATGTTTTCCATTGCCAAATATTCTCTGGTCCTCCAAACTGTGTGCGAACGCGCATTGTCATGCATCAGCATGAAATCTGAGCCAAGACTGTGCAAATGGGTGAACGTAAGGCCCGAGGACATCTTCAACGTAACTTTCAGCGTTCATATTGCCATCTACAAAAACAAGCTCAGTTCGTCTGTTCTTCATAACACCCGCCCATACCATCACTGTAGAGCCACTGTAATGGTGCACTTCCTGGACGCATCTCAGCCGTTCAGCATTTCCGGGACGACGATACACTCTTGCCCTTCTCGGATCAGGCCTAAATCCAAACCCGGGACTCATCGCAAAATAAAATTTCATTTTGCATTTTGTCCCATTGCTCCTGGGTCCACGTCAAGTGTTCCCTACACCATTTGTTTCGACGGGTGCGATTCCCATGGCGTATAGATGGGCACCTAATTGGGCGTCGTGCTCGTAGGCCGTATTCATGCAGCCTATTTCTCACAGTTTGGTGGCTAACAACAACACCGCTTGAGAATTGTAGCTTTAAACCTATCTCCCGGGTGGTTAACATCGGCTGACGTCTTGCAGTCAGTTGTATGTATCGTCCTGGGTGCTACTCAACAGGATCTCCTGTATTAACGTAACGCTGCCAAAGACGACAAATCATGCTCCCATTGACACCAAAAGGCCGAGATTCCTGGGACTCATCTCTTCCTGCTTGTAGTATTCCTGCAGCTCTCTGCATTTGATCAGCAGTCAAATGGCGTCATCCATGACATAAAAAATGACTCACCACTCAATTTTTTCAAAAACTCTACATCTCAAAATGATAAAAGTGAGATAAATACCAAATTTGTCAAGCAACGAAAACACATGAAATCGGGAAAAAATAATTACCTTTTATTTTAATGAAAACAAAACACAATCGAAGTTTCTATTTTTAAAACCATCCAGTATATGTTTCCGAAAACAAAAAGAGTGTATCACTCTCTTATCTGAGTGTACCAATCTACTTTGTTAAGAATAAAATAAAGTATCAATTAATAAAACATGCAGTTTCTGTAAATTTCTGTTGCTTAGACTTTTTTGATGCGTGTATATTCCTATCGACAAGCCCCCTTGTGGCTAAGAAGGGGGCTTGTGGCTAAGAAATAACAGCCGCACGGGTCGATCGATCAGGTTAAGCTACGCTTGCCGCGGTTGGTCCGTGGATGGGTGACCATCTTTAAATATCAAGACCCCTCCGTGCCTCGGAAAGCACGTTAAGCCGTCGATCCCGGCTGTCATTCGTGTATCTTTGACAGTCGTTACGGGTCGTCAGAAGCCCGAAAGTCTGACAACCAGTCTTACCAAGGGGTATCGTATTACCCAGTAACTGGGTTGTGGAGGTCAGATAGGCAGTCGCTCCATGTAAAATACTGGTATTCAGCTGCATCCGGTTTGACTGGAAGCCGACCCCAATATAATTGGGAAAAGGCTAGGCAGATGAGGCAGATGATGTATATTCCTATCGACAGGTCGGCAATAATATCTGGTCCCATGATTCATTTATTAATATAATTATGTTCTCAAGAAGATAGCAAATACATATATGTGATCATCTGTGAAAAGCATGTAAGTACAAGTAGCAACACAAATATGTGACATCGAAGGAACACCAAAACTATCTGGCGAGATAGGTACGCAACGCCAAAATATAGTATGCCACATCGGCTTCAAAAAGATGTGTCACCTCTCAGTATGTATATATATATGGGACATACCAAAGGTCCGGGACCCCAATTTAGCGAGTAATGTCAAAAACGTTATAAATAATAATGTTGCTGTATATCCTGAAAATTCAAGAATTTCTATTATGTCTAGACAAGATATTTAAAATTACTAAATATTACTATCAGATATTTATGGTACCGGGGGGATGTCACATATTTTTGAAACATGAGCGGCACTCATGAGTAGACAGATATTTATAAAATTCTGAGGTAGCCTAACCTAATTTGTCATTGCGTGTCTCGTCCGATAGTGTTGGTGTCTCTTCAATTTCATATATTAGCTGTCTTCTTGAGAACATATATTAATGATTGAACCATTTGAATAATAAACTCAGATATTATTGCCAAACTGTCCATAGAAATATATTTATGCCCGTGACTGTACACCCACATTTTGTCAGTTGTTTTGTTTGCAACTGCTGCATCAAAATTGAGAAAATTTCTTGTACTTACGACCTTCGATAACACTTATTACGATTGCTTTTAGAGCAGCATAAGCCTAAATGTATATATATATATAACATAAACAACATCATGCCTGTAATCCCCGAAGGGTTGGCAGAGGTGTACCTATAGTACCTACACCCACATTTCGCCGGTTATGTTTAAGTCCAGGTAATAGGGGGCGAGCCTACTGCCATCAACCGGACACAAATCCAGACTCTGGGCTACTACTGAGAAATTCGTGATGGACAAACCCAATAAGTAACTCGTTGCCTGACCCGGGAATCGAACCCAGGATCTCATGTTCAGCAGTAGCGCTTGCGACCACTAGACTAACGAGACAGTCTTTAATTTAGACTACCTAATTTTGATAAGATGGCTTGATATAAAATTAAACTTGGTAGCTTTATAGAGAGTGTTTTTGCACAGCGTAAACCAATTTCTGTTGTTAACGTAAAATAAAACCGTCTTGATAGGTTTCTTAGACCCATAAGATATATTTTTCTATAATTTTTAGGTACAGCCTCATCGGCAACTGGGACGCGGGGGTGACCTGTGCGCTTGCGCATCTGCACAGCGAGATGGGTGACACACAAACTGCGAAACATCATTATCAAGACGTAAGCAAGCATTATTTTCAATGGATTCGTCCTATATATCTACTGCTGGTCATAGGACTCTCCCAAATTGCGTAACAGCACCCGCTTTACTGCCTTCCGCGTCCAGTCTGTCACAGCTAAGTTATAAAGTCGTCGAAATTGTGTAAGACTGAACATAGGTCAAAGTAATAAGTTTCAAAAGTCAATCACTGTATTCCGCAGTAGACGAGGAATTCCAAGACAGAAGTTGTTCTAAAAAAATACAAAGTAGAATACATCGTTTATTCATTCAGTAGGTATGTATAATGAGTCTAGAACGCAGTACTCATCAATGACGACTGTAGTAAAACGTTCTATATTCAATCTATTTAATATGGTTGCGTTCCAGTTCCGTTAAATTGTCAAATGTTCAGGGGGACAATTCCCGTATCTATAAGAAAATTCGCATTCAAATCTGTCTCAATCTGTCAAAAATAACTCTTCCATTAATTTTTAATTTTTTTTTAATTTATTGTCGCTGAGATAAAATTGTGATTCGATATTAAACGGGAATTGACCTTCACATCTCGCATCAAGTCAGAAGAATCCTTAAAGCTGGGAAGATAACTACTCCATCGAATATTTATCCGCGATTTCAGAGTTGCACCAATGAAAGTTGTTCATATTCATGGCCACTTTTCCCTCGTATTCCCAAAAATTTTACTAAAAATATCTGGTTGAACCGTGTGATATAGTAAAGGTCGACCTTGGCGATTCTCATACATTATTCACTAACACTCGCCTAAATATATACCTATTTGATACACAATCTACCAAAAAATTACCATCTATTAACGTCGAAAGTTGACTATAATTGTAACAATAGTTACTGATTTTAAACAGAAAAGCAGGCACACTTTTTGTAATAATCCCCAGATCATTTACGACGAGAGACGCAATCAAAACCGTCTTCTTTGCCCTCTACGTTTTTCTGCTTTATAAAAGGCTACTATATATAATATATATATGTATATTCGTATAAACCGCTTGATCCAACGACCATACAGCCCATAGACGCCTAATAACCGGCGACCGATGTCTGTCAACACATCAGAATTTTTTTTTTTTTTTTTTGTGGATGGGAAATCATCAAATGACTTCTCCCGCTCTGGGCGGAGCGGGAGGGCGTGTCAGACTTTTACTGACTAAAACCCACCCGTGTTCCTTCTGTTGCCTGTGCCGGGGCCATGGTAACTCTTTTCAACATCCCGCAACCCTAGCTGGAAGACATCAGACTTATAGATGATTTAGGTCGCCACTCAATCTCCTACGAGGCGGCTTGTGCACTGGCCGGATCCCCGCCCTGGGACCTGGAGGCGAAATTACTCGCGTCATTGTATCGGTGGCGCGAGGAAATGCAGGCGCGAGGTGAGCGACCGATGCAGCGACTAATGGAGCAGCGTCGGTTGCTGCTTCGCGAGGTCCTGGTGGCGGAATGGCGGGACAGGCTCTCACGCCCTACCTCGGCACCATCGAGGCGGTCCGGCCGGTGCTCGACCTTTGGCTCGGGAGGAGGCACGGCTCCTTGTCGTTTCGGGTGACGCAGGTGCTCTCGGGGCATGGTTGCTTCGGGAAGTACCTGTGTCGCATAACCAGGGAGCCAGACGCCCGGTGTCACCACTGCGTCGACTGTCGGGAGGACACGGCGCGGCATACGCTGGCAGAGTGTGCCGCTTGGGAGGAGCCGCGCCGTGCCCTCATCTCTAGAATAGGCAGTGACCTGTCGCTGCCGGCTGTCGTTAATTCGATGGTCGGCAGCGAGGAGTCCTGGGACGCGGTGGTTTCCTTCTGCGAGACAGTCATCTCGCAGAAGGAGGCTGCGGAAAGGGAGAGGGAGATCACATCCTCTCACCCAGCCCGCAGCAGGCGCACTGGGCGTCGGCGGAGGGCGGACAACGCCCTCTTCCAGCCCCCCTAAATGGGTCCAGGGGCGACGGACTCGGGGACGTCCGTCGCCCCCCATACATCGGACCCGAGGTGGCGGCGCGTAGTGTTCCACGCGCGCCCCTCTTAGACGTCGCGGGGGGAGTCAAACACCTCACTCCCCCCCTCGACACGAGGAGAGGCCTGCCGTGGCGGGCCGGGGGTTGCGGAAGGATCGTAAGTTCCCGCGACCCTCGGCGTAGGTGTGAGATGGAACACCGGGGTGGTTTTTAGTCAGTAAGAGTCTGACAGACCCCTCCGCCCGCCCCAGGGCGGAGGACATCCATGAGGATTTTCCACCCCGAAACAAAAAAAAAAAAAAAAAAAAAAAAAGGTCGCCACTCAATAATTTCGATCACTTCTATGAGCCGTACGCACTTCCGCGTTAGTCAATAAAAATTGGTGAAAATAAATATTATAATGGCCCCTTGCACAATACATTGGTGTGGTAACAACAGCCAGACTTCTAGTCTCCGGAAAGGTGGCATAACATTTCATCGGTAATATTTCAAGTAATTTTTTCGCTATCTCTTTTCCTCTATTATTTGGTATACATAACTAATGTTGCACCAAATCCGTTATTGATAAAGCAAATACCTACATATTATACTATGTATCCGAATTTTGAAGATCTTTTTAATCACTAATTACAATAGAGACGTTAAATTAATTGTGAAACGATCATTGATTTTAGGTACCAACAAGATCCTAATTTTAAAAATAAATGGATTATTGCAATCAAGCGAAAGAACTGGTTCCCATAAACACTAACCTCCTTACTAATAAACGTATAGCGTCTGTATAGTTACACAACGCTTTGTCTTCTTTTTTCGAAATTCAAATTACTGACGACTGAAAGAGAAGTGTCGGTGTGTTGGTAGGGCCAATCAGAACGCAGTACCCGGCTTCCTCATACCTCAGCTAGTTGACAGAATTGGTTTGGTACCTTAGGTCAAGCATTTTAGGCGTCTGTGGGCTGTATGATCGTTGGTTTGATCACATTCGCTTATAGGAAAAAATATGCACCTTAACTTCTTACGAATAAGGTTCACATGAAACGCTTACAGTGCTTTTTTGAGCAAAGTCATAGTACTTTTTATAGATATCAGCCTTACTGCTGCCAGCTACATGCACAGATACAGATACGTAAACGTAATCAACATTTATTTATATCGGAAATTATCCCACGGCAATGTACTAACGGTATTTATTTATTTAGATTTACCAACGTTCGTATACATTACAGGTATAAAAAGTATCCTACGTCCTAACCCAGGGCATCGTCTACATGTGTGCCAAACATCCAAATCCGTTCAGTCGTTAAGGCGTGAAAGGTATTATTGATTGAAGCTTATACTGGTGAGTTTGGATCTGGTGCAGGTAGAAGCAGTGTGGCCATGTGAGCTGTCTGCGCTGGAGTGGCTGGCCGGTGAGGCGCAGCCCGATGTAGCGCTGCAGTACTACCGCCGAGCTGCGAGACTGCAGCCCAGTAATGTATGTACACTCGAGTTTCCAAAATCGTCGTCGGCTTTCAAATCCTTGCCTTTATCAAGTCAGGATACAATACTTTTTGAAGCTAGAGCTACGGCGCTGAACAGGCTATATTGCATGGAAAAATATCATGTAATACCTTAAAAAAAAATTACACGAATTATTGATAAGTAAATGTTATTACTCTATAAGAGAATTTCTAGATGACAGTACATTGAAGCGAATTCATTGAATGAATAATTTGTAATTTGACATAAATATTTAACTATTTCATTAATTTAATTATAATGTATTCCATGACAATTAGATGTATTATATTTTAACTGCATATTTACCGAACTTGTGTCATGAATTTTGTATGCCGTAATGGCGGGACATAGCAGACTTACCTGTATTTAGCACAACATCTTATGAACCTATGATCCACAATAAAATTGTTTGAATTTGAACCTTTATTACTAAGGTCAAAACAGCAAACACTTTTGTCTAACAACTTTTTTATGGCCGGGCCATTATAAAATAATAGCTGACCCGGCAGACGTTGTCCTGTGAAAATTTCAATATAATAATAATTTTATTCACCATATTTAGATTACACATCATGTATCACAACATTGAATAATGACATTTTACACTAAATAATGGCTTAAAGTTTGTAATATACAAAGTTTGGGACTATCTGCATCCGAACTAGGTGATAAACCTATATCTCGGATTACATTATTTTGAGCCCCATAAATAAATTGTGAACATTTAGTAGCCATGTTTATAGTTGTAAACATTATAACTTTGCCATGTATTGTAAGAATGTATGTGGAAATTATGCATAATGAAAAATAAAATGAGAAATAAAATGTAAGTGTAGTCTGAGAGTGTGTGTGTGATGTGAATGGGAGTGGCATGATTGTTTTTAGGTAGGTAGTCCAGAGTCCTGTATTTTCTTTTTACAGTGGATCTTATTAAGTGGATATATGTATATTAATATTTTGTCGTAAAAGTAGGAACCAAATAAAATGAAGAATATCTTAATTAAAGATGTTTTGGGAACATCTTATTATGTACGTTTGTATACTGCATGTTTTCTACGTTTGCGTAGTGTTTGGATCGTATATGAGATCACCGCGTTGTTTTATTACTATACTAAAAATAAAAAAGTTGATGAACGGTGAGTACTTGGCATAATGGGGAATATTACGCAAAGCTGACACAGCAGACGGCGCCACTTTGACGCGAGGTAAACAAAGCAAACTGTCAAAGGTGCGCGGCAACATTTTTCGGCGTTTTTCAATATTATTTCAGTTTTATTTCATCCTTGTTACTATAATTATAGGTTAAAATAATACCAAAATGTTAAAAACATGCATAGAAGAATTTCAAACATATTTGTTTTGTGATATTGATCTACTTTACAATAAACTTTTATCGTTACGTTCAAATAAATAGCACTAAAAATATTTTGTTTTTACATTAGGTTAATACTCTGACCTGTAAAATATCCTTAATTTTTATAATCTTCAGCTCTAAAATGATCAGAACACACCTTTAATGTTTTGTGACTGTAAAATGCTTACAACGTAGCAATTTACCACAGCTTGCGAAGTTATCCGTTTTTAGTGAATTAATGAACACCTTCATTCTTGCACACACTACCTAATGGCACAACACTGATTCACTGACTGATGCATTATTATTATCTATTACAGAATATTCCTGACGAACGGATATCGCTAAAATATATAGGGTGACTGGTAATTAGTGACCGATACTTAATCACATGATTGTACTCATGATAACAAACAACTTTTACTATGGGACCAAACCTGAAATCGTGAAAAAAAAATCAGCTGGTCCCTACATTTTGACGAATTATGCGAGCATAAATGTAGGGAGCAGCAGATTTTTTTTTCACGATTTCAGGTTTGGTCCCATAGTAAAAGTTGTTTATTATCATGAGTACAATCAAGTGTTTAAGTATCGGTCACTAATTACCAGTCACGCTATATAGCAGTAGATCGTAAACACACCGGATTTCTGAATAACAGTCATCTAACCATAGATATTTTTTTATATAACCATAGATGAAAGAGGAGGCCTAAAAATGATTTTTTTTTCTGTTTACGTTATTTATTCTCTTTATAACTATCATTACAGGTTGCATTACCTAATGCGATAGTACGGTCTCATAACATGCATTTATTATTAAAATTATTAAGAAATTTAACCTTTTTATCATAACCTTTTTTTTAGCTAGTCTTACCACAAACGGACGCCATATTGTTCTGTTTACCAAGCGATGCAGGTGCGCCCTCTAGCGCGATAATTTGTCAGTAAGGTTCCCTATTGATACAGCTGCGTTGTAGGGTATAGAATGGGCTGAAAAGTGATAGTTTTAAAATAGCTCTATGAGCTATTTCTACTTTTTTTAGGATGGTTTTCGGAGCGCCTCCCCAAGACGAGATGCAGTACGTAATTATCGACTGGCAAAGCGCAAAATACTTGCTTAAGTAATTTGGCGTCGGCGGCATGTCTAAAATTCTAAAAACATACATAAATTAGTTTCCGTACGCGAGCACTTAACTGTTTAATGTGTTTCCTGAAACTAAGGTTGCTATCAATTATGATACCCAGATACCGGATGATGTTGATGCGCTCAAAAAGATCTGCACGAGCATTCCACGTCAGATAAGTATTCATGGGATATGACGTGACAATTGTTAATAGCTTCACAGAGACAGCGAACACTAAACGTCAAGTATTTCTTTTTTTCGACATTTAAGGTTAAGTAATTGACCCCGAGCCATTTCTTCACAACGTTGAATCCCTTTTGGGCAGCACTGAATACCTCATCCCAAGTATCGGCGGAGAAAAGGAGAGCATTGTCGTCTGCATAGGAGATCAATTCGCCTCAAGGTAGATGGAGGTTAGTGAGGTCGTTGATGCAAACGAGAAATAGAGTCAGTCCCAAAATACTACCCTGTGGTAGCTCATAGTCGACTACATGATCACTACTCGCGTGTTGACCTACTCGGACACACTGTTTTTAAACTTCATTTTTCCGTTGCAAAAAAGTCGGTAGTGTTAGTCGTCCAATGTAGCTTCATCTCGCTTCCGTCCGAGACTTGTCATAAAACAATTTATGGAATCAGGAGTTACTTTGCGGAAATCCATGACAGTGAAATCTTATGTATAAATATTTACTCTTAATTTTGCAAAAACTAGATCCAGGCATGGTTGCAGAATGCAGCAAAAATATGTCCATGCAGAAGATGCGGTTATTATGTTTGAGTTGCATATTGCATCATAATACGGCAGATAATCAGTAAGCCGACTGTTAAAGCTCATGTGAGCTGTTGTGACTCCGTACCGCAGTTGCGCTAGCCGATTGTGACCTGAATTACAGTTATAATTTGAGACCGAAAAAGTAACATACACATTTGTTCGTGCTGATTAACTGCTTGTAATGATAAATAAGCTATTAAAAAAATGACGCCGCAAGGTCATAGAATCGTATTTGCAAGATACACCTGATAAAGGTGAGCCCCACCGCGAGCATTAATTCTCGATAAGGACGTTTTAATGATTAGAAATCGTTCAGCTCGTCGCGCGGCGTTTAGTTCACAAATTTGCGAGCGTTTGTCGCTGACCTCCCAGCACGGGAATGTTTGTTTACGAATGCTCGCGGTGTGAACGCACTTTAACAAATATTACATAACATAACATCACGCCTGTATTCCTCGATGGGTTAGGCAGGGGTGTAATAATAATGTAATAAGTAGTACACCCACGTTTCGCCAGTTATGCTTAAGACCCATGTAATAGGGGGCGAGCCTATTGCCATCAAACGGGCACAAATTCAGACTCCGGGCTGCTACTGAGAAATTCCTGATGGAAAAACTCAATATCCCTTTGCCCGACATAGGAATCGAATCCAGGGCCTCACGCTCAGCAGTAGCGCATGCGAACACGAGACCAACGAGGCAGTCGTATTCTATTTACTTCATATCGTAGAATATTCCATTTTCCGAACTATTACGTCAATTCAGAATTATTGTGTACAACCAATACAACAATGTAAGAATAATGTATCAAAACAGAGATAGTAATATTACTTTTTATCCTTATAATTATTATTGAAAACAACATTACTCTCAGTACTAAAATGTATTTGAGAACGATACAATTTATATCGTACCTACCTAAATGTGTTTTTTTTCTCAGTACTCAATTATATTTATTACCTTCCACTATGTGAACTTCGGTGGGTGGTTTTACAAAGACATGATCACTGTGGACTCTATCGGGCACAGCAAAATTTCGTTTTTAAACTATTATTTAAGTACTTACCTAAGTAATTATTTTATAAAACATGTAATTTTTCTTTTTTTATTACATGTTCTTTAAAATAATCACGAAAAACTTCTAGAAATGCGACGTTGCCAGCCCGCGCGCGATCAATTCTCTTAAAACATTCCGAAAGCCCACTATCCCAGTACGAACCTATTTACATATAGCACTTTTTCAAAGAAATGAAACTACTCGTATGTTAGGTATGTAGTAGGTCTAAAAGCCTTTTATGACATAGGTGATATTCGCGGCGTTGGCGCTGTGCGTAGCATAAAATATCAAGCACCTATTCTGAATATGAAAATATCCATCTAAAATCACAATTTTTCATAGCAATATCAGCTAAAAAAACATCAGCGATCCTTGACCGACCTTGAGCGACCTTGTAACAAGATGTCACGTAACTCTTCAGTCACCATCATCATAATTCCCCTGCCCTTATCCCAATTTATTTGTGCGGTCGGCGCAACATCTTTTACTTCCATACTTCTCTATTATAGTCGTCATCTCGGTAGTCACTTTCCTTTCTAGCCATATCATCATCCTTCACACAGTCCATCCATCGTTTCTTTAGTCTTCCCGTGGTCTTCCCTGTACTGGATGATTTTTTTTACCGTCTCGAAATTTTTACAGGGTGTTCTACCCATGAACATGAACAACTTTCACTATGAGACCAACTATGAGATCACGAAAAAAAAAATCAGCTGTTTCATACATTTTGGTCAAGTAGGTTTGAACTTTTCTATTGAACAGTAGATTTTTTTTTCGTGATTTCAGAGTTGCTCCCGTAGTGAAAGTTGTTCATATTCATGGGTAGAACACCCTGTAAAAATTTCAAGACGGTAAAAAAAATCATCCAGTACAGGGAAGACCACGGGAAGACTAAAGAAACGATGGATGGACTGTGTGATGTGATACACATTCATACTCAAAATATTTTCCTCATTTCTCCGTTTCACATCCCATACGATGACAACCGATTTCCGCACAACTTTTCAGTCACCGTTGCCACTTTCAAACTTCCTCTTATAAGAAGTGAGTATATGTATACATATACTCATTTCTTATTCTATCCATTCGCGTAACACCACACATCCCTCTTAGCATTCTCATCTAGCTGAACTCAGAAGTATAACAGTCATTTTCTCGTAGCCTCAATGGGGTCTGCTGATGGGAGCTTGCCTGCGCGCCAGCGGCCGGTATCAGGAAGCGCTCTCCCTCTACAAGAAGATGAACGCACGGTTCCCTGACAACGTTCAGTGTTAGTAAAGTTTAATAACTTTGTATAAGTATGATTAGGTTCTTACTTCTTGTTTTCCAACTAGAGACCCGCCTGCTTTTTCGTACGGGTGCATTGTATGTACTGATGTGGCGACATATCAAAACATTAAAATTGCTGTGGTATATTAGCTAAGTTAAGTATTCATTAATTTAACTTATACACATAAACCTTTCGGAATAAATTCTCTAAATAATGGTGAAACCCGTATCAAAATCCATTGTGTAGTTTAGAAGAATTATTTCGTCTAAGTAGCTTATGCTTCTTATCTTGGGTTCAGTACATACATGATTGTTCTAGAAATCTAGACCCAAAGAAATGAAAGTTTTCGTGGGTTAAAAAAAAGTTTACTCCAGACAAAAGTGCAATACAGTTTGACAACGTTCAAAGGCTCGATGTAACATCGCATCGTTTATTTTCGAAAAAAAAAAAAACAATTTTGCCGAATTAAATGTGGCTGGTCCAATAAGGGAGTGACGGAAGTAGTGCATCAATCTATAATAATTTAGGTGGCAATATATATCAATTTCTATTGGTCGATAGTCACATTTTTTCGGTTTTTCTGAATATAAACGATGGAACCTTTGAACGTTGTCAAACGGTACCTACTTACACGATCAAATGTATGGAGCAGCTGATTCATCCATGGGAAAAGTTTGTCTCACGATGCTTTCTTTTTTAATAAAACGTATTTAAGGGGGAAGCGCCAAGGTAGCCCGCGAAATTCAAATTTTCTTACGATTTTTGCAATTTGCTGGTCAGTATTAAGTTATAGGTTGATTAAAATATGATTCGCGGCCGTAACAAATATGTATTTACAGAATTATAATCATTAAAGTCATCAACACCAAGACCAAGTAAACCCCAAGAATTACTATTTCATGAAATCTTGACATTTGGGGATTATACTAACTTAACAAGTTTTATTACTGATTGTAATGATTATATAATTCTGTAAATACATATTTGTTACGACCGCGAATCATATTTTCATCAACGTACAACTTAACACTGACCAGCAAATTGCAAAAAACGTAAGAAAATTTGAATTTCGCGGGCTACCTTAGCGCTTCCCCCTTAACAAGTGGTTGTCATCTGTCCTTATCGTTATAACTTATAAGCAAAGCCGCCTTGTTTTAAAACACATCCTGTATGTTTACGCCATAAGTTGTAAATGTAATAAATAAATTAATGCATATTCGCGCAGGTTTGAAATTGATAGTGAAGCTGTGTGGAGACCAGGGACTGTCCGAGACGACCTCGTGGACAAGGGAACTGCAACGTGCACAAGCCAGAGTTAAACAGAAGGAACAACAAGGTTAGTTATTGACGCTTCTACATCTTGCGTGGATGTGACGCATACTTTCCCGCAACTTATTCTTTCTTGTGTTGGTGTTCTTTCTTTGCATCATGTTTACCGCAAATAAACGTATTTTCTTTTCTTTATCTTCAATCTCTTTGTGTGTTCTACTTAGATGCAACTTCCATCTCGACCCGAAACAAATAATTTGTAAAGCTTACAAATTAAAACTTAGAAGTCACAGTGACCAATACGTCATTATTTTCTACCTAGACCTTGAGGTTTGTTGATTTCGTTAAAAATACATTAGAATTATTTACGACGGAAAAATACTACGCACTCTTGTTTGTGTAAGTTTCAATGAGAAAATTTTAATGCGCATGTAAGTGTATCATTTAACAAGCATCGTAATAAGTCTTATCTAAGAAATTAGATCAAGTCGATGCAGCGTAACACGGTGAGCCCCAAAATTGTAGTGATTATTTTGTTTCAGTATCGGTTACGTCAGCCGGAAGTGTCTCCTCGGGGGCCAGTCAATCACCCATCGATCAAATAAGAGGTCAATCATACGAAATCTAAATGATTCAATTGCTACAAAATATTGCATAAGCTTTCAGTCGTGAAACAGTTATTTGTTTTCCTTTTTATCGGAATTATCGTTACAATTAGGTTAAATCGCGGAAATTTCTTCAGAAAAAAATAATCTTTATCGCTTCGATTTGTTTGTTTTTAGTCGTTATTTTTAACATTAACGTAATGCTACCTGTTTAGGTGATTCACGTGGACTATTTTAATGCTATGAAGCACACCTGTTTTAAACATCAGTTTTGAGAACTCATTCATGATTCATGCGTATATGATTTAAAAGGTAGAACATGCGGATCTGCGTTGACACATTGCGCGCACATCCTCGGATTTTCAACTATCACCTTTTTACAACGCCACAGTGCACGTGTATGCGCGTAATCGCTGCTTCATGAATTTTTAATGAAAAGGGAAATAATGGTATGACGTTTGTATGTGTACAGGCGGTAGTCGCGTGGACAGTGCGCCCGGCGTGCCCCCGAGCGGCTCGCGACGCTCCAGCGACGGGCGAGGCGACAGCGCGAGCGGTCACAGTAGGCCATACTCGTAAGTTACTTGTATTGCACATTGCACATGTTTTTTTATTCATTTACAGCATTTGCGTCAGTAGCTTCCTGAACTGCAAATTTTAAAAACTGTAATAGAATGAAAGAACGAAAAAAGAGCTACTTGGTCATAGATTTGGAAACAGTGGAAACTTGTAAATGGCTTTCAATTTCGTATTGTTTAAGAACACTGTATTAGTTAGTTGTAAGTTTTCCGAATAGAATAAAATAAAATAAATAAATTTATTTAAAAAATCGATTTGCAAATACGGGTGTATTTACAAATCGATTTTTACATGGCCATAAAGTTTGCTTTTGTGTAATTAACATGGCTGCAGTTTAAATTGAGTTTATCCTACCTACATCCAAGGTGTAAATTGCCACTGTTAACAAATGAACCTCTCTGGCGATAGTGTCAGAAAGACACTATCGCCTCATTAACGCTATTGCGCACCAGACGTTTATACAAAAAAAAACTCACGACTGTGGCGCCGCGGGGTCAATCGTCTGAATATTTATTGGGTTGATTCCTTAATCAATTCAATTCATTCAATGCGTACTTAACGTTTTGTGAAAGTTAATAATTGTCACAGTCAAAAATAACAACTTATAGGCTGCATGCATGGATGTATCTAACAGAGGGGCTGCACGGGTCGATCGAAGGTTAAGTTACGCTTGCCGCGGTTGGTTCGTGTGTGGTTGACTGATTTTTTTTTTGGGTGACTGATTTTTTATTTTTGTAAAATGTTTGTCTCTCGTGAATACATGGAGTTGTGTCGTAGGTACCTACTGCTTATACCGTATTCTTTCATCCAAAGGTATTCGACCACGCCAAATCAGGATGGGCTGCAGCCGGTCAGCAGATCCATAAATCGTTCAGATACCAAGAAGAAACATACCGATGAATTCGACGACGATCTACCTCTGCCACCGGAATAAATAAACTTGATATGTTAATACTTTCATTTATAATACTTTTAGTAATAAATTGCAATTTATACAGCTTGGGTTGATTTCTTGACGTCCTTGAAACCTAGATCGGTCAAGTAAGTGCTAACATTCTAGATAGTTCGGAAGTAGAATGTTTGTTATGTACTTACTTGCACCTGTAATATATATATTTTCATCATCATTAGTCTACAGCAGTCCACTGCTGGACATAGGCCTCTCCAATTGCACGCCATTCAGTTCAATTCTCGGCAACTCTTATCCAGCTGCTGCCAGCCACCCTGCGAAGATCGTCGCTCCACCTAGCCTGAGGGCGTCCTCACTTACGTTTGCCGATTTGTGGTGTCCATTCAAGAAACTTCTACCCCAACGGTCATCAGTTCTACGGCTAATATGACCGGCCCAATGTGCCACTTCAGCTTGCTTATTCTGTGAGCTATGTCATGAATTTATGGACGAGGCGTACCGTATGTCCACGTTTCGGCTTCATAAGTCTTTAACAGGCAGGACGTATTGATTGAAGACTAGGCTCTGCGGAATACGAGACTCGATGAAGTTTCCCAAACGCTGCCCAGCTCAGCTGATGTCTTCTGTTACCCTCCCTCTCAAAACTGTTCTTACCAAACTGCAGTTTGCCCGAGGTAAACGTATTCTCGAATAACCTCGAGAACAACGGCATTAACAGCAATCGGTCACGGAGTGACGTGTTCGTTGAACATAACCTGGGTTATGTCCAAGTTCATCCGGAGACCAATGCGTACAGAAGAATCAACTAGGCCGTCCAGCATCTGCTGCAAGTCATGCAGCGATTCAGCCAGTATGACGATGTCATCGCAAATCTCAAAGTGTGAGATGTACTCGCCGTTGATATTAAAGCCGCGTCCTTCCCAGTCCAGCTTAAACACATCCTCCAATGCGTTAGAGAACAATTTCGGGGAAATTACGTCCGCTTGTCTCGCCCCTTGACGCAGGGGGATATGTTCAGTTCTGGTCCTGAGTTTGATCGGTCATTGTCGTGTTTTCATGAAGACATCTCAGCACTTAAATGTATCGCCAGTCGACTTGGCATCGCTGCAGAGACTCCAAAACAGACCAGGTCTCGATTGAATCAAAAGCCTTCTCATAGTCCACAAACGCAAGACACAGGGGCCGATTATACTCTTCGGACTTCTGTATAATTTGCCGTACTGTGTGGATGTGGTCTATGATGCTGTATCCTCCTCGGAACCCGGCCCGCTCCGGTGGCTGAATCTCGTCGAGTCTTCGCGCTAGACGATTTGTGATGGCTCTTAAAAATAACTTACGAGTACATACGTGGCTTAGGTGCGAAACGGGTCTATAATTCTTTAAATATATTTTAGACTAGCTTCCGCCCGCGAC
The DNA here is from genome assembly GCA_947568875.1 of Fissipunctia ypsillon. Classification (NCBI taxonomy): domain Eukaryota; kingdom Metazoa; phylum Arthropoda; class Insecta; order Lepidoptera; family Noctuidae; genus Fissipunctia; species Fissipunctia ypsillon. The sequence goes on from OX387651.1 coordinate 11,002,603, forward strand.
TTCGTCCGCGTAAAATTTCTTGTTCCCCCGACCCACCCCGTCGCATCGCATCGCCTGCCCGCGCTGTTACTTCGTTTTCGCTTAGCGCTCGTTCTTCCTTTTTTTGTTTTTGATCGGCTTCTAAGGGTCCTAGCGTAATGTTACATACCTTATAGCCTTCCTCAAGAATTGGACTTTATAATGCAAAAATAATTTTTCAAATCCGACTGGTAGTGTCAGAGATTAGCGCGTTCAAACAGTCAATAAAAAGTAAAATGTGTAGGTAACTAATAGACTAAGCGCATTTTTCAGATTTTTCTTACTTTAAGCATTTTTATACCCGTCGTAATTTCTAAACGAAAGGTCCAATTCGAATAATTTAAAAAGGAATTTACATGTACTTAATCCACCTTGATTATTAAACTATTTATTTGGATAAGGATTAATACCACGTTTATGAAAACACCTTCGCAAATAGTGCATTATTTTATAACAAATTTGATTACCATTAAAAAAGTTATAGTGAACCAACCTTAAAAGATAGACATTGCTATCGTGGACTTTTTTTTAGAACTTTTTAAGAGGAACAATTCCGTCATACATGTTTTTTTGCGTAACTTTAAACAATAAGACAGGAAAAAAAAATTCAAGAAAAAATTAAATAATGTGAAGATATTATGACAATTAAATAATGTAAAGATATTATGACAATTAAATTGTCATAATATCTTTACATTATTTCTTTTTTAGGTATTTGATAATGCTATATTAAATTTTAATATAGCATTATCAAATACCTACGTCACCCAAGAGACACAGTCAGTGGGCAACCCTAGTGTGTGTTTATATACCTAGCGGACGTAGGTAATTATTTCAAGGTCACTGCCGAGACTTAATACTGCTACTTTTTTACACTGTGGCACCGCATTAACGAAAATAGATAATCATCTTTACCTTAAGGTAGGGTGAAGAGAACATAAATATATTTATAAGACATCTGTAGTATCGCCACGTAATTTAAAGATAGAAGTGGCGATTAGTACCTATCACGAATTTACATAGATAAGTTTCTGATATAAGTAGGTATCTACCTACTTACCGGCGGAAGTCACGATATATTCAGCTTGAAATGTGAACGAGGCTTTAGGGAGCCTCAGATATAATTGCAAAGCGTCATTAGTTTTCTTGTTACGGTAAAATATTTTATTTTATTTTCGAAAATATTTAATAAGCAACACAGGGGTTTCGAAAAACCGTTGTAACGCTGTATGGGAATTATAGCTATTCCAACTTCTATGGCCATACCTACGTTGGTTTTTAATGTTAAACTGATAAGTCCTTTATGATAGTCTGATAATCCTTTATACCTCGCCATGATCGCGGACGTTAACTTCGGTATGCGGAAGACAGTTTAGTCATCAACCCGGTAATTGTCATCTCATCGTTCTCTTCCTCTTCACTTTTGTCATTACCCAAATCGAGACCAATTAATTTTATCTTTTCTAAGTAATTAATTCAATAACCTCATAACTTTGACTTGAGGACAGTCGCACTGACGCTTGCATAGGTAGATATATGTGAAGGGTAGAGTTTTACTGTAACTATGTACTCCACTTGGTTTCTTGCAAATTCTCTATTGTGGGTCTAATGCAATGACAAATATTAAGCGCAGTTCACACCGCGTACTAAGCGAACCGAAAAAACGAATGTATGAAAAGACGCGGAACGAAGCGAAATGAACTTAGGTTCATTTCACTTCGCTCCCCGTGGCTTGCGCTTTAATTTAAGGCGTGCTACACACTTGTTCGGTGCGGGGCACAGCCGGGCGGCAAAACATACATTCGATTTTGCCGGCATGTTCCGAATCATGCCGACATTGTGTGTAGCATAGCACCCCTAACTTTTTAGTCACAAACCACACAAAGTACATTTTCAAAACTTCCATTCTTTATCTCACGAAATCTTAGATATTCTATAACCTGATATATTAAGCATTATTGAGACTCGAATATGTACCTATTATTATTCATTCTAAAATTAACCCCATTTGCATGCTTTTAAATATGGCATTTGTATGTTTGTGCTAGTACTTAGTTGTAAATGTTTTGTTTTGATGTTTTATTTCTGTGTTTCATGCAGCTTTGAAGTAAATTAAGTTTTTTACATAAATGGCCATCTTCTTCATCTTTTTTATTTTATCGCAAGTTATTCAAAGTCGAATGCCTATCCGGTAAAAACACAGTAAGAATAGGAAATAAAAATATCAAATTAAGTTTTAAAAGAATGTACTTATTTATAAATATAAAGGAATTCATACAGATTCTTACCTTAGACTAGAAAAATGCACGTTATCATTTAGTTTACTTCCTCTTTTGTTTTCAAAACGTTTGGTAAAACATAAAAGTGATATACCATATTAAATGCACTGATTTAAATCTTGAAACTAATTTGCAATAATTTCAGTACATTAATCGATAACAAGATCACAGGAGAAATTTTATGAAAACACAAAAATGATACACAACACAGCGTGTAATTACAATATAAACCATAAAAAGACGGTTTTATGTTTTCATAATAGTTCTTCAACCACTGTATTTGTCTTAACGCCTCGTTTTGCGTTCGGACATTTCAGCGTGGTATTTTAACGTCTAAACTTATCAAGATACAATTATATACAGAGTAAGCTTCGGCTTTATATTAATTTAACGATAATATCACATCATTTCACGCCTCTATCGCTGTCGGCGGTCATGTCATTGTCATTTTACGGCGGTTTATAAATATTTTTGAAGATATTTTCTAGTCTCTTGTTTTGCTTACTACGGAATGACTCACTTTATTCATGTTAAAACGGCATTCTTTGCTAGTTATTTCTATCTGAACACTAAATTATATTTACAATATTCCTAACTTCGATTAACCCAACATTTTTATAACAAGTAAGTAATACAGTCAAAAGTGAATTGGGTGGCATTTGTTGCATACGGTTTTACGATAGCACCATGCAACATAATTACCTATAGTACGATCTAAAATGTTCGCGTTTACTTCACTTGATACTTAAATCGCATGTCACGACTAAGTGAAATAATACCTATTAGGTACTTACGTCCCCCGAAGATAGTAGATAATGAATAAATAAATTAAATAAACACGTACATACTGATAGCGCCAACGATAACAATATAATAAGGCTAGTTTTTGTGGTACCAAATGCGCAGCATTTATACATTCTTCGCCTCTCTGTTCAATGTAACTTTAACTTATCAATAAACGTTATCATTTAAATAATATAATTTTTCGTCCACACACTTTAGGCACAGAAAGTTTTCTGATAATTCCACAGCACGGGACAGTTTCTGATATGTATGTTCACAGTAGTTGTCTCTCAGTGACGTGACAAGTCAATAGTTCGCACGACGGCTGTGCGCCCACTTAACACTATGAAATAACTTTCGCGTACGGGTGCTCTATGTGGCCATATTGAATTGCCAGCAACGTGTCCTTAACCCTCTGATATACTGGTTGCGCCTGCGCCATAGTCGGGACTTGGATCTCATGTTCCAAGAAGCCAACCCTGCTGATAGGACTGATCACCACAGCCGTGCCTGCACCAAACATCTCTAGCAACTGAAAGCAAATGTTGTATTTAACACTCGAAACTATTCAGTTAAATCACAAAAAGAAAGCTAAAAGCTAAACGCTGAAACATACCCGTCCTTTCTTATTTAGCTCAACAATTCTGTCCATGGTAAGAACTTCTTCCGTCACGACTAAGTCTTCCCACTGGCTGGCCAGCTCCAGAATAGAGCGACGAGTCACTCCAGGCAAGATGAGACCATTCAATGGCGGAGTACTTAATTGTTTATCTGCAAATATAATATTTGTATTGCATAATTCTCATTAAAATTAAACAAAAAACACTGTGATCTGGGAAAAACGTTGGAACTGATGTTACTGACCCTAATTGTTGCTTCACATACGAGACAAGAATTTACCGGTCAAAAGGTCAGAGTGCCGACGCACCAGATAACATGGCAGTATCAGCCAGTCACACGGGTATCAAACCATTAACCGCATGATCGTACGTTATTTTTTTATTGTTACAGACTAATAATAATGGAACAATTTATAGTGATTATTATTATTACCTCCTTGATCATTGATGTAAACTACGAAGATGTTCATGGCGCCGACTTCGGTGAGCTCATGGTTAGGTCCGAATAGCCACAACACTTGATGGTGGCCTAGTTTAGCTGCCCTAGCTGTGGCCTCTGTAAACATAATCAGAACATGACTTTTCCCGATCACACCGGTTACATTCAATTATTGATAAACTAATATGGTTCAACAAACAGCTCTATCTATGACTGTGGTCAAAGATACAGGCATATACTAAAGTATGGAATTGCGCCTTGTTTATTTAAAACAGTATTCTAAAGTTTGGTCCCAAAACATTTAATCGGCATAATTTTTCCTGTAGCAAAAGACAAGAAGACATCGTTCTTAAAAAAAAAAACGAATAGGATTATTGTCATGTAGATAGAACTCACCAATTGTGGGTCCATAGTTGGAGCCAACTTTTCGGTTACCCACACCTCCGGGGAAAGCTCGCACCACATTGGGGTCTGCGTATATTGACACGGCGCCATCTTTACCCGTCTTGTAGTACGTACTTACGGGACTAAGGATAACGAACAATAGCGCCGTTTCAGGTGCCATTATACCGAACGTTGGCTGTTGGTAAAATAACAAATTTTAATTTAATAAGCCAGAGGTAAACATACTATTATTATTTTATAAAGTCAAGAGATTGTGACCTTTAAAGACGGAGATAGGTATTATGCTAGTTGCACTGCATGGAAAATAAAATGTAAAGCATCCACATTTTGATTCACAATATAATTTAATAATTTAAACTATATTAACATGATACGTTATTCAAGATGGATGCGCAAATTCAAATTTCCTTGCGTTTTTTGCAATTTGCAGGTCAGTGTCAGGCAATAGCGCAGCTACAATTATCGTTAGAGGGAAGCTGAAGACAAAATTGTTCAGTTCTCATAAACTCTAGATAACATCAAAATGAATTAACTCAAAAATTATGGTCATTACTTTGCTTAATTTAACGCCACCTATGGTCAAATAATATAACCAAAGAGACGCTGTCACTACACAAACAGAATATTTTATCAATTGTTTACAGAAATAAACGATAAAATACCGAATACAGTTTTATTTCTGAAAAACATTATATTACAAAAAATATTCTAATGTTATAACGAATAAAATGCAAAAGAGCAGGTGAAAACAAAATACACGTGAATTTATGTGTCAAGAAATCAACATTTTAACAAAGAACATTAATATAGAAAATGAAAAGAAAGAAAATACATTTATTTGCGGTAAACATGATGCAAAGAAAATCACAAACAAAAAAAAACAATCATTCATTTTATCTCGTTCTCGCCTACCTACTTTTCTATTTATGTCCCTGTTATAACTCGCTGTAGTTCGGCTTCCCCAGTTATTTACTACGACGCCGTGCTGCGGGGCTCACGAGGAATCACGAGTGTTCGTACCTACGAATTTAGTACTTCATTCTGACACACGAGATTTATAAATAAATAATAAAGATCTTAATCTATAATACTACCATTTAAAGGGGGTTGTGTTTGTAGGGAAAGTACAAAATAACCTAACCAAAAAAATCCGTAATAACATATGTCAATCTTCTAAGGATGACCCACAGTAACCATTTTTATCTTTCAGAATTTGATAAAAAAATTAATTGTTATTTCCGAAGTTATTTTGACCGGTACTGTATTACTCCTCATCCAATAAAATATGTTATTTAAATTGGGCACTCAATTTAGATTGACATCATATCATTTAAATTAATACTTTTAAAGATATCACAGATTTAAAATTACGCGTAACAAAATAATTATGGTTGACGGCGGTGCAGCGCTAGGACAGGAGTCGGTGACCTTTTCCTCGGCTATTAGATATGCGATCACCGCTTCGCTTCCTTTTAATCCCGGTAGTATGTTCCCGTAGGATATTTTCCGACAACCACGCGGGCGATGCCGCGGGCAAAAGCTAGTCATAACCATAATAACAATCATTAATATATCTCTCAAGTTAGATTTGTTCTAAAATGTCATGATTTCGGAAATCATGACGTTTGACATGAATTTCGCGGGCTTCCTTTGCGCATTCATCTTAAGTTTTCGTGTTGTCGTTCTGTTGCAAGTCCTTCTATGTAATACTTAATATATACCTAAACAAATACCTTTGAGCTGTATCGTTAATTAAAGTTACCTTGAACCGATATCACGGGTACGTAAGCGATAAAACATGTTGAAAAATAAATTACCTCATAAGTAGTACATGATCACTATCGAAAACGATTTCCTAAAAGTACCTACGATCTATTTTCATTATTTATGAGTAAGTAAATCTATTCTAGCATTGTTAGTTTTAGCTTTCAGCAAATCTTTATTGCACAAAATATTATTATTAAGTACTTATAATAAAAAAAAATGTGCATTACATTTTATTGATCATGTTATATAATATATAAATTGCAAATCAAGTGACAGTCTATAATAAGCCGAGATAACGACGTAAACGTTGAAAGTTATATGCAGACTTGAAACGTGACCCAAACTCAATATCCAAATAATAGCAAAATAAGATAAGTGAAGTCGAATGTTTGTTCCAATGTAACGTGCACACCACACGACTGAACACGTGTGCATTAGTAGATAATACTGTAGTCTGAAGTAATATGTTTATAATTAATTATCGTCATAAAGAAAAATAGGCATAAGTAAAAAATTGCAACACTTGCCATCACTATAAAGTATTACAACATTTGTTAATAAAGTTCTATTAATGTAATAAATATCTTTAATGGTTAAATGAAACGTTTTATTGGAACGATGTTCTTTAACGCGGCTTATGGTAAGAGTAAACCGATAGAAATTGTGACGTAACGAAAAAGCGTTATGCCGTATGTTTCAAGTGTCAAAAGTTTTCGTTTTTAGCAAGCTAAAAACTATACTAGATGGCTCTGTCTATATTAATACATAATATACAGCGAAAGGAACTTCGTCCCAACCAGGTGTCCCACGACACCTCACGACTTTTTTATTTAATAAATACACTGGCTAAATAAAATGTAGGTATAAGTATAACGACTGTGTAGTGCCAAGGTTGCCGATAAACCAATGAATTATTATAATTTTTGGTTGCACTTAACACTGAAATGTATGCAACTAACAGATTTTTTTCCAAAAGCAGAAAAAGATACGACCCATACTTGGAGCAATAATTAGTTTCGAAACAAAAGTCAATGTTCATTATATTTGATAAGAGCGAGCGATAGCTACTTAACAACAATGACCGATCTGTAACATTATCGTCCTTCACTCTATATTAAAAAGATAAACTAAATGACGATCGATAGATACATGCCTACATTTAATGATCACATATTTATGACATTTAAATGTATGTTACCACCTAATTACATATTGTGGAATGCAAATAAATTATTGAGTATTTACGTATATTGGCAAGTGAAGCGCCTTAAACATAATTTGAAAACATTTAACTACGTGCGTCCTTTGACACGATAAAAAACAAAATTAATACACTTCTGGACACATCTATTGGCCCACCTTGTATTTTCAGTTTCGTTTGGTCCTAGCTAAAATTTTATATTAGGTCGAGCAAAAAGTTTTTATGCAGTTTTGAACCTGGCACATTCACAATTTCATTCAATAGTCTTTTTTTGAATTTCGAACACAGAATTTAAAGAAACAAAAGACAATTTGGAGCCTGTTTGTTGATATCAAACAATCGAATACTAAGAAAACTTGGTTTTATTGGTTTACTTGGATTTAATTCTTGAAAAAGTGATTGATATCTTTGGTTTTGCAACAAACATTACTTATTCTTAACATTAAGGTGAGGTTCTATCAATAATCTATGGATACTTCACCTGAAGTCGCCGCCCAAGCTGTGGCACTTATTCAGGCCGGACACAGCCAAAGAAACGTGAGTGCTCAACTTAATTTAAGTCGATCTGCGGTCCGAAATGTTTATCGGAGGTACCTAGAGACTGGCGGCTTTGTTCGTCGCCAAGGAAGGCCACGATCTCGGGTCACAACTGAAAGGCAGGATCGATTCATCGTGACGACCAGCTTGAGAAATCGTCACCTTACCTCCATTGAGATACAAAACCAACTTCGCGACTTCCACGGAGTATCTGTGAGCGCTCGAACTGTTCGGAGAAGGTTAAAAGAACGCGATATGGTACCACACAAGCCAGCTAATGGGCCCAAACTAACGCGAGCCCACCGAACAGCGCGCCTTCATTTCGCACGCAGTCATTTAAATTGGACACAGCAAGATTGGAGCCGTGTACTCTTTTCTGATGAGTCTAAAATTGTGTTACATAGCAATGATGGAAGGAAGAAGGTCTACCGACGTAAGGGAGAGCGTTTCGTACAATGCTGCTTTGAAGAGAGGGTTGCTTATGGCGGTGGCTCATGGACTGTCTGGGGCGGTATATCCGCGAGCGGCAAAACTCAACTTGAGGTTGTTACAGGACCCCGGCTGCCAACATTAAATGCTGAAAGGTACATTCGTGAGTGCTTAGAACCTCACGTGATACCATACGCGGACTATGTGGGCCCAAATTTCCTTTTTATGCATGATAATGCAAGAGCCCATGCGGCCGGCATCGTCAGGGAATATCTTCGGGATGTGAACATCACAGTTATGGACTGGCCAGCCAGAAGCCCAGACATGAACCCCATTGAGCACATGTGGGACGAGCTAAAAAGACGTGTTAGGGCTCGTCAGCCAGTTGCCCAGACGATGCAGGAGTTGAAAACTGCCATAGAAGAGGAATGGGAGATGATCCCTCAAAATTTCATAGAGCGGTTGATAAACTCTATGCCTAATCGTATGAGAGCTGTGGTAGATGCCCATGGAGGCAACACGCGTTATTAAATTAAACCTTTATTTGATAAAACATGTTTTTTATTCAAAAATCAATTGCCTTTAACAAGGCGCATATCCGACTTGTTAGGCGTAGCTCCATGTCGTATGGTATTCTGAATTCAAATTTAAAACAATACGATCGAAAAAGATGGTAAAATGTATCAGGTTTAAAACTGCATCAACAGTTTTTGTTCAATCTAGCAATCATATTTCGGTAGGGGCCATCGAAACCTAAACTCTAAGGTGGGCCAATAGATGTGTCCAGAAGTGTAATTATGACATGACTGAACAAATCGATTCGCGATATCTCCGAATTTTACGATAACATTGTTGTTTGCCAAATTTTATCAATAAGACGCGTTTAGTAATTATAAAAGATAAGAACAAGTGGGCTACATCATTTTCCGCGAGTGCACTGATTTTATTGCCTCCATTAAAAACTTTAATGTGCTTACTTCTGATTGTTATTTATATGAAGATAAGCTACCTACTTTAAGTGTCCAAAAGCTTATCATTGAAATTATTTATTTAGTGCATAAACCAAGAATGAAGTTTTATATAGCGTATCGCCCACTCTATAATTTATATCATTATTATGGTTTCGTTTTACTATGATTATCTAATCTTTACGGCCTGATACAGCTTAGCACCGTATTTTCCAGATATCTTCTAACTTTTTACGTTACTGAAAGCCATTTATCACTTCTCTTAATTTTATAATTGCATCACATCTGACAGATCTGACGTTATTCTAAAAGGTCGATTGGCTTGATTCATAGAAATGCAATTTTCCTTATGACTCACTTAAGAATGATGAGATCCTGTTTGTAACGGTATTATTAGCTGATTTCACTTAGATATTACTAACGTATTCGTAAGGCAAACATAGCTGCCAGATCATAATTGATAATACATTATTTATTAATAGAATAATCCGCTTACCTCGGTGCCTATTAATGTAGGTCGTATGTACAAGGTGGAGGTTTCTGAATGTGGTACCCACTCTTGGTCTATTTGCACCAGCCTTGATACACATTTAATTAGTTCTTCTCCATTAAAAGTTGGTAACCCAGACCTTTGTGCTGCTAAATTCATCCTTTCCATATTTAATTCTGGCCGAAACAATCGTATCTTATCATCGACCCCCCTGTACGCCTTCAGTCCTTCAAACAACTGTAACATTTTTATAATCACTTTATCTCCTTGCACGCATGTAAACAGTGAGGTCCCTAGTGACATCATTCGCATATATTAATGTAATAACATTGCGTTGATAAAGCGTGTAAATGACATCAATAAGAGCAATAATTCTAGAAATTGTAAATATTCTCCCGAATCATAATATACATGCAATCTGTTTTCGTATTTGCATCCTTTATCTCTGCTAGAACAAAAAGCATTGCTTTGAGGAAAAGTAAAAATCCGGTTTTTTAAAGACGTGTTAAACGTCTTTAAAATATCGGGCTTTGTAAGATGAATCAAGTAAGAAATATCTATTGCTGCTAAGTAAATTCATTTAACCAATGAATGTGAGTAGGTAATTAACATACTTGTATTGCATAATGTAGCGCTTTAGAAGCAGGGTGCAAACTCAAATTTTCAAATGGCATTATCTCTGGTTTCTGCCATCCTCCTAGTTGCTTGAAGAAGTTTATTTTGAGCATGTGATCGCTGAAAAATTTGCCGAAGCCAAGGTCTGTCACCTCAGGCTTCGGGTTGAGTTGGTATGGGGCTGCAAGCCTCACTTGTAAGTCCTCGTGCTGAAAAATATATGACCAGTTAAACGTTGAACTGTGCACTGATCTTTGCTTACGTTACTGAAGTGACATGTAGGTTCTTTATTTATTTACTTTTACTGTTTTGTAAACTTATCGATACTATTCAATTGTTTATATCAAGTGTAACAATTTATTATTAGGGAATTTTATTAGTCATTATCGCCTCTTAGCTTAGTTAAAGCGTCAGTCGATTACATCACATTTAATCTGTTTAAATTATTATAATATGTAAACATTTAATAGTGTAACATCATCGTGGTCGGTCACGTGTCAATTTGCATGGTTGATCCAAGTCGATACATATATATATCATGCAGTTACCCCCTGACAAGTAGATAGCCGTTTAGAAGTACAGTTACATGAGTGCAAACAAACAAGATAAAGGTTCAAAACAGATATTTACGACGTAGGTACATTCGATTTAAAAACAATACATTATTTAGAATTATCTGCTTTCATGTTGTTAAATAAAGTATATACGTCAAGAGCTGCGTAGTGAAATTATTCCAAGAAATCATATACAATACATTAGTTGAATAGAATTAACTTGAAAAAAAACATAGCATCATCATGATTTAGCTATTTGAATAGGACATCGAGTTTAAGGTAAACAAATGGTTTGAGTTATACCCTTTCTTAATTAAAAATAATAAAAGAAAGGAAGCCGACCCCAAACTTTTGATGTCGACTGGTATGTATGTGTGAGATTAACATTGCTGAAAGCTCGATCAGTGTTCTAGAGTGCATTCAACACATGTGCTCTCCCAAAGACTCGATAATATAAAATCTAAACCATATCGTAACTTTTATATCAGGAGTAAAATCAATTAATCATAAATTATGTTTCAAATAATTTTTAAGTAGATACCTTGTTTCAAATCTTATTAAATCGCGATCGAGCTTACCTTGAACGAGATTTCAGGCGTAATATGTGGGCGGGGCTTCTCAGCGGGCGCGGCCATAGAGGGCGCCACGTGTTCCGGCTGCGCTTGCGCCGCATTCTCTTCCAACTCCTTGTAGCGCAGCGAAGAACTGCAGTAACGAACCATTTGCAACTTGTGCTGGTTCTCGAAGATCCATTTCACTAATACCTGCAAAAATTTACATAAATAAATAACATTATAAACGTAATGAACCAATTCTGTCTAGTTTCGCTATTGTCGTTTGAGACAATACAATTAATTAATTTGTATCGACCCCGAAGGGTCCCCTTTTTACCTACTTGCCATTTTACCTAGGTAATGTAATGGATAGTTTCAGCATGGTGCTTGTAGCACAGAATTAAATAATTTTGAATACTTAACTATTTTGAATATTTTTAGGTTGTAGAATACAGTTCCAAGGAATAAATTTACAGAAAATTGTGCTTGTCTTTGGGCTTACCGTTCGTAACTAGTTCCATTTTATTATTCAATTATTTTATTTCTTACAAATTTAATTAGATTCTACCCCTCGTCTATTTTTACCGTACACGATATCTCAAAATTCAGCGATGTTATCAATCGAGAATTTAATTATGCCTTCCTAAACTACGACATAAAAACGGTAAATTTGAAATTCGCTTTACCAGTTCTAATATTTAGTTTAGATATTAAAATATTTTAATTTCTAGGCAAGTAACGTTTAACGTTAAAGTAGGTAGGTACACTGTCTCCTTAAATAATTATTAATTAAAAAATAAAAGCTTACCTGACTGCGGCGAATAGGCATCTTTATCACTAAATATTAACACTTCACACAATTTATTGTTTTATTATATTGATCACAAAACACTTGTTTAAAAGTACTGCAAAAGTAAGTTTTTTTTCTTCAAATTAGAGTGCAGTCTTCGATATAATGTACATTCACCACTTGCTTCAAGTTAACTGACTTCACTGGATCAAAGCACAAACATTTAAACAGCAAATGATAAGATTGTGGCTGACCTGCGTGTGACGTGCTCATTCATAATCAACACAAATTATAAAATATTATTTGATAAGACAGTATTTAATCAAAATAAGGATTACGCATTGAGAGTTATTTATTTGGCGGTACGACATGAACGCGATTGGCGAGCGGTCGGCGGTTCACACAAAACTAAGGTGCTCTAGCTCTACTGCGTAGCTCCTTGTGGCGGCGTCGTGAGGTCGAGTGAAATGCCTGTATTAGGTCACAAAGCTTCCATGTTCATACACATTTAAATGAATATGTTAATACTCCTGGCAAATAAATGCTTATTTACGCACGAAAACTAATTTACATTAAGAATTATTCTACATAATAATACATACACACTCGAACTGACAAAAGACTAAATCGTCCAAATATCTATAGACCATTGTACAGGTAACGATTACAATACAAACACTCGTTCGATAAGATGTTCGATTTTTTCATGAAAGTGTAATCTGCTCAGTTTGTGACAATACGAACTAACGTACAAATATTTTGTTATGTTCGACAGGTCTGTCTTCAGCATTGACGTGCGCAGGAAAAGCATCCAAAAAATTTCGTGTATTCTAATGACGCCATGGAAATACAAGGACGTCAATAATTGCGTTTTTGTTTTATTTATGTAGTTAACAATAACCGAATTGTGAATTTATGACGCAAAACGATTTCTAAAACAAAACAAACCAGTTTCATATTATCAGCGTTATTTTTAAGTACCGAACAAATAGATTTACACTTTATTAATAAAATAATCAATACTGCGAAACTGCATTTTATGTCTACGAAGATGCAATAAATGTCTACCAAGATAATTATAACAAGTAATAAAATTCACCTAATACTGCGAAACTTGCATTTTATGTCTACGAAGATGCAATAAATGTCTACCAAGATAACAAGTAATAAAATTCATCTAAAACATTTCTATGTAATAATTTAGTATAGGTTGGGCACCCTCAGCGAAACTTTGTCTTCATTTTTAGCGTGTTTCTTCAGCATGTTCATAACTTCATTGTCATATTCCTTTGGCGTGGGCTGCTTGCCGACCATCCAGTAGAACAGATCCCAATCGTTGCTTACCGTATTGATAAGGTGATCATACATGAGTGTCTGCTCTTCAGTCAGCGATTCCAAGTGCTTCTTGGCGAAAGTGCTCAGCAGGAGATCATTCTCCAACATACCTCTCTTGCGGGATTGATACAAGAGCCTGAAACAGTAAAAATTGTTGAGTTATTATTGGATATAAAACCTGGAAAGGTATGCGCTTCGTTAATCTTCATGTTTCCTAATTAGCACGTTCGTTGCGCCACAGAATAACCTGCTGTTCCCTACATTTTGACTAGTTATGCGAACATAATTGTAGGGAACAGCTGTTTTTTTCGCGATTTCAGGTTTGGTCCCATTGTAAAAGTTGTTCAAAATGATGAGTACAATGACCCCTTAAGAAGTTGTGCGTTATTTAAATTACACCTTGTATAGATAAAAATGAAATGCTGTTTGTTGTCAAGCGCATCACTTGAGATCGGTTGGACCGATATAGCTATTTTTTTATTTAAAACCAGCTGTGCCCGCGACTTCTTTCGCGTGGCTGTTGGAAAACAACTTCCCTATTTGAATCAGATTTTGTTTATAATTTCATGGGTTTCAATTTTTTTGCGCGGAACCCAAATTCTTTTTCTAAAATAAAAGTAGCCTTAGTTACTACTTATAACATCTGCTATCTGCCAGTGAGTCCTGTCAAAATCGGTCCAGCCGTTTTACAGATTAGCCGGAATAAGCAGACAGACAGACAAACATTTTAAAAATAGTTTTTTTTCTTGTACCTACCAATAAATACTTGTACTTTTATATAACTAAGCATTTAGTAAAAAGCTGTTATTTTGATATTACAAACAGACACTTCAATTTTATTTATTTGTATAGATATAATAGTAGATGTTCGTAATAGGACGAATTAGGTTTTTATGGAACGAAAAATTGGGAAAGTTTCCCGGAAAATGTTTAAATTCGGGAAAACTGAACGTCCTTTTCCTATCGGATTTTTGTATGAACTCAAGACCTTTGAACAGGACAACGTCTGTCGGGTCAGCTAGTGCTAGACATTAAATAATTTACTTAACAATAGACGGGACATAGCGAACAAAATCGTAATCCGATACATTTGTCATAGTGGGCAAAAGTCGCTCAGTCTAGTGTGGCACGCCTTTTTTTTTTGTATGGGAAATCATCAAATGACTTCTCCCGCTCTGGGCGGAGCGGGGAGGGCGTGTCAGACTTTTATTGACTAAAACCCACCCGTGTTCCTTCAGTTGCCTGTGCCGGGGCCTCGGTAACTCTTTCGAATATCCCGCGACCCTGGGCATCCCGCGACCCTGGAAGTGTGGCACGCCTGCATTTCAAGTTGCATTCGTGTCCACCAAATGAAAAATATTTTCGAAGAAAATATGCCGAATTGTACATTGCGGTATAGAGATAGAGATATCTCGTATTTCGGGAGTTATTTGAGAAAATGTGAAAGGACATGTCTGGTGGACCAATGTACGATTGTCTAGGTAGTCAAAGCCAATGTTCAGTAATAATTGTTATATTATTATAATCGTCGTATTTTATACTTTATCAATTAATAAGTTTCAGGAGTCAGAAACTTACGAAACCTGGTCAAAATATGGTTTATACGCTGCGGATTTTCATAGTCTTTATTAATATAACGCCATCTGTGAGCGAACATAGGTACTAATTGGTGGTACGCCTTTGTAAGGTTAGTGAAACATTTAATATTTTGTTGGTCTGAGATCAGATTCTGCAGGTTTTTTTTTAGATATTTCTATGTCTAATAAAAATGTAAAGCACCTTTTGTTAACTATTATAGGAATAAGTGTAATTCGTTGTGCTTAACATTTTTTTTTATTTAGTCACAAAGCATTCTTATTCTTTAATCTACAAATGCATGCACATAAAATGATATTTGTATCATCTCCGTATTTTGATTTCTATCCTCAAAACTCAGAATATTATTTATATTTACCTACTTTTTAGTACTGAATTGGGATTATAATAAATAAAACTATGTATTATAGTCAAACAAATTATTTTCTTGTATTTACATACATACTTAAATAAAATGATTAAAAAATTAACTTTCTTCAAAAGACACCAAAACATTGTTAAAAAATTATGCTGGTGCGAGCACGTTATTCTTGATGCCTTGCCCAGCCAAGATACCACACTAGCGTCATGACATGACAGCAACAGCTGACTGTCGGTCGCTGGCGTGATGTTATGTTTATGTTATATTTTTACATGACGAACACTCCTTCCATCTTTCGTGATCGTCATTCCATCGGTCGTCTTTTTAGTTTTGACGGATCTGCCCAATTCATTTTGCCATTTTCTTTCAAAGACTTTACCAACTTTTAATAAAAATAAATAATTCACCTGTTATTTTATTATCATTGAAAATAAGGGGTACTGAAGGGCTGTCCACTGCAACAGTATAGAGGTCCGGCGTCTTGGATTTCTAAGTCCGACTGAGATACCACAACCATGGCAAACCATTGTATGGCCTAGCAATCTATCATTGTCAGCAGCTTCGGTATTTATTAATTATAACAGTCGTGACAAGCGTATCCGAGCTGAGCATGACAATGGGAGCTGGAACCAAATTGTATTTTTTAAATTATAACACAACTGCTTACTGCCTTTACTGCATGGTTTACGCGACTGCCGTAGTATAGAGGCGTACCAGTAACGCCAGCCTTGACACGATATGTCTGTGAAACCGCTGCACAGCGATGGCACAATTGATGCACCTCATCATAATATCCAAATCGAAAAGTAAAACAGAATCCTATTAGAACAGCAATAGTAATCGTGTCTAGATTATGCCAGTCCACACGGACTGACATAATCTACTAAGTACATAAGTACTATACATCACCCTATATATGAGAAGGTGCACGTTTGGCGCACCATGTGTCTTAGCAGTAAATGTAGCTTTTGCTATACGTATTATGATAGCAAAGACCACAACTTGAAACTAGGCCGGCATCAGGCAGCAGAGAGCTCGGCAGAGAGCTCGACACAGTCATTATCATAGTATTTCACATTTTTTCAAATAACTCCCGAAATACGAGATAGAAATTTGTCACAAGTTTTGAAGGCATTTAATAACTAAATACGATGGCATTATTCGTTTTTCAAAACTTTTTTCCCCGGAAATGCCTGTCCAACCTCTCCCATACATACATTCGTTCCACTGTGCGCTACACGGTCGGCCAGTTACGTCTACTGCATGGCGATGCAGCCAGCTACCTACGCGCTATTCATACTTTTCGCCCCGTATTATTACGTAACTCCAGACTCATTCCACTTTTGCAGTAAGCAATAACGTGTAAATGATAATTAATTAAATAATTACGCTCTTTCATTAAGATGACACAGAACCACTGATGAACGTATATTTCAAATTATAATCTCTGTTGTATAATAAATCTTGTTCAAGATTATGGCAGACTTGCAACCAAAACAACTATGACGTTTTAGGAGACTATAGCCCAATAGTTAAAAAGCGCCACTGGCGAGCTCAGATCGAGAGCTCAAAAACCTCACTTGGTACTCGTTGTACCTAGTTGTACTATTGTAAAACAGCACAAGCTGAAAGGGAACTAGGGGTGCAGACCCAATTGCTAGCACTCCAGAATAATTATTATGTTACTTTCTTATATTTTTGTTGTCTTTTTAATTTTTATATAATGTACACGGGGACGTGTACGGTTGTCAGGATCGGTTGAGCTGTTAAAGGGCTTGTGTAAAATAATACCAAACAATTATTTATTATTATAGATTATGTTCATGTGTAACGGTTCATCTTCGCTCAAACCCTACGTCATTAGACCTTTCAAAACTTAACCAAAAAGCAGTGCTTTGTCGCGGAAGGTTAAACAATCGCCAGATAACTTTTGTGGCATTGGGTCTTTTGTACTGTTACAATATGGGGTTGTTCGCTGGTAACATTTGTGTGTATTTATTTTACACTAGTATCTAAAGGAGATGGGAAATCCTGGGCCCAGCAGTTAACTAATTGCAATGTATAATTAAAAAAACCGTTATATTTTTCTTAATGAAATCACAAAATAGGTACAGTACCATGTTTCTATCTAGGAAGCGAGAATAGTTAAATTATGAAACTAAATAATCGAAAAAATACAGGCCTGAATTTTTAGTAATCGATAAAAAATCGGTAATCTGTAAAATCTTAGGATATGTAAGAAAATCGAGTGACAAGTGCTTATCAATCGTTTCGTGGAATCGATTCATAGCGAATCGAGTTCCTTTAATTTTTCTTCAGTTGGCCACACTGGTCACCGACTGACAGATGACGGGCAGAAAAAAAACCGGCACTCGTTCGTTTTCTTTCGTTCTTAGTGCGCACGTATTTTCTATGTTTTATTGTTTATACAATAAAACATCGTCGTGGGGTTATCCCCACGACCTCGGCTTTGCATATTAATTTTACTTCCTCTTCGCCCTTTCTTAACCCTTTGACCGCCAATGACGCTTTAAAGCGTTAATTACGATTTCACTCTAGACGCCGACGACTCTTTAAAGCGTCAATTTTTAGCCTTATGTTTGACATTAAAATACACAGTAATAAACACTATTTTACGTAGTTTTAACAACAGATCACGCTTAAGCATAGAGTAGGCCTTTATTCTTAATGCATAAAAATCTACAAAAATCCATATTTTAAGCAAAAAATGATATGAAAAACCAAAGACTACAATTTGAGTTTTAAAGCATTACACTGATCGCCATTGACGACTTACGACGTCACGTAGTGACGTGGCCATTCGCACAAAAATACAAATATAGGAGGTAGATGTAAAATAAAAATCCCCACTTAACAGGTGGAGATTTTTATCTCCACCTCATTTCTTGAATGTTCCCACAAGCAACTGTTAACCTCTAATTGAATTGGTGCGTGTGTGCATTTTTAAATATGGAAAAAAATAGAGGTAAGTTGTTTTAATCATATTTTAGATATACCTAAGTACGTAATTGTCTAATGGATTCATAGGTAATTAGACTATGAACATTGTTTTTACTTATGGAGCATGTATCGTCCAAGTGCAGTATTTTATCCCTTTGTACTTCTTTCTGTCTTGTGTTAGAATGGGCCATTCTTTTAAAGAGGTATCAAGGTCATTCATCGATTCTTTATTTTATACTGTGGGAACCAAATAGATGTAGTTTTATCTATAATTCATTTCTCGCTTACTTGTTTTCAGATTTAAAAAGATCGAGGGGATGGACGGCCTCGCCAAATATTCTTGAGGCCGATACTCAAGATCTTTATGAAGCATCAGTTGCAACTAAGCAGGCGGCAACAAATAATTCTAAATGTAAAGATTGTGAAAAATACAATTCAAGCGACAACCGAAATGAGCATTTTTCTCAATTATTATGTGAAGAATTTAGGTATATACAACCTTGCATACGTACCAGTTGTTTTATCAAAATTTTAAAATTTTTAGATGAAGCTAAACATAATCACTGTCATGAAATAGATATAATAAATACACAACAATAATAGATTTTGTGTATTTGATTGTCATGGTACAAAATAAAAACGAGTCAAATTTGTATTTTATTTACTTTTAAGAATTACTTAACAAATAACTCTGAATATATATATTTGCCATATTTAACAAGTGTTATAGTAGATGATTGAAATGTCATATTACTAGAATGTGGGTAAGTAAAAATAAACATCGATATATCTACCGTACCACACTATTTCATGCATATTTATCCATATCGCGGACGCCAAAGACGCTTTAAGTTGTCCGCTAGTGACGTCATAAACGCTTGCCTCGTTCTTATTAATGTGGGGACATGTCGGTAGAGTGAAATAAAATCTACCTTCAAAGGAAATTATAATATTTATTTATTATTATTTTAAGGTAAATTTTATTTAAGTCTACCGACATATCCGCTTTCCAACACAAGTTTCGTTTCGACGTACCAATTGCTAATTGGCATCCACACGATTTGTTTTACTATTTTGAAAAAGAAAATGGACAGTGAAGAACTTATTCGCATTTTGGAAGGCGTAGACGACAACGAGGTCGTGTACTTAAATTCATCTGACAGCGAAATAGAAAGTGAGATAGAGGTAAAATATTTATTTCCTATTTAATAAAAAAATGTGTAAAGGCTGAAATAATGGTAGACATAAGCACCGTGACAGTTATTATTTTTTTTGTATTTTAGGAGCAATTAATAGAAGAAAGTCAGGGTAGTTCGAGCTCTGAAACTCAGTTCCAATGGACGGGACTTCCGAACTCGATGGATATTCAGGCATTTAACGACTTTAGTAGTGGTATTTTACCATCGTTACAATTATCACCATCATCAAGCGAACTTGAATATTTTGAGAAATTCGTGGATGAATCATTAGTTTCTAAAATTGTTTATGATACAAATCGATATCATCGACACTTTGTTTTAAATACTGATTTAAGAAATCACTCAAGGTTACAGGCGTGGCAAGATGTTACGATACCAGATATTTATATATTTCTGGTTGTTACAATGTTAATGTCTAGGAATAGCCGTTTAAGTATCGAAGAACATTGGTCGACTAATCCATTATTAAACTCACCTATTTTCACAACTCTTATGAGTAGAAATCGATATACTACTTTGTTGGGCATGCTACATTTTTCTGAACCAGGGCCGCAGCAGACGAGGGATAGCATCTTACATAAAATAAAAGGCATAGTTGATGATGCGCGACGTAAATTTCAAGATTACTTTATACCGTACCAAAAGTTATGTATTGACGAAAGCATGGTTCCGTTCAAAGGAAGGTTATTAATTAGACAGTACCTTCCAAATAAAAGAAATCGTTTCGGAATAAAGCTTTTTGTTTTATGTGATGTCAGTACTAAAATTATTTTAGATTTTATAATTTACATGGGTACTGAGACTGAAATAGTGCAAAATACTGATTTAGGCGTAAGTGGATCTGTTGTTACTACTTTAATACAACAATACTACTTTACTAACAGAAAAATATATATGGATAACTGGTATAGCAGTCCTAAATTATTTAATTATTTGAAGTGTCACGGTATAGGTGCTTGTGGAACAGTGAGAAAAAATAGAAAAGCAATGCCAGTGTTTAAAAAATTGAAGAAAGGAGAAAGAGACGCAAAATATACTTCCAATATAATGGCTTTAAAATGGCATGATAAAAAAGATGTGCATATGTTGAGTACATTCCATGAGGATAAATTAGGGCCAAGTGAAAAAATCGACAGGTCAACCGGTCTGCCAGTAATGAAACCTGAATGTATTTTAGACTATAACAAAAATATGGGTATAGTCGACACGAACGATATGATGCTAAGTTCAATTCACTGCATGAGAAAAACAGTGAAGTGGTATAAAAAGCTTTTCTTTCACATAATCGACATGCATTTGCTCAATTCCTTCTACTATTGCAAGGTGTTAAAAAATGACAGTAAATTGCACTACCACAATTTTCAGTTATCAGTAATTAAACAGATCGTTGTCAAATACGCGGGTGACAGGTCACTTCCCATGACTACCCGTGCATTTGACAATCCGGCTCGTATATTAGGTGACAATACTGCTAAACATATGCCAGCGTATCTTCCACAGCAAAAAAAACTACGCTGCAAATTATGCGCTCATGTGTATCGGAAAAGGCGTGACTCGC
Source organism: Fissipunctia ypsillon (assembly GCA_947568875.1). Classification (NCBI taxonomy): domain Eukaryota; kingdom Metazoa; phylum Arthropoda; class Insecta; order Lepidoptera; family Noctuidae; genus Fissipunctia; species Fissipunctia ypsillon. The sequence goes on from OX387651.1 coordinate 11,024,062, forward strand.
GATTTTGGTGTGAAGAGTGCAAAATACCACTTTGCGTAACCTGCTTCCGCCCTTATCATGAAAATAAAAAATAATACAAGTTTTTAAGTCAGTTTTTGATATTTTTGAAGTAACCTTACAATTTAACGTCATGTACCTATAACCTGTATCAATATGGTGATTATGTATAATCCAATTATGTATGTACATTGAGGGTAAGTAATAATTCAATAAATTCATTAACAACATTGAGAGTTATTTTATTCCTACAACATAAAACATTATTATTAAATTCTATTATCGATAACAGTTACGAACAACACTATTAATTTGATGAAAATGTGTTGAAACTACAATTTGGTGTCGCCGTTGACGTCTTAGGGCGTCGACTAGTTGCGTCAAATTTCTGAATTGTATATTGTATTTGGGAAGCAAAAATTGATATTGTATTGTGTCCAGTCTTAATTTTATGGCGTAATTAGCTGTCTGTTATATTCTAATACGTTTTTAATGCATAATTTTAACGTTATGTATAGTTTAATCATAAATAAACTCAATATATCACGTTTTGCAATAATTATATCGTAAGAAGGGGGCACATCACTACAGTATCACGCGAGAAATTATAGCAAAAATAGGCGTGGCGCTGGTGGTCAGGTTTTTAAGATTGAGCGTGGCGGTCAAAGGGTTAAAAGGTACCTACTGATTCTAAGTGCAGGATACTGGATGTAGAGACTTGTCTTCAACTGTAGCGACTGTTCAGGGCATGCCAAACGTGTCAGATCTTCGACAAGTCACACATGGAGGCTCTCTACTTGCACTCCATGCATAAAACCATTACACAACCGAAGCCATTCAAAAATATTTTGCAAATAACATCAAAATACTACAATGTAACCTTACTTTTACTATACTTCATGTAACTTGATTCCTGGATAGCCAAATTCTACCAGTGAGGCCTTGTAATTATATCCTCTTACAAATAAGGCTAGTTTGATTGAGTCAACACCCGGGCCCAGGAAACGAAACTATGGAGTCTTTCCCTTCTCTTTTATTGTAAATAGAAAAAAGAAAGGATTATTTCGTGATTAATTCGGTTGGCGGCTGGTAACATTTATGTAGATTTCTATTTGTTTTGCACTAATTAATTGTAAATAGAAAAAGAAAGGATTGTTCCATAACTCATTGCTTGAATGTGAGAGATTCTTGGACATTTGTCGAGTCGTGATTAACGAACTTGCTGACCATGGTCTTGTTATTGTTATTAGTAAATAACTGCTTATTTATGTTACTTCGATGATCGTAGTTTATCATTTGTGACTTCGAGTTAAATTTCTTCGAGTTAAAGTATTTTTTTTCGTGATTTCAGGTTTGGTCCCATAGTAAAAGTTGTTCATAATGATGAGTACAATGACCCCTTAAGAGGTTGTGCGTTATTTATGTTACACCTACATACTTTTACTTTGGGACCAAACCTGAAATCACGAAAAAAATCAACTGTTTCATACATTTTGGTCGAGTAGGTATTGAACTTTTGTATGAATCAGCTGATTTTTTCTTCACCCTGCGAAAATTTGGATAGTGATTAAAAAAATGCCCTGTATGTAAGCGGGCACGCCCTTCATGCCTGGAGGCTTTTATTTAGGTATAAAGTTCTGCTTACTTTTCTTATTTTTTTATTTCTGCTTGAGTATATAATTTTCGATGTGTTTTTAACTTTCAAAAAAGGAGGAGGTTCTCAGTTCGTCACCCGCTTACTCGAAGACGGCTGGACCGATTTGGAAATTTTTTTTTTTTTTTTTTGAAAGGGTATAGTTTCCCGGTGGTCCCATTGAGTGGCAAAAAAGACGAAAACCGGGTCGCAACGAAGGTTTTTGTTTTAGGAAGTGGGATTCTTTCAGCTATTTTCCTACCCCCCTTTTTGCAGCTGGAGCGACTTCTGTTGACTTTTAAAAAGTTTAGTAGTGACCCTAGGATGAACAGTTGACGTACGCGTAAAACCCCAGATTCATTATACAGTTCGTCTGTGGAAAAACGCCGCCGCCTTCCCAGAAGTACCTTGATGACGGCCCGCTGGGCCTGTTCCAGCTCCAGCATGCACGTCTTGGCGGCGCTGCCCCAGAGACTTAAGACTGTATTACAGGACAGATTGTCATAGAGAGATGTACACCTGTATTTATACATATATTTTTAGAAGCATAGCTCGTAAGAGTTTCGCCACGTAAAGTTTGCGGTCTTTTTTGCGAGTGTTTGAATTTGTGCTTAGGACAGGTTCTGATCAATTATAAGGTATAAGTTAGGTCTTCTTTAGAAAATAAGTGTAGCTAGGTTTTAATCTTTAATTTTTTTTTAAGGTTTATGTATGTCGAGTGTCGACAATTATTGTAATTTTATTATAACAATGAAAAGCATTTTATTCATAATTTTAACATGTATTTTATTTACCCATAGTCTAAGTGCTGATAATTGAATAATTGGGTGCCAATAACTGGCAACAACGGTGCTAACTGCCAACAAATGGAGGTAGGTTCATTTTTCAAGGTTAGTTTAAATGCTATTTCATTGGCTGCAAAATCCCATGAAAGGTATTTTAAATAATAAAACTCATTAAACAAGAAGTTTTCTGGATTCATACATTTAGAGAATAATAATAGTCTTATATTTAAATAACATAATTGAAATTACACGACTTCTTAAAGTGCTGATAATTGGGTGTGTTACCCTACTATAAATTCAACTTATCTAAGATAGCAGTGATTGCAAAGTGGTTTATTTTTCCTTCCAAGCCTTTTTGTACATAGCTGTATTGTATAGTCGATCTTGTAACTGCATTACTATACCACTCTAAGGTTGAATGTCGCTTGCACGTCATAAAACATCAAGGTCATAGGGTTTGCCAATGTGACAGTAAAATACTCTCTCAGCCTTTGTAATGTTCAGGTTTTGTAAAATTCAGGTACTGGGAGTCTTTCCAAAAATAATTGCATTTTTCTTAAACTGGATAAGGACCTTATTAACATCTGCCTGCCTAGCCTTTTCCCTACTATTTTTATTTTATTTTATTTATTAGGGACAACAAACAGCAGTATATTAAATATTACACATTATAGGAGTACTAAACTAATAGAATTAACAAATACACTACTCACGACGTTATCCACTATGTTGGGTTTTAACCGGATAATGGTTGTTTTAAGTGTTAATTATTATTGACCTGTCACCACCGGATTTCTTTTTGTGAGGGTCCGTAAAAAAGAGGTGTATGCGCGAGGAACTGTGCACGATTTAAGGGTTAAAATAATTAATGCCTTCGACAAATTAATAAGAATGGCAGACGGGGGACTTGTCACGACGGCGACGAGTCCGTGAAAATTTATTAAGACGATTTCGTTTGTGCATAATGGACAACACTAACGCTGCCAAAGACGACAAATCAAGCTGCTATTGACACCAAAATGCCGAGATACCTGGGACTGATTTCATCCCGCTTGTAGCATTCCTACAGCTCTCTGCGTTTCATCAGTAGTCAAATGGTGTCCGCTCCATGATATAAAAATTGACTCACCATTAAATTTTTTCAAAAACTGTATATCTCAATGTCAGTCCTTTTGGACTGACATTGAGTCCAAAGAACTTTGTTCATTCTCGGCTTCGCGTGGACACGATGCTCGAAAAGAAACAAATCAATCAAAAATTATGTTTAGTTTTTAACGCGCGTTTTGTTTTGTTTTTATTCTATATTGTTGTATCAACTTGCGACCGCGAATAACTAAAACGGTTATATAATTAAAACAGTTATTGTAATTGGATTTTAACCGTTTAATTTTTATTTGTTTTTTTTTTGAGAAAAACGTTGCGTTGCGTTGCGTTGGAAGAAAGGAAGGAATTTGGTAGCCCAATTCTCGAGGATAGTTAAAGGCTATTTAACATCACGCTATGACCTTTAGGAATTAGGAGCCGAGCAAAAAGAAAAAATTCAGAAAGAACACTAAGCGAAAACGAAGTAATAGCGCGGGCAGGCGATGCGATGCAACGCGACGGATCGAGGGACGAGGGTGTTTTATTAAAATGTGGCTGTTATTTTAGTATGTTGTGTATCTTAAGACTTCTACGCGAACGAAGTTGCGGGGCCCAGCTAGTCCTACAGTATATTTTTAAATCATCAGCGAAAGTTAAACAATTGCAATTTATTCAATCTAAAAGATCATTCAAAAATACCAAAAAAAAAGCAAAGGAATCTTGGTTAATTATAAAGTTTGTCATATTTTGTTTTTCTAAACTACCCCCTAAAGAGGGTGTCAAAATTTGTATGGAAGAATTTTAACGCGCGGGCCGATTAACTCAAAACTCAGTATTTATACTTATCTAAGACCGAAAATAAAGAATAACGTGTATCAGGGTTTTTTCAAAATTTTTTTTTTTTTTTTTTTTTTTCCTAACTATGGCATCTCGTAGTTGGCCAAGAGTGGCCGTGACTACTTAACCGGTCAATCCTGTGGCTGCCTTAAGCTAATAACTCAAAGCCTCCAGCCAGGGGCGTGTTACTTACAATACTAAGTGACTGCGCGCTAAGGGCACCCCCTGTGGGGTACGAACCTCGGCTTAGGGCGTCACTGGGGGGACAGCAAGTTTGGGACAGGCTGGATCAAAATTGGATAATTATTATTAATCTGGGGAATTTAAAGCTACAGGCTCAGCTTCGGCGCGGGCTGGCGCTTCTTCGAGCAAGGGTCGGGGGGAATTATTAACTCGGGGTTTTCGCGCTGGACCTCGGCGGCGGGGTCGGAATGTCGGTTTTTTGTGTCTGTGTATTGTACTAGAAGCCCTATTGCTTTCCTGGAGGAGAGTAATAGGGTCGTCTGGGACTAATAGTGTGTGCCTCGGACGGCGGACTTTACTAATATTGGAGGGGGTATATTTAGCGGCCGCGACAACTAGGGGGTTGCGATGTTTGGCGGCGGTATCAAAGAAACGCTTGGAGTTGCGTTTCATGAACTGGAGGATGGTGGGGATTTTGAGATCGAGATGGAGGATCTCGTTCCGGACATAAAAGGGGGATCCCGTGATCATTCGGAGGGCACGGTTCTGTAGGGTCTGCATCCTATGGATGTGGTGGGGTTTCGCGTGAGCAAAGACTGCACAGGCGTACGTCATAATAGGACGTATGCACGCCGTGTAAATGCGCAACTTGCACTTTAGTGACAACTTGCTTTTTGCATTCATAATCGAGTGGAGTCTACCGAGAGCGAAAGCGGCGCGCGAACCCTTCTTTATGTGCTCTGCGAAGGTGAGGTGCTCATCGAGAATCACACCTAGATATTTGGCTCGCTTCTCCCAAGGGATAGGCTTACCGAACATGGAGATTGGTCGGGGGGGGGGGTGGGCCTATGGCGCGGTTTTGAATAAAGAACCGCTTGACTTTTGTCGGGATTCACTTCAATTCTCCACTTCCTGAACCAGTCGCCAAGTTTGGTGACCGCTCTTTGGAGAGTGAGAGAGATCGAGGCTTGTTTGGTACCCGAGCAGTAAATGGCCGTGTCGTCTGCGAACAGAGCCAACTGTGCCTTTTTGCTCCTGGGTATGTCGCTAGTGAACAGCGTGAAGATGAGGGGGGCAAGCACAGAGCCCTGGGGGACGCCTGCGCGGATAGGGTGGGGGGAGGATAGTGCTCCTTCGATGCGATAGCGGAAGGTGCGGTTCGACAAGAAGTCTCGTAAGATGAGTACGAGACGGTCCGGCACACCGAGTTGGTAGAGCTTATATAATAAGCCGTTGTGCCAGACTCTGTCGAACGCTTTCGCTATGTCGAAGTATATAACACCCGTCATCATGCCACGCTGGAAGCCAGCGCTTATGTGTTCGATGATGCGGTGGGCCTGATGCACACAAGAGTGCTGGGTTCGAAAACCAAACTGTTCGTTTGGGATGAGGCCTTTTGTTTCGGCATAGTCTCTGAGACGCTTATAAATAAGTTTCTCATAGACTTTGCCGAGGACATTGAGCAGACTGATGGGGCGGTAGCTCGAGGGCTCAGATTTGGGCTTTCCAGGCTTGGGGATGCCGATGACAGTGGCCTTTTTCCATGCATCTGGGAAGATGTTATTGCTCATGGCACCATTGAAGATGGTGGTCAGTAGCATTATGAGGTGGGCAGGGAATAGTTGAATTACCCTGTTTGTGATGCCGTCTGAGCCGGGAGCTTTACGGGGCTTTAAACCCTTGATGATATCATGCACTTCGTCTGGAGTGACGGGAGGCAGAGGATAGTCAGGGTTTTCGACGGGGGGAAGGGAGGCTCTACGTTCGACTTCAGCGTCGACTTTTGACAAGTGAGCTTGGTCTACTGGTTGAGAGCTGGGAGAGCATTGAGCCTCGAGGCTGTTGGCTAGGCATTCAGCCTTGTCAGCATCGTCGAAGGCGATGGTCTTGTCAGGGCGGAGTAGGGGGGGCATGGAGACTACTTCATTGGACTTTAGTTTCCTTTGAAGTTCCCAGAAGGCCTGATGAGTGGGCTCTAGGTCGCTTAGCATCCTGTCCCAGCCAGCGGTACGCAGCTCCGCTAGGCGTGTCTTTACAGCTCGCTGTAAATGGCGCATATGGGCTTTGTTCGCAAGGCAGGGGAAGTTGCTGTATGCACGGACAGCCGCGTTCTTCTCGCGCAACAGTTCACGCACATCGTCCGGCAATCTCCAGCGACGGTCATCGTCCGCTGGAGTTACCTTTGAACAGTCGTTCAGGACTGATTGTACGTGCTCAGTGAGCGAGTCAATCGCGGCCGTCGTGTCTGCGACAGAGTCGAACTGATCAGGGATGGAGTCCAGGTGTTGGGAAGAAGTGGATTTCAGGCTATTGCTTACTTTCCTCCAATCTGTGACTATTTTGGTGAGAGGGGGTTGAGTGGGGTCATGGAGACCGACACGGGGGGCCAGTTTCATGACCACTGGTCGGTGGTCAGAGGAGAGCTCTTGTACCGCCTCTATAGAATCCAACCGTAGGTTGATATTCTTCAGAAGCGCTATGTCGAGGACGTCGGCGGTATGGTTGGGGTCGTGGGGAAAGTGGGTTGGAGTCATCGGGGCGATGACATCGAAATTTAGTATGGGGCAGAGACCGAACAGCTGTCTCCCTCTGGCTGAGGTGGTGTTGCTGTTCCAGGCAGGGTGTTTGGCGTTGAGGTCGCCCGCTATGATAACGGAATCGCTCAGGCCGAAGAGGGCAGAGAGGTCGTCAGAAATCGACTGGGGATTTTCTGACGAGGTTTGGGGGGGAACATAGGCCGATACTAGGGTGATCGGTTGGTGTCCTGACATGCCTAACCGGCATACAGACACTTCTAATTTGGATAGGGGGGGAGGGTCCATAGGGATGCAGTGAAGAACCTTTCTATAGTATATGAGGGTGCCACCCTTGTGACACCGAGACCTGTCGTTGCGAACTACGCAGTAGTTAGCGATTGACGGGTTACGGACGTTGTTTTTCAAAATCTACCCTCTAATCTAAAGTACGAAATCTACGCGGCCGAAGTCGCGTGAGAAGTGCTAGTAGTAAATATAAAAAACCTATGTATTTTAGCTTTCATCAAATTTCTGGCTTATAGAATATTTCTGTACTTATATTAAAAGGAGCACATTATGCTATGCTACTATCTATCTATGCTATAACAGAGTTTTATTTCACACTAGCTCAAATAAAAAATTATTTGAGATGGATTTCTTCTCGACTCGTCTAGGTCAGAGGTGACAAAGTCGACGATGAAGCGAGCTTACCCAGAAGAAGCCTGTTCACTCTCTCTGAAGAGATCGGGGTTGCATTCGTTTCATGGGTTTTATTTTTTGCGAGGAACCCTAATTCTTTTTCTAAATTAAAAGTAGCATCAGTTATTTCCTAAAACCTCAGCTATCTGCCTGTAAAAGTACCGTCAAAATCGGTCCAGGCGTTTCGGAGATTAGCCGGAACAAACAGACACAAAACATTTAATAATTGTTTCTTTGTTATAAGTACTTACCGTATATACTTTCATATTATTATGCATTTAGTAAAAAGCTATTATTTTGACATTACAAACAGACAGTTCAATTTTATTTATTTGTTTATATGATTTAGATGTATGTATAGATTAGGGATTTGGTAATCATAGCTGCCTTACAAAGCAATTTTGCAGTGCTTTGGAAACTAAAAGATTAAGTTTTCTATTTTCGTTAGTTTTTTTAATTGTCATATAAAAAACGCCGACGACGTAATGTTCTTGTTTATATTGTTGTATTCTGATAAATGGTAAACAAAAGTTGTGGATCATCGAAAACTCCTCGCTATACCTATGTGTGGAATATGCCGAGGCTCATGGGCTCAGGTATAATGTGAAGAAAAGCGAGCTTTTGGTGTTCCAATCACCAGGTCATAAGATCAGACACGTACCACCCGTCCTCATAGACGGTGTTCCTTTACCCAGAGTTTCGCGATTCAAGCACCTGGGCCACTGGGTCTCGGATGACCTCTCAGACTACGAGGATATTGAGAGGGAGCGCCGGGCGTTGGCTGTCCGATGCAGTATGTTGGCTCGTAGATTTGCATGCCGCAGTAAAGCAGTAAAAGTTACATTGTTTCGGGCGTTTTCCCAATCTTTTTATACGTGCAGTCTATGGGTCGAGTATACGCAGAAGGCAATCAAAACGCCCTGCGCATACAGTACAATAATGCTTTTAGGATGTTGATGCGGCTGCCGAGGCACTGCAGCGCGTCGGGCATGTTTGCCGACGCTCGTATTGATGGCTTCCATGCTATCCTAAGAAAGAGAGCTGCATCGTTGCTAAGTCGTGCCCGCGGCAGTGGCAGCAGTAGGTATTCTTAGCGTTGTGGCTGGAAGAATTCACTGCCCAATATTGTGGCATTGTGTACAGTTGCATGTTAAGAAGAACAGCAACTGATAAATGATTTTGATTTTATTTATGTATTTGTTTTGTTGTTATATGATTTTAATTAATTTAAAGATTTTAGTTGATTTCTTGATTTTAAATAATATTGATGATTTTAAACATTTTAATGAATTTAAAGATAATTGTAGTTTTATTTATGTGAGTACCCAATGCAATGTTTTTAATTTTAGTTATAATAGTATGATAGTATGCTTGTGGTGTGTATTGAATCTTGGTTACTAACATAATTCGTAAACATACTAACAAAAATATGGATCACTGTATCTGAAGTAAAATAAATAATAATAATAATTGTTACAGCAATATGCTGAGGTACTTTATCAGCTTTACCTAGTAGACAGATTCACTGTTATTAATCAGACTTAAGCCGTCAATGGGTTAAAATGTCAAAGAATTTAATTAAAATATTTTCTTACCTTGCCTTACGTGTCTCCAATGTTTGTGGTTTATCAACATCATAATGAGGTATTTCTATGTAAGAATAATCAAAGTCCACAGGCTTGTCACTCATTTGAGCGACACCGGGAAGATTTTTTGTTAATTTGCAGACCTGGAAAAGCAAGCAAAGCAACACTGAAATATAAAAATCATGAAGTTAAAATAATTACTATATAAAAGGATATTTACATTTTATTAATATCATGTTTTAGTCATAGCATGTTTTTAAAAAGGTTTGAACAACTGAGGTTATTTTTTAATTTTTTTTTATTACATAACATAACATCACGCCTTGTTTCCCCGAAGGGTTAGGCAGAGGTGTACCTATTATGGTGCACCCACATTTCGCCAGTTATGTTTAAGTCCCATGTAATAGGGGGCGAGCCTATTGCCATCTACCGGGCACAAATCCAGACTCTTCTTCTTCTTTTTTTTATTATGCCGTAAACAAAACATTTTCTTGATTTTTTTAAAGTTTCTTAAACTTGAATATGGCGTCGAATGTTTCTCTGATGACACAGGTGCTTGGGAATTATTTTGTTTGAGTAATCGCACATTACATAAATAAAAAATAATAATATAACAGCTTTTACTGGACCCTATTAACAATTAATTGAAAAAAATGGGTATTATTGCTAAAAACCTTAGAGTTTAAAAAAAAATACAAGGAACAGACTTCGTCTAAGACAAGTTTAGCTTAAGGTGAAAGCGCCAGGGTTGCCCGCGAAATTCAAATTTTCTTACGTTTTTTGTAATTTGCAGATCAGTATTAGGTTGTATGTTGATTGAAATATGATTCGCGACCATAACAAATATGAGTTTACAGAATTATAATCATTAAAGTCATCAATACAACTCTCTAAGACTAAGTAAGTCTATTGAATGACTTTCTTTTTTTAAGAAATCTTAACATTTCAGGATTATACTAACTTAAGGAATTGTATTACTAATTCTAATATTATAATTCTATAAATACATATTTGTTACGGTCGCGTATCATACTTTGATCAACATACACCCAGACACTGAGCTGCAAATCGCAAAAATCGTAAGAAAATTTGAATTTCGCGGGCTACCTTAGCGCTTCCCCCTTAATAAGTTCTAAATGGTCTAAGACATCACCCCCTTCAGCCTTTGCACCCATCTACCAAACACCCTGTATGATGTAAGAATACCATACCCAGAGTGGGCAAAAAATTAAGATACGTATTCATAGGACGAAAAGATATGGAGGCTGACAGCAAATTTTGTCTATAAGAGTTATAATGCATAAATTCATTTTAAAGTTGCGCGTCCACTGGGTCGGATTCGGCGCGTACGGAGCGTGCGCATTTACAAAATGCCGATAGGGTGCGTCCACTGCATTCGGATTTTGCATCGGCAATAACAACCAGTGTTTCCACTATTATGGATTTCTCTTTTTTTTTAGGGTAAAATGACCAATATTGTGCATGGCTTAGGGCTCTTATATCTCACAGGATTTAGGGAATTTTGGGATAAAACTGAACTTGATCATAATATACAACGTGCATCTGGATGTAAGACATTAAGGAACAAGCACAGTACTAGTCCATCGAAACATTTTAAAACACGAAGATTAATTGTTAATGGAAAATTTAAAAAATACAGTTTTCAAACAAAATAAATAGCAGAATCAACTGTATAAATGTAAACACGTTTTATCTACGAAAAGTCACTGACCAACGGTACGGTGCGGTGCGGGGCGCAGCGGAGGCGGTGCGGGGCACGGCGGCGGCGGTGCGGGGCGTAAGTAGGTACATTTGTCGCAGGACAACACAAACTCAAAGTTGCGCGTTGTTAATTAAAAGATTACCGATTGAATGATTAATCACATAATATCAAAGCACATTCAGAATTTACGTCATCAAGAGTCAAATTTTTAAATTTTCAGTGTCCGTTGTGCATTATGCACAAGCGACATCGTCATATTAAATTTTCACAGACTCGTCATAACGTAACAAAAGTCAACATTTGCCATTCTTTTTAGTTTGTCGAAGGTATTAATTACTTATTTTAATTTTTAAATCGTCCACAATGTTCAATTCTCGTGCATACACCCCGTTTTTTACGACCCCCACAAAAAGAAATCCAGTGGTGTCAGGTCAATAGCAAATAAAACTTTTCATAAAATCACGACAATGCGCGCGTTGCTCATCTCGTGATAAAAAAAATAGCACGTGCTCTCCTCAAAGGGCGCCGCGGTGCACTGACTGACCTAATTATCGAGAGTCCGAGCATAGTAAAAAGAGACGAAGTAGGTTATCTCCGGCACAATCCGCGATATAATTGCCTACTGTCTCAGGGTTGTCACTTTTAGTTAAATTTTAATTCAGTGCAAATAAATTGGCAAGGGTCGGGAAGTTGTATTTTTTACTTGTATTGTCTGGGTACCTAAACGATGATGAAACCTTTCACGATGAAAGAAAGAGCGACGGGCCAGCAGACGGGCGGCGCGGGGCGGTGATGAGCACGAGTAAACGGTAGGTGGTTCGAACTTTGCTCTATTTATCTGATTCACAATTAGTCAATTACTTATTTTTTAAGTACGATTTTATAACTGTAAGTAGGTACTTAGTTACTATACCTACAATAGGTACTGAGAAATCGGCATGACTAAACATAAACAAAGCAATAGCGGCAAATCAATTGACAGATCAAAAGTACCTAGTACATTCTAGTGGGAATGTAGGCCTACCTACTTCCTCTGATAGAAAACTAATACAACAAAAAATAAGTAAGTAGGTATCTCATCATCAAGTAAAAATGATATGCTAGAAAAAGTGACTTCTTTCCTGTTCAATAGGTAATTTGAACAGAGACAATTCTGGAATCGATGAATTATTAAGACACCCAAACACACAGCAATACGTTCTCCTGCGATTATCACACATTTTTCATTCATTTAGCGGTGCCGAAAAGCCGTGACGCGCGAACCTCGTGCGATGTTAGCCCCGACTGGCGCGCTGCGAAACGGGCCGAGATTTGTTTAAGTGTGCGTGCGGCGACGCATAGATACTTTGGCGCACACATACAAGCCGCGCGCGGTGCGTTTGTATGAAGATAACGTACTTCCTCTCTTTTTTTAACTATGGTCCGAGACTTTTTGCCGAAAACATTCCGTTCACACACACACTCGCAATTGTCTATCCACCACTAATGCATAATTTGCATAAGTAATATTTCTAATTGTAGGATTTTGTGGGACTGGGTGGGGCGCGTTAAATGATTAATGATTTTATTTCTGTAAGTAGGTTTATACAAACACTTTTACACGTCAAACATTTTTTTTTAAACTAGATGAGGCCGGCGTTTCCTATCTGACTAATCTGAGAAGAAAGGCCGAAACAAACTCAGAGATCTGACCACCAAGACCATGTAGATTGGTGTCTGAAATGGTCTTTTGAAGAATGAACCACACAGATCGACTGGACCTGTCCAGTCAGTGCACGCATCTGTCTGTAATCGTACAGCTCAACTTAAAACTTAAGGAGCTCAACGATTCGACGAACAATACCAAAGAAAGGAGATATGGGTAGGCCGCATAATTTACTCAAACTTCCAGACTATGATTAAAATAGAGAGAAAAAGAAGAAAAAAAAACAAGGACCCAGATTGGATCGGAATCGTATGACACCTTTCTCTGTCTTTCAAGCATATTGAGATGCAGAGAATAGAATAATACGTTTTGCACAGGTTCTTGACCTTACAATGTTTACCTATTATTACGGACTCAGATCTACATCATGTTGAAAAATAAGAAAATGAAAAATAATTTCCCGTGGCTAAAGTATTCATTGGATTTGATTGATTTTTTGTATACGGGTAAAGAACATGATTCTCTTTACGTGGTTTAAAGGAATGTCAATCATCCTTTTAAATGCGATGATTTTCGTTGTGGAGAGATGAAAGAAGTAAATAATAACGGTACCCCAATGAGTTATAGGTAATATGTTAATTTAATTTAAAACAACGTAATTTATGTAAAATAAAAAGTGACATTTTTCTTGTCAAAATAACATAAGGTGAAAAACTAAAGAGACCGTGCCTGTCGTGTGCGCGCCTTGGTTGCGCAGACTTCTGGAATATTCCACGCTGACATCATTCGTCGTCTGCATATGTGTGCATGCACTTGCACACATATGCGAGGCATTAACCGTCCTGTTCCACCTTGTATAGCTGCAGTCATTTTTGACAACATATTCTGAAGTAGGTAAAAAATCAACACAGCTGTTTCCATATTGGTGAATAGACTGTTGCGCAAGAATATTTCCCTTTATGTTTTTTTTTAATAAATTTATTTCTTTTCTTCATTTTAATGTCGTTGACTGGGCTAAATATCCTTTCACATGCATTGGAGCCATTTGAGGCATTTGAGTGGGGTAAGGATATTTAACATAAAAGTGGGCTTTACTACAGTTTAACACGGTAGTTAATATTTAAAATTATCGTCGAAAACTACACGGCAGTGAATCACTACCGTAGATCGTGTAGGTATTGGTCAAAAATACCTTATAAACATACGAGGAGGGATCAAAAAGTAGTGAGAACGACATACTCCTTGGTAAGAAAAAAAAAATACTGGCAGGCATAGCTCAGATACATATTTGTAATATTAACCCATTCCATGCCAGTAACGCACTCGTGTGCGTTTTATTGTTTTATCTGTGTGCCTACGGTAGCATCGAATGGGTTAATAAAGAAAAAAATCTTCGATTCTCTTTTGTTTTTTTCTGAATGTAGGACGTCATTTTTTTGCTTCGTGTCGGAACGTGTTCTCGAAAATGGAGAAAAACGAAGTGCGAGCCGTTATTAAATACCTCTGTTTAAAAAAGTTAACGACGCAAGAGATTCATTGCGATTTGGAGGCAACATTAGGAGTCTGCTCCGCCGTATTCCACTGTCGCAAGGTGGGCTTCTCAATTTCGAGTAGGGAGAACGAGCACGGAAGACGAACATCGTTGCGGCCGTCCATCGACGTCAGTCACCCAAGAAAATGTTGCGAAAGTCGAGAAAATTGTATTCAGCGATCGAAGAGTTACCATCCGATACTTAATTCAAGAAACGGGCATTTCATATGAAAGTATTCAATACATATTGAAACAATCTTTGAATATGAGAAAAGTCTCCGCAAGATGGGTGCCGAGAATGTTAACCGACAGTCAGAAACAAAATCGACTTGACATTTCGAAGATATTGTTGGACAAGTTTCAAGAAGATTCTGAAAACTTTTTGTCTCGTTTCATAACAATGGACGAAACATGGGTCCATCATTATGATCCCGAGACAAAACAGCAATCTTCGCAACGGAAACGGCCATTATCATCGATCCCGAAGAAGTTTCGTGCCGTGGCATCGGCTGGCAAGGTTATGGCCTCAATATTTTGGGACTCAGAAGGGATATTGTTGATTGATTACCTAGAGCGTGGAACCACTATTACAGGCTAATATTATGCAGCTTTAATTCCCAAGTTGAGGAATGCCATCAAAGAGAAAAGGAGAGGGAAACTTCGCAGGGGCGTGCTGTTTCATCATGACAACGCGCCCGCGCACAGGTCGGCAGTTGCGATGGCTACCATTCAGCAAGCTGGCTTCGAATTGGTTGACCACCCCCCTTATTCACCAGATCTGGCGCCTAGCGATTTTTATCTGTGCCCCAAATTGAAAGAATACTTAAGGGCAACGACGATATATATTCTCTTTGCTTAAGGGGAAACAGGTACGAAGACGATAACGAGGTGATGGATGCCGTGGAGAGCTTTTTGCAGGACCAAGACAAAACTTTTTTTTTTTTAAAGGGATTGAAGCCTGGGAAAAGCGCTGGACTCGGTGTGTAGAGAGACCCAGAGACTATGTAGAAAAATAAATTATTACGTTATCAATAGTCATTATATTCTATCTCATTCTCACTACTTTTTGATCCCTCCTCGTATATTTTAATACTAATAAAAATATTCTAGGGTAGGTAATTATCGTGTACCTGGTAACACTGGGCGCGTTCACTGCGGATGATGTCATCGGCAAAATTGCCGGTCTCTGGCGCGGATTTGCCGATCCAGTGCATGCAGTCCCATCACAGACTAAGTAGTACTAGTCCCATAGAAATCAATACAAAGCAACAAATCCGTACGGTGCGTACGCGCCGATTCCTTAGCAGTGGACGCGCAATTTTAACAGACTTCAAAAAAAGAGGAAGGTTCTCAATTCGGTTGTTAAATCGATTTGGAATTTTTTATTTTATTTGTAAAGATATACTTCGAGATTAGTCCCATATAAATTTGGTCAAGTTCTGATGAGTGGTTTTTGAGTTAGTTTCAATAATACGTATTTTTTCCACTTAGTGTATGTTGATGATGTTATAATAACTTCTTGTCACTGTTATTTACAGTGCAAGTAGTGGTACGACACATTATGTGGCGTAGCTACCGTTTTATTACCGGTAAACGTTTTTACAAAAAAAAAATAAACTGACTTCCAAAAAAAAACACTACATAGTGAAAAATTACTTTAATTTCTGAAGTTGGTGGGAAAAAACGAAAATACAAAACCAAAGATGCCCAATTCCAAAATTAAAGGTATTTTTCACTTTGCGGTGTTTTTTTTTTGGAAGTCTTTTTTTTTTTTTTTTAAGTTTTGGAACATCTCTACGGCTTGTGAGATCCTTTCACATGTAAGGTCATCGAGGTTCAATGTAGACTAGACCAGCTATTACAAACTAAACATGTGGCCCGTGGATGTCAATAGTGACAATTGTGGTGCATGCGCAGAACGAGGGTGTTCTCATAGACTACTCCGTATGATGCAACAGTCTGCTTATTCTGCCTACTTTATACCTAACACAGGGTTTAATTAAAATGATTACCTATTTACCTTCAAATTAAGCATACCATTTTATAAGTTTAACAAACCAAAGAAAAGTCTTATGTAGCTCGCATTTCCGCTGCTCATTTTTCATAAAATGATCATTTAACATTATCCATAATTTGTAAAGAAGAGAATTCATAATTTGGAAAGAATTTAATAAAATAGATATTTTTTGGATACATCTGCCAACAGGCTTTGTAACATCATATGGTAGGTATATTGGTAGGTATAATGTTCTGTATGTTCCATTTATTTTTCATAATCTCTAATTTTCACCACAAAATGTCTATTGTAAATAATATTATTTATCTCTAAATGAGTTTAAAACGAGTGTTTTTTTTTACCCACCAATGAAATAACCTTGAGCTTTATTTGATTTTCTAGAGTGATAGTAATAATTTTTCATCACACAAAAAGGCATTTTCAAAAGTTATTTCATAATTATTGTCATGTCCGGCCACCAAAAACGTCAGGAGTAGACACTAGACTGAGATTTATAAAAAGGACTCTGTGACTGATGTTTTGTGATCCCCGGACCACATCGTGTTGCGCAAAAATTTTGTTCGCGGTTTCTGCTCTAGTTTACATTGAACCTCAATGTGTAAGGTTGTAAGGTTATAACACAATTATTCAGGTGTTGACTGATGAACCTTGAAACATCTCAGCCGATGAATTTAAAAACCGAATGATAGTAAATCATATTTAGCAATTACTCACAGCAGTAAGGCATCTTACAGGCCGAAACATATTGTTCGCGATGAACAAGAAGGTGAAAGAGTAGAGAGTAGGCAGTTAGTTTCTCTGGCGATTTTCTCTCTCTCGAAAAAATAAGAAAAACAAAAATAGATCAATCAGAATCAAGAGACTTGATAATGACAGATGACACTTGACAGCAAAATATTAGCAGTTTTTTTTTTGGCTTCGCACGGTTTGTGCATTTAGCCAATGTCACGTTTAGTTAGATGAAGAAACAAAGGTAGGGAAGGGTATTAAAAAGATTAATTAAAACGGGATTTAGAGTAGGACGATATAGAATCAGTATATTTATTTACGAATGTGATGATACCATAGTGATTAATGAGCAAATTACAATGACGAAAAATTATAACTTTAATATTATTTAAAGTAATAAATGAGACTATACATTTATATACAGGAAAGTTATTTGTACAAAGTAAAGCAAGTATAGAGGTAGGAAAAGGAGTACGAAGGGACAAGAGGTTACTGAGAAAGGAAGAACGGTTATATAGGGGACAGGAGAAAAAATATGATTTAAGTTGCCTACGTCTGTGCCACACAAGCAAATAGGGTCGTCTATGATATGAAGTTTGGCAAGATGGGCTGGAGAGCAAACATGACCCAGTCTCATCCGTATTAGAATGGAGGTCTCCATCTTGCCAAACTTTGCCCTGCCAAACCACGGTTTTTCCGGAACGTTGGGTTGAATAAAGTAGTAGCAGGCTTAGCACAGCCTAAATATTTATTGTAAAAGCCTCAAGGAGCCTATGGTGAAAGCGCCAGGGTAGGCCGCGAAATTCAAATTTTCTTAATTTTTTTGCAATTTGCAGGCCAGAATTAGATTTTATGTTGATCAAAATATGATTCGCGACCGTAACAATTATGTATTGACAGAATTATTGTATAATCAGCAAAAACATAATTAAACTCTCTAATTTTGAATAATTATTCTATTGAATGACTATTTCATGAAATCATGACATTTGAGGCTAATTCTAACTTAGAGAGTCGTATTGATCATTCTATTAATTATGATTCTGTCAATACATATCTGTTATAGTCGAAAATCATACTTTTATCAACCTACAACCTAACACTGAGCTGCAAATTGCAAAAAAAAACTTCGCAGGAATTTAAATTTCGCGGGCTACCTTAGCGCATCCCCTCAAAGCTTTTTGCTACAATAGCATTTGCAGTTAACAGAAAATGTATTATCATTATTATGAACAGTATTTTTTATACATTTATTCCTACTTATTGACATACATAGACGACGTTATGATTGACGGTGATAATTCACTTGAACACAATGACACGGTACGACTACGTGATACAACACCATTATTTTTCAATAAACGTATATTTTCATCTGACCTTTGTTGATAGCGTGTTTCAGAAAAAGATGTGGGTCAAGTGTCTTTGTTAGTGATGTTACTTAGCATGTTACTAGGCTCTTTTTAATTATTGAGTTTGAAAGATACAACATTTTTAAAACTGATAAAGGTCTGTAAAGAGACTGATTAAACGATACCTACTCAATAACTTTGAGTGAATTTACGTTATCATAAAATTGAGTGCTTGACCCATATGAATGTAAAAATAAGTTATGTTAAGTTAGGCAAATTATGTTTTTGTTTTGTAATGTATATAAATGTGTATTATTAAGTATTAAATGTTAATAAGTTATATAAAAGTTGTTCTGTATGAGATTCATATAATTTAGATTAGATAGTATGCTATACAAGTTCCTTATTAGGTTAATTTAATATTGTAAGTATATAAATACCACACTATCGCATTAGATTAATCCTGTTATGATAGTTGTAAAGGTAATAAATAAATAATAAATAAAGTAATAAGATTTGAATTCTGCAGGCTACCTTAGCACATCAATCTTAGTAAAATATTTGTACTTTCAAGTACTTACTAATTCTCTGCACCATAGTATAAAGAGAGGAAGTAGGCTATCTCCGGCACAATCCGCGATATAATTGCCTACTGTCTCAGGGTTGTCACTTTTAGTTAAATTTTAATTCAGTGCCAATAAATTGGCAAGGGTCGGGAAGTTGTATTTTTTACTTGTATTGTCTGGGTACCTAAACGATGATGAAACCTTTCACGATGAAAGAAAGAGCGACAGGCCAGCAGACGGGCGGCGCGGGGCGGTGATGCGCACGAGTAAACGGTAGGTGATTCGAACTTTGCTCTATTTATCTGATTCACAATTAGTCAATTACTTATTTTTTATGTACGATTTTATAACTGTAAGTAGGTACTTACTTAGTTACTATACCTACAATAGGTACTGAGAAATCGGCATGACTAAACATAAACAAAGCAATAGCGCCAAATCAATTGACAGATCAAAAGTACCTAGTACATTCTAGTGGGAATGTAGGCCTACCTACTTCCTCTGTCTGATAGAAAACTAATACAACAAAAAATAAGTAAGTAGGTATCTCATCATCAAGTAAAAATGATATGCTAGAAAAAGTGACTTCTTTCCTGTTCAATAGGTAATTTGAACAGAGACAATTCTGGAATCGATGAATTATTAAGACACTCAAACACACAGCAATACGTTCTCCTGCGATTATCACACATTTTTCATTCATTTAGCGGTGCCGAAAAGCAGTGACGCGCGAACCTCGTGCGATGTTAGCCCCGACTGGCGCGCTGCGAAACGGGCCGAGATTTGTTTAAGTGTGCGTGCGGCGACGCATAGATACTTTGGCGCACACATACAAGCCACGCGCGGTGCGTTTGTATGAAGATAACGTACTTCCTCTCTTTATACTATGTCTGTACTTACTAATCTGTGGTAGATAGAAGCGGGATGTGGTTGCCATGGTAACAGTGTTAGTTTGCACAATTCAAAATTCAACAACAAACGAATAAACTCATAAAATCATCATAAAATAATATTTTACTGATTGAGAGTGATGTTATTTGCATTGGAAGAATTGTTGTCGAATTGTTATTAGTTTTGCTCTTGTAAAACATGTTACCGATACGTGATTTTATATTTACTACTATTGGTAAGTAGGTACACATCTTCGATCTGTGACTTCGCTACCTAATCTTTCCTAATCTCAATGATCAATGTTTTCTCATTTGAACATATAGCGTGATCGTAAACATTTCGTAAATATTGTATCTAAAGCAAAACCTACAGGATAATCTGCACAAACCTTGCTTGGCTTGACTGTTGCTACAACATGGTTAAAACGGGCCTGCTAAATACCATAAAAGGCTCCACTGTACTTTATAACCCACTCGTCAGAAGCGTCATAATGTTATAGCGTGTAGATGTCTTCATGTAGAACACCTGCAAAATGACAGAGCCAGCAAATGCATAGTTTTCGAGAAAATAAATAGTAAAGTTTCAAAAACTTACACATAATTATGAAATAAAATTAAAATGTTTTGACATTTTACCACAGACATTGAATGAATTTCACTCCTTGGTTGTTCTGTGTTACGTTGAGACGAGACAAAGTGACATCTCAACTTAGTAAAAGGCAATGAAAACTTAGGATGCAAGAGCGAGCGAAGCGAGCTCGGGACTTGGGGCACCCCGACTCGAACAGGTTAGGTTAGAAGGGGATGACGGGATCTTTCAGACCCCGTCATCCCCTCCATTCATCATTATCTTTTTTTGAACCATCCAGAAATAGGAGCCCCGCAAGGCGGGGCTCCGTCGATCACGCCTTACTTCGAGATGTGTCGTTGACATTGAAAATGCTCTTGACCTCGAAACTTGTCACAAGGTAATATTTTAAAAATTGAGCATATTTTGGTTTGTTGACCTTGACTTTTGGGGTGTTGACCTTGAATTTTGGGTTGTTGACCTTGTCCTTTGAAATTTCATTACCCATATTATTGTTTGGAAACCAATTTAGACCCGATGGCGACCGATGACGATGGGCTATGTGAAGTTTTATTTTTCTCAACTTATGTATTTACTGGTTTTGTGGATTTCAAAAATACACTAAGAAGGGTACATTCTACTAAAAAAAATAGCTACTATAAAAAATCGGTGGGTTATAAAGTACAGTGCTACCGTATAAATGGATTTCCATAAAAATCTATAAAATTTTCATGAAGTAAAAATAAATCCATTTATACCCAGAATAACCTAAAGTAATTACTTCACTTTTCGATTGCGGTCTATACCAATTTTTATTATCTTTCAGAGCACTATTATAACAAATTGGATTTGAAATGGGATGAAAATTCAGAAAATGCATTATCTGATTTCATCAACAACCCACAAATACTTATAATACAAGGCTATATGAAAAATGAAAATATATTTCTTCATACTAAAGTAAGTACTTATTATATATAAATATAATTATATATATTATATATTCTAAAACCTACTCTGAAAATTCAGAGTAGGTTTTGGAGTATCATAATTCTATGTACAATAAAAATATTATGTGTTCAATAAACAACAAGATCTATTATTTATCAGATTTGTGACAATATTTGAAACAGGATTTGTTTGCACAAATTGAGATTGTAGGTAATGTTTTTTTAATATAATATTTTGATTACATGCAAGGGTTTTGGTTTAATAAACAGATCGGGCAATAAGGTTTTGTTGATAAGTTTCCCATGGCAACAAAGAAGTTTAGCACTGAACAAATGATATCTTTTATTCAAACACTAAAAAGATTTGAATGCACATTGATTTACTTTTACTTTCACACTAGAATCTCAACTTTCAGATACAAGATAATAAAAACAAATCTATTGTATTTTACAAAACCTCTGCACAAGAGTTATTGAAAGATGATGCTGTGCACAATATTAATATATTGACTCTATCTAATAACACAGCCGAGTCATTATATCAGATTTGGAGACAAGTCTACACACCTCTGCTGGCCACAGTGAGTACATAGTTAATTTTTCCTACACAGTTTCATCTAATACAAATAGCTTTAAGTATTAGTTTATAGATGTAAGAAGCACAAACATGGTTTGTTGTGACAATGCTTGGTGGATGTATTTTGGCTGAGTGATGTTGATTATTGATGGTCTATAAATTAAGTTTTGATTTTCAGGGAAGTGACTTATATTCTAATAAACTACAAAAGAATCTGTCAGATCTAGAATCTAACTTAAGGATTTTAGCCCATGGAAGAGGGAATACTAACATAAATGGTAAGACAGTATCATAAATGTGAAACCCAATATTTACTGTGAAGGTCGAAATATCGAACCTTGTGGCATTCCTTACTTCTAATAAATTACCCATAAACTGTATCTTATATGTGAAATCCAATATTTACTGTGATGGTCCAAATATCAAACCTTGTGGTATTCCTAAGTTTTAATAAATTACCTTTATACCAGCACTGTTTTGAGTAGACATTTCCATCACAAAAAAGTGGGGGAAATAATTAGAGCTTTATCACAATGCTGTAGTAAATCAGTAATGAAACACTCCCTATTCCACTTCCTTTTTTGTGAATTTTGTTTTGACATTTCCATGTTTCCCATTTGCACAGTTGTGCTGTCAATTCAAGATGAACTGGAATACTGGAAAACATTGGGACAAAAGAAGGGTGCTAATAAAAAGGAAAAGGAGGCAGCATCTACTTTTTGTGAACTTTTCGAAGATGTAATGGAAGAAGTAAGGTAATTGAGTCATAATTTTTTTATCATAGTAAATTGTTTGATCTAAGATTTTCTTACTCATAGTGTGTCATACTTACAGGTAAAGGTAGGTAAGCATACAGGGTGTAAGGGACAGCCCTCCGCACACTGATAGCGTAAATTTAGTATATCATACTAAGATGACCGGTACATGAAATTCTTTCAGAAACGTTATGGGAATCCAATAACCCTGATTTGTTTTATTACCTCACACGTAATGGATCGTTACCGTGGCAAAACACGCGTAGCGAACGGCAGCGCAGCGAGCCTTCGGCCGCCGAATATTTCAACATCCATTGCTGATTTTTTTATTTTAGCTGTACTGTAACTTAGGTACCACCATCGAGCACAAAGCTCAAACTGCGGCCAAGAAACTGGGCATCCTAAATAGGGTGAAGCGATACTTTACGCCTGGACAGCTTTTAACCCTATACAAAGCGCAAGTCCTATCCTGCATGGAGTATTGCAGCCACCTTTGGGATGGCTCAGCCAAATATCAGCTTGCCGCGCTTGTCTCGGTGGAACACAGAGCTAAGAGGCTCATTGGCAACGTAAAACTGGTGGATGCCAAGCTTCACAGCTTGGCTCATCGCCGCAAGGTTGCCTGCTTGTCGGTCTTCTACAGATTGTACTTCGGTGAGTGTGCTCAAGAACTCGACGACCTCATTCCGCCGGCCCCCTTCTACCATCGGACATCTAGACGCACTGTAGGTTACCATCCCTACCTGGTTGCTATTCCACCAATTCGCAATAAGCGTTTCCAAATGTCTTTTGTGATGCGCACAGCAAAGGAGTGGAACTCTGCCTGCGTCTGTGTTTCCGAACGCATACAACCCTGACCTCTTCAAAGTGAGAGTGAACAGGCTTTTTCTGGGTAAGCTCGCTTTATCGTCGACTTTGTCACCTCTGACTTAGACTAGAGTCAAGAGCAAACCTATCTTAAATAAAATAAAAATAAAAAAGCTGTTTTAATTATATAAATGGAGTGCTGCGCACAGAAAATGTAATTTTACATTCAAATAAAGCAATAGTAACTGAAAAAACGATAAAAAAACGAACATTTTCCTGAGAAATTTTCCGGTGGAATATGATTCAAAATAAGGAGCTGAATGCACCCTGTTAGTTTGCGGAGGGCGGTACCTTACACCTTGTATACACAATGATATCTCGCTTCTCATTCCACAGAACACTTATGAATCCGTTCATAGAATTCCTTCAATATATTTTCAGGTCTATACATTCCAGCCCAATGGATGAGGTCAGAGAGTCAGCAGAAAATATAGGTGGAATTCTTGATGATATTTGGCGGATCTCTACCTCGCCATATGCACAAGATAGGATGGTTCATGTGTTTGATATTATTGGTATGTTATGTATCAATCAATACTTACTACATGGTTGAACTTGCAATCAGGTCCTTATTAATTGTTTTATCTATCTACATTAATTTCATTGCACTGCCCTCTGGTTTAGGTTGTCTTGTTAAATATCAATGGTCAAAACTTTTATTATTTCCTAAATCGCTTTTAGGTCATGAAATATGTTCAATTATACAAACGACATTGTCTACCGGTAATCTTTGGAAAGTCCACAATGGAGCCAAGGATAGTGAAGTACTAAACCTTCTAGCTGAGAGTTTCAAAGTGATTCAGACTTGGAACAGCGCCTGCGAATCGTTAACTGAAACATACTGGCCTAACTACGCGCTTCATGCGTGGAATGGAAAACCGTATGCGCCACCTTTTTGTTTGAACTTTCAAAATAGGTTGAAAGAGGTTGGTATCTCCATCATTGTTCGGGTTTCTTGGCTAAATAATACCTTTGGCTCAAATGGCAAATAAAGTTTTATGAATAAACTGACGCGTTAATTAAAACTTTATTTTCAGATTCACGACATTAGGTCTACACATTGTCAGTTGAATAAATTACTTTCGAACAATGAAAGATCACAACTGCAGACTCATCAAATTTTCGCGCCTTTTGAAAGTTAGTACCACCTTTTCGTTCCACTGATGTGTGTCTTATTGCTTCTTCTAAATTACCTTCGTTTTTATTTGTAGGTATTAATATTTGGATGTGTAACGGGCCGAACCCCGGATGGGATACAGCAGTTTCCAAGTTCTCAACAAGTTTACGTTCTGCTGAAACAAAAGTCGCTGAAAAGTTAAAACCCAGATTGCATAACATGTCTACTAAACAGGTAAAGTAAGACTAACGGTACTTACCTGCTATAAAACACCTAAATAATAAAACGTGTGCGGTCGGGGGACCCCCTTTGGGAACGAAGTTCCTTCTCACGTATGATTTAAAACAACATTTTCGCAGCCGCTGTCTTGGATTTACACTTTGACCTCACTATCAGCTATAATAATAGCACTCTCGAAAACCATGAAAACGATACCCATGATGAAAAATTTGAAAATTTTCGCAGCCGCCAACTTGGATTTTCATTTTGACTAAATTGATACTATCTTTTTCACTTTCTTACTAAAGAGAGAGAGAGAGAAATTCGCATACGCTTTTTCGTTACGTGACGATTTCTACCAGTTTTAAAGAACTTCGTTCCAGAATCAAAATTAAAACTAAATCTTGTCTAAGTACTGTCAATATTTCGATCATAATCATAAATCTTAGCTTTCTTCATTGTAGATGCTGTACGAATTCATGAGATACAGTGCACTAATAGAGCGACCTCTCGTAAAGCACGCACTCAACAACGAGCTAGAGATATTCGTGTCATCTCTTATATCAATGCTGAAGAGTGTGCAAACTCAGATGGATGCTGATGAGGTGGATGTCCAGATGTACCAGCCCCCTGAAATGTCCACTGTCGTACTGCAAATACAGTGGGCTAAACTCACAGAAGCTAAGGTAATGGCCAAAAGACATAATGGGCTCGCATTTAGAATTACTAAGTTAAAATGATGATGTGATCTATTAAAGCGGGTCTATTAACCAGTATGTACATATATGGACGACAATGAGGAGCTCGTGGCTAGATGATAACAGCGGCAGGGGTCAATCGTAGATTAAGCTACGCTAGCCGCGGTCGGTTCGTGGACCATCCATTACATATCGAGCCTCGAAAAACACGTTAAGCCGTTGGGCCCGGCTGTCATTCGTAGATTTTTGACAAACGTTATGGGTGGTCAGAAGCTCAAAAGTCTGACAATCTGTCTTATCAAGGGGTATCATGTTACACAGTAACTAGGTTGTGGAGATCAGATAGGCAGTCGGTCCATGTAAAATACTGGTAGTCAGCTGCATCCGATTAGACTGAAAGCCGACCCCAAACATACCTATGTAGTTGGGAAAAGGCTAGGCAGATTTTTTTTTTTTTTTTGATGGGAAATCATCAAATGACTCCTCCCGCTCTGGGCGGAGCGGGAGGGCGTGTCAGACTTTTACTGACTAAAACCCACCCGTGTTCCTTCTGTTGCCTGTGCCGGGGCCACGGTAACTCTTTCGAACAT
The DNA here is from genome assembly GCA_947568875.1 of Fissipunctia ypsillon. NCBI lineage: Eukaryota > Metazoa > Arthropoda > Insecta > Lepidoptera > Noctuidae > Fissipunctia > Fissipunctia ypsillon. The sequence continues at coordinate 11,050,175 of OX387651.1, forward strand.
CCCGCAACCCCGGCTGGAGGCAGATTTGGATTTATATTGACGACAATAAACGAAACTCGCTCGACCCGAATCCGTTCTCTATGTGTTCTGCGCTTAAACCTATGAAACATTCCAGGTGAAAGAAATCAAAATATGTGCAGAGAAGTACTTGAAAGAATTTGACGGTAGTTCTGAATTGCACAGTCTTGCTACAAAAGTGCTGAAAGATCTGAAAAATATGTACACACAACTACATGAAGAGTGGTGTCGCGATCTGCAGGTGATTAAATAAATATAATAATTATGCTGTTTACAGTTACGTGCAAAAATATGTATATTAAAAAAAAAAACTTACTGTCGCGAAATTCAAGCGCGATGTTCTTCAAAGATTGATCTTTGTTTGTAATTTTGAATAATTTACGAACCATCACTCACTTCAGTCACTTCTGAATTTAGCTGATAGTAACTTTTTGCACGTGATTGTTTTTAACCGACTTCAAAAAAAGGAGGAGGTTATTGTTACAATGGGTTATGTAAAACTACAGTTAAAATATTCTTTAGGTGCAAGCAAAGAACGGGTCCCTCCAAATATCTACAGACAAGCCGGTAGTGGAATTCAGCAGCAGTACTCGTCTGATGGTGGTGAACTTCAACCCAGGTCTGGTTCGCGCTGAACTAGAGGCACGTGCACTTGCAGCGATGCATCTGCCACCGCCGCCCGCTGCAGCTGCGCTTGATACACTCAGCAATGCGCTGGCGCATGCACGGCCGTTGCAACAGGTATAAAGCTTAAAGAAAAATGAAAGAAAGGAAATAAATTTATTTGCGCTTAACAAGATGCAAAGAAAAAACACAAACTAAAAAAAACAAGTTGGGGGGGGGAATCAATGCGCCACATCCACGCAAAATGGCCATCGCTCAGAATATTGCTGTGACACTATGCGAGGCAGAGCCACATCGCTGGTTTGCCAAATAATTTGTTTTATCAGGTTAAGCTACGCTTGCCCCGGTCGGCTCGTGGACGGGTGACCATCGTTACATACCGAGACCCCTCCGTGCCTCGGAAAGCACGTTAAGCCGTTGGTCCCGGCTTTCATTCTTGAATCTTTGACAGTCGTTACGGGTCGTTAGAAGCCTGTCTTACCAAGGGGTATCGTGTTACCCAAAAACTGGGTTGTGGAGGTCAGATAAGCAGTCGCTCCATGTGAAATACTAGTATTCAGCTGCATCCGGTTTGACTGGAAGCCAACCCCAACATAGTTGGGAAAAGGCTAGGCAGGTTACCTTTGGAACTTGAACTGTAAATAACCTTCGTAATATTTATTTTCATTAATTTCGAAACCACTTTTGTGATATTAAATCATTATTCAGACTTTGTCCAAGTTTTCGAAAACCCAGAAAACAAAATTAATACATTTATTTCAAGCGTAATTTTACAGTGCTAATAAAGGTGTATTACGTTTATGACGTTATTTTAAACATTGGGATGCTGTTATCATCATGTTTTCAGGTGGCATCTTTCCACAACACTCTGGGCGAGCGCATGATCCCGTCCACCCGTCCGATGATGTTGCAAGCAGCACTGGACTTGTCCAACTTAGTCCAGGATCAGAAGGCAGTTTACTGGGACGACGTCGAACAACTAACTAACTACACCGAAAAACTCAAGAAAACTGTTTTAAAGTTAGAAACACAGGTAATTCTTCCTGTCCTTACTAACTCCGTGCTTCATAATAATTATTTATTTATTAAAACTTTATGCACAAGTAAAAAAAAATTGTCCAAAGGCGGAATCCTGAGGCATTTTCTACCAGTCAACCTTAGGGTTACGCAGAGACGAAACATGCCAGGTGCAACATAAAAGATAGATAGCTCAAAAATAAGTCAAAGTCAAATCATTTATTACAAATAGGCACATAAAAGTCACTTTTGAACATCAAAATGTACAAAAAAATTGAATTGATTCTAGTCGCCCCTTCCAAAAGGTAGTTTCATATGGAGAAGAATGGACAGGAAACTCCACCGTTACTCTTTTAAAATGTTTTACAATATTTTATTTACATTTATTAAATAATTATAAAATACAAAAATAAATACAACATATATATTTATACATACATACATATAAAGAGAAATAACAATCAGTTGAGGGAGAAAACGAATCCAGCACTTAAACTTCTGCCAACTTCTTACGTGTTCACGTACCTTCCTTTTAAGAGATAACCGACTGGTTGTCATCCTGATATAATATCTAGCTTCATCAGCCAAAAGACGGGTACTGCCGGACATAGGCCTCCCCCTGCGTGTCTAATATGTATATCTTACAAGTTTGATTGCTGTCTTACAGGCAATGAAAGTTTTGTAAAGAGAGTTCAAGTTTGTATAACAGTTTATTGATCATTATTTTATCGTTCTATTTCAGAACACTTATTTAACTGGCCAACATGTAGCGATCAGAAATATTGTTCAGAAGCTGATAGAGACCGAACTTTTGGCCAAACAATCTGAATGGAAAAAAGGTGTCAAAGAAATGAGAGATATTATAGAAACGGTGGGTATTCTAATACGATTTATTACATTATAATATTCTGATTCATAAATAAGTAAAGGTACGCACTCCAGACACTTTCTTTTGACCCCTTGCTCTTCATGAAACAGATCCTATAATCAGTATACCTACCTATTTCCATTTTAACGTTTTGACTCGATATAACATCTCCCTTCCGCATTTGAATATTCTCAACTCACTTACATAGTTTCACCTTGCAACTAACTGATGATTAGGTGTGGATGGAAAACAGATAGTCCAGCGACATTGATGACCATCATTATTTTCTCATACAAGTATAGTACTTTACAATTCTTGTTATTTTTTTACAGGTGGAATCTAACGGTTACAAGAACACAGAATTGTGGCGATCTCATTGGGACTGGCAGCTGTACAAGGCGCTTGAGTATCAGTACATAAAGACGCTGCTTTCGCTACATAAGCATTTCCCGCATGTCAAAGTTGATCTGGTTTTACGGTAAGTAATTATCACAACTGTTTATTTATATTTTTGTAGGTATAGTCTATGGCAGGCGCCTTACTTTGTGTAAAATATTTCATCACTACTGCTCTCAAAATGGTGAAGGAAAACATCATGAGAAAACCGACATGTCCTAGAACCAAAAATTCGAAGACATGTGATATCTACCAACCCGCACTGGGCCCGCGTGGTGGATTACGGTCCATTCCCTCTCTTCGAGAGGAGGCCGGTGTCCCAGCAGTGGGAACATTATAGGCTGATTATGCTATAGTCTATGGACCTTAGTCATCTAAAGAAAAGACCAACTAACGACTTGAATTTTGTAGTCTGTACCTGTGACGGGACTTTTAAAAGACTCAAAAATTAATGAAAGCTACCTGAATTTCTTATATTTGTAGGTAGATTTAATAATTATTTGGACCTTTGAAAGACCCGTCGCAGTATCTGGGGGCAAATTGTTTCTGCATATCTTCAGTAGGCTAGCAAAGTTAAAAGTATAAATAAGTAAGAGAGAGAGCGGTTCCGTATAATATAAAGTCGGAAGTTAATCAATGATTATTCTCCAAAGGTTACAAGTACATCGTTTGTCTGGCAGATTTTAATTATGTTTAATTACGTATCAATAACCGTTTAACTAATCTGAAACTTTGATCTTAGATCTAGTTTTAGCTAATCATCAGTTAATGGCATGTTGCATGAGGAAGACTTATTGACCTCGTTTATCTGTTCGTGGTAAATAACCAACGCATATTATATCAAGCATGAAATTACGAAACACGTTTATATTGAGAAAAACATTCATATCAGTCGTATGAGTGCGCTTTTAGTTTATATGCACGTTAATAACCAAGCTAGAATATCAGACACTTAGGAATAAAATGACACGCAGTGTTGACTGATCTCTATTTAATATAACTGACAACGCTATATTTGTCAAAAAATTACATGAATAGAATAGAACACTCTTTATTGTACACTATAAAAATTACAGATATAAATAATTTTACACATAGGGTGACACAATGGGCGGCCTTACTGCTAAAAGCGATCTTTTACAGACAACCTTTGGATGGATTAAAGGGAGAAGGAGAGGCAGTACTGTAGGTAGTCAGTGGTGCACCAGTTATATACATAATAAATACATACATACCATAATAAACATGAAACAGAAGCAGGGAACTTTATGTAATGAATTGATTGATGATTGTCACATTTTCACGACTGGTGCTATTTAATAAAGCAAAAAACTATGGAATTAAATACACAAAATTATCAGATTGTCGGATTGTCGTCTGTTACCTATCGCCTGTGTGTCCGTGATGGTAGCGTACACATGAAGTGATTCATGGTTATTGTTATGCCGTAATAACAGAGAGTAAATAGAGCTTAATTAGTGCCAAAAATTAAAAAAAAAAGTGTCTCTTTAGGTTAATAAAGACCATTTTTTCTGTGTTTTACTCTTACCACAAGCCGCGTAAAAGAACTTCGTTCCAAAAAGATGACAAAACACTTCTGAACATGTCTGTACTTTTACTATGAATATAAGTTTACATACATTTTTTATATTGTTCCACTGCGAATTCACACAAATAATTTGTACTGGCATGACAGGGCCAAACACGCACTGTTAATACATATAGCATTTATAAACAGAAAAGTTCGCTTTCTATAAGAACTAATTTGTATACGCTGCCATAACGCCAGTCGGAATATAATATAATTCAAGTCTTTTTTCTATATCTCCGTTCCTTTATGAGCAATTATTATGAAATTTAGCATAGCGCGCGCTCTATTTGGGAACTATTTTTGTGCGTTAATTCCGTTGTTTTAATATAAGCCGTTTTCAAGTACGGCCATGTGTACGCTAGCTTGATCGTTATGCCAGCGTACACAGTAAAAATCGTCTTGTGATAAGTCCGTGATAAGGCCTGTCGTACTGTATGGATCGGAATGCTGGGCCGTGAAGAAGACTGATGAAAAAAGATTGCATGCAGCGGAGATGAGAATGTTGAGATGGATGTGTGGAGTGACGAAAATGGATAAAGTAAAAAATGAGTATATAAGGGGAAGTTTGAAAGTGGCGCCAGTGACAGAAAAGTTGAAAGGAAATCGCTTGGCTTGGTATGGGCATGTGAAGAGGAGGGTGGAAACGCATGTGACTAAAAGAGTGATGAATATAAATGTTGATGGATGGAGAGGGAGAGGAAGGCCAAAGAAAATATGGATGGATTGTGTGAGGAATGATATGAAAGAGAAGGGAGTGAATGATAGCGTGACTTTTGACAGGGGAAAATGGAAAGAGAAAACGTGTTGCGCCGACCCCTAGTAACATGGGACAAGGGCAGGAAGATGATGATGATTTCTGAAACCAAAGAGGTACTAATTTTTTTTTATAGTGCACTAATGAAGCTCTATTTATAGGAAACTAGCTTCCGCCCGCGACTTCGTCCGCGTGAAATTTCTTGTTCCCCCGACCCACCCCGTCGCATCGCATCGCCTGCCCGCGCTGTTACTTCGTTTTCGCTTAGCGCTCGTTCTTCCTTTTTTTTTGTTTTTGCTCAGCTTCTAAGGGTCCTAGCGTAATGTTACATACCCTATAGTCTTCCTCAAGAATTGGACTTTATAATGCAAAAAGAGTTTTTCAAATCCGACTGGTAGTGACAGAGATTAGTGCGTTCAAACAGTCAATAAAAAATAAAATGTGTCGGTAACTAATAGACTAAGCGCATTTTTCTTACTTTAAGCATTTTTATACCCGTCGTAATTTCTAAACGAAAGGTCCGAATTGAATAATTCAAACCGGAATTTACATGTAAGTACTTAATCAGCCTTAATGATGAAACTATTTATTTGGATAAGGATTAATACCATGTTTATGAAAACACCTTCGCAAGTAATGCATTATTTTACAACAAATTTGATTACCATTAAAATGTTATAGTGAGCCAACCTTAAAAGATAGACATATACTATCGCGGACTTTTTTTAGAACTTTTTAAGAGGAACAATCTCATCATACATAATTTTTGCGTAACTTTAACCGTTTACGCAGCGCACGCAACGGAAGCTCGCAAAAGGAATAAATTTTCCCCGTTTTTGCAACATTTTTCATTGATGCTCCGCTCTTGTTGGTCGTAGCGTCATGTTATATAGCCTGAGATAAATCTCCCTCGCCGCTCGCCGCTCGCTCTCCATCCGCCTCGATAAATGAGCTATCCAACACTAAAAAAGTTTTTCAAATCGAACCAGTAGTTCCTGAGATTAGCGCGTTCAACCAAACAAACAAACAAACTCTTCAGCTTTATAATATTAGTATAGATAACAACCGCGAATTACATCATGAGTCCGCTACCATCACGGACACTCGCCTGACGGGTTTATTACCCGACTGCGCATTTGCAAAGACAGGGCTATGTTTTTAATAGGTCCCTGGTAGCATCTGGATGAAAGTGGCCGAGGATCTAGCTAAATGCTGTGCAATGAGGGAGGCCAATGTCCAGCAGTGGTCTGCTTTAGGCTAAAATAAATGTTGATAATAAAAAAAAAACTGGTAGAAAATGCTTCGGACATTAAGTCCGCCTTTGTACAGTATTTTCTTACTTGTGCATATAAGCCATGCATGATATTAATATTAAATATATTTTATTTTCTAGCAGTTGAAAGCGACTAATAGATAATTCAGTGTGAAAATAGTAAGATGTTTACTTTATAATTAAGTCATCTTTCCTTGTTTATTCATTAAATCGCTCACCGTCCGCTTAGAACTGGTCTTGCGGTAAGGTCTAATGCCAACTGGAATATTGATATGTTGCGGTGAATGATAATTATGTCATTTGATTGGTTACACGGGTGGAGGGATGCTCAGTAACCATTAACTGACAATACATTCAGCCGTGTAACCAATCAAACGTAAATCGAATTTTGAGACTCACTATTGAACTATCTCATAATTCTGCACATGCCATAAGTTGGTACTTGTTGTTATTAAGTAAACAAATTGATAATTGCATGTTATTAAACCAAATCGAATTTCAGAAAAACGATTTCTTATCATTCTGTGTTCTAAGTACTAAGTAGTTACTTCATGTACCCCATAAGGTACACAGATGAATACTTTAGGAAACCTGTAAGAATGATCACAGAATTCGTCGTTATAACATAAAACAAACCTGTAAAATAACCTTTTTATTATTGTGATTTATATTGCATCCTTTGTTGGAGATCCCAAATAAATAAATAAATAACACTGACCTAAGGTTTAAATTACAATAAAACATCTCTGTTCAGAGGTTACGCAGTTCGCGTGCAACCAGCGATAGAAGAGCTTCGAGTTCAGCACTATCATCAGCTGAGGCGCCTCGTCTCCATGCCAGCACAGTTCGTCGGCCTGCAGAAAAATATCACTGACAAACAGTCCATCTTTGCTGCTATCGTTGAGAAGTAAGTAACTTTGTTTAATTTTCTGTAATTTAATTGTCAGTGCTGTGTTTTAAGACCAACTAGACATTAGTGCCTTTGCAGCATTGATAGCAATTTATGTTCTTCTTATAAGGACCGGCGCACACCAGGGAAAGTGCAGCTTAGCGGGTTGACCGCTGCCAAAAAATATTAATTAACATTGCGGACGTTTACATAGAGTCGAAAATAAACAACTTATTTACTAGCTAGAGCATCAAAGTGGCAGACGCGAAAGACACATCATCTGCCTAGCCTTTTCCCAACTTTATTGGGATCGGCTTACAGTCTAACTGGATGCAACTTAGTACCAGTATTTTACTTCGAGCGACTGCTTAACTGCCCTCCACAAGACGCGTGGTCTAAATAAAATGTTTTTCGGTTTCGTATAACCACTAAATTATATACTAAACTCTTTTTGCAATGTTAAGGCACAGCTGGCTAGGCAACAAAGCAGTAACCCAACTCGAAGCAGCCCTTTCATCCCTGGAAGCGTCATGTGCGTCGTGGACGCGGCGCGCGGCGTTGGCGTGCGTACCCGACCTCGACGCGTTATGTAAGGAACACCTTACAGAGCCGATACATTGGGAGAGCAACTTTAAAGCCTGCAAGGCGTATGGACAGGCGGTCGCTAAGATGACTTTGTGAGTTGAAGCATTTTACAGTTTAATTTTTTGGGACGAGATTGACAAAATAGAGACTTGTAGGCAAAGGGATTAGGAAAACCAAACCGGTGTTTTAGTTTTTTCAATGCAGCCATGATTTTTTTTTTTTTTTTTTTCAAAATGTCACCCTGAAGTGAATGGTGCTATACATGCGATTGTGACCAACCAGTTAACCCTTAATCGGGCACCGAGCATCGGTTTGAAAGAGGGGTTGGAAAAGTGTTGTGTACTGATTATAATATATTCAGAAATTGATTAAAATATTTTTTTATTTTTTACTCTTGGTTTTTTTTATGTAAATTTATGTGGGAGCTATTCTACCATTGCCCAATTAGAACAATTCTAATTTAGATAAACTAAAATTCACAAATAGAGCAAATCTCTCTATTTTTCATAAATAGGCTAGTATAATCCAGGTAAAATAAATAACAGTATGTTTAATTCGTTCGGAAATACTCCATGACCGATAGTCTATGACAAGATGTGGGATTATTGCAGTCACGGCCTGGTTAAAAAATTAAAATGTATGTGGGAGCCATACTCCCACGGTTTTATTAAGGGTTAATGCCCAAAACGGCCCGATTGGCTGTTCACAATCGTGTGCTGGTGCCTACGCTTATGTATGAAAGCGAATGTTGGGTGTGGCAAAACAAGCATGAAAGTAGAATAAATGCTGTGGAAACGCGTTCCTTGCCAAGCATGTGTGGTGTGACTATGAATGATAGGCTGAGGAATGATGTGATAAGGCAACGGTGCGGTTTAAAAGAAGATGTTGTGACAAAAATTTAAGAGTATGCTTAGATGGTTTGGTCATGTTGAGAGGATGAATGAAAGTCGACTAACAAAAGGTATTTACAAGGCAGATGTGAGTGGAATCGCCGGGAGGGGACGCCCTAGGAAGATATATAGTGATCTTATTGGTGATGTTCTTCAGAAAGGTCAGGTGCGTAGTATTCGTAACCAGCGTATGTGTATGACCAGATGTATGAACGTAAACGAGTCAAAAGGAGTATGTAAGGATCGTAGCAGGTGGCGTTCTGTAGTTTCTGCCGACTCCCATGGGAAGAAGGCGTGAGTTTATGTGTGTATGTCACCCTATATAATTGCACCAAACGATAGCTTTGCACTAAAAGATCATACAGGGATGTAATCAGATAAATGATTCTAAGCCCACCAGAGTCCGTTACACCGTGTATAAATAAATAATCAAATTAACTTTCAGCGAGGACGAAAAGATAGAATGGATATCAGTTGGTACAACAACTTTACGGCGTGAGTTCGAAGCTCAAGCGCGAAACCTTTGGGGCTGTCTGATGACGTCACTAGTGGCCAGTTGTAGATCAGATGCAGCAAAGATAGATGCGTTCGTGGCCTCTGCAGCTGTGATGTTGGAGAACCAAGCCTTGCCTAAAAATGCGAAGGAACTTGCTGAAATGAGTGCTACGCAGCAAGCCTTGCAGCAACAAATGCCCGAAGTAAGGATAAGGATGTTACTGAATAATACAAGATGAAAATCTTAAGTATAGTCTTTGCAAACTCCAAGTCCGTCTATTTGACTTTTATAAACATTGCCATAACGTTTAAATTACGATGATAAATATGCGAAATGCAAAAACTATACTACTTAATACAAGCTTTGTTTAACTTTATGTAGATGGAAAATACAGTAGAGGCGCTGAAACGCAAAGGTCATATGCTGCGAACGTGGGGAGGGGATTCATCCGTGGATGGAACAATGAAAGAATGGCAGAAGATACATGAACTGATGCTTAGTCAACAGAAAATGTTTGAACATCAGGTATGAATAAAACAGGAGGCAATAATACATTACTCGATTATTGCTATGTTAAAATGAGCAGGCTGGTAAAGAAAAGTACCTAACATTCCATTATTTATTTACTTGTAGGCTGAAATAGTAAAGTCAAGTTTGAGCGGTGAATGGGATAACTTGAACACAAGTGTGGAAGCGTGGACGTCTCGGTGGACGCAAGCTAAACCACGGCTAGACGATACTCACGGCGTGAACTACGCAGAAATGCTCGATAGATGTCGCTCCGTGTTCGAGGCGCATGAGAATTTTAACAAGTTTGTCGCGGATAGAGATGCGTTGATGTAAGTTTCCGTATTATGTTCCTATGTTTATGCTTACGTTTGTAAACGTTTCTTAGCAGGTGCTTGCTTTGGCTTACATGTGTTCCTGTCTCTATCATGCACTTGTAGTTAGACAGTTGTGCGACAGTGATAGGAATAACGCTTAGCCAAGTACGTGCTAAGTAACGTTTACAGATCTCGAACTAATTTTATTTAAAAAAGTTGGTTGTCTTCACCTAGACAAAGTTCTTCCAATAGTTCTGTTATGAATTCGCATTTTAATAAAACTTACACTAAAATGATAAAATATTTCGTCCTTTACAGAAAAGAGTGTGCAAAATTCCAAATGAATGTAGAAATATCCGACACATGGGAGCAAGCTGAAAAACTCATGGCTGAATACGTCAACTTGTGGACTCCGCTAAAAGAGTATAATGAAGGTGATTTACACGTTTTGAAAAAAAAAAAACCGTTCACACATACCAAACATTCATACTGTCTGTTTTGTTCTTGGTATTTTATTTATTTATTTATATAATCGCTTACAATTACTATCATTACAGGTACAACCCAATGCAATAGTGAAGCAAACCTAACAACAACAACAACCTATTTTCTAAAACTTATTACATATAATGTTATCCTTGTGAATTCACTCCGTGTACAAGCAAAAATATCTATCTCCGCTGCTACAAGGTTAAGAGTACGAAGCGCCCGCGTCAGGGGCGCCTCATTCAACAGAAAATCATCCATCGTATCAATGAAGCAGTATCCATTAACAATTTGCAAATCTATCTTTCTTTTAGAGTTTGAATCCATCGCAGACCAGGAGTGGATAGTATTCCAGAAAAAGATACATTTGATAGAAGAGTTTTCAGTAAAGTGGAAAGGTCGTTTGGAACCATTTACTATGGTTACCTTATACATACAACAGGAGTTGGAGAAATATTCGGTAATTAATTTTGAATATCTACTCCCAAGTTAAAATATGGCACATAAGGTGGGGAAAAAAAATACTGGCTTTTCTACCGTTGCCAATACCTAATTGGTAATATTTATTGATTCAATACAGACTTATACTGTCTAGTTTGGGGCTCACTGGCAATGGGGATGATGCCTGGGTAAAAAAAAAGAAATTCTATTTAGTCCGTCATTGCGTCAGTCAGACAATAAAAAAATATTAGACACGTATTTTTTGCTTTATCATATTAATAAAAAAAATACTTAGATAAAACGTATTAAAGTTAGGGAGTGGGGGCTCGCTACTTCACAACTCAGTATAAAATTTAGCAAGGCGTGACGTCATGCCACATTTTAACCCATTGTATCTCCGTTATATTTTGTAATCAAAATATAACGGAGTAACGGAGTAAAAAAGGAAAAAATACGACTTTTTATTTTTTTAATAATCTACCTGACGAACAATAAATAATTTTTTAGTCACTATCCCTATTTTCACTGGCTATGTCACCTAGCTGTAGCTGATATTTTAAACAACTTGTGACATGTCAACTTGTTTTTAACCCGTGTACATGCTTATGTATTACCTGGATGACAAAGAATTTTTTATTTCTAACTCCCGTACAGCGGAAGGAGATCTACGTCATGATGCTCTAACTATGGCCTATGTAATTCATCATTAGACCTACCTATTTCCGTACTCTCGCTTACACCCGTATTGAGGCCGCATTATTTACGTCTGAAACCTGTCGTTTCGGCGTATTATTGCCATCGTGACTCCTAAGTGTCCCACTATTGAGTACCACCTAGTTATTTATATCACCTCGGTGTATTGCAGCTCACATACATGTTGAACTAGTGCAATGACATAATTACACATATGTTCAAAATGTAGACTTTGGTGATATCATCAGCCTCCATAGAAGTTGACACGTGAATTTAATTTCAGACATCATTCGACAATTTTTGCGAGACCTTAGAATATAAAAACCTTTATAGTTTAAAATGGAGCTGTTCTTGGATGCATTTTAGCTGTTATGCAGATGATAATAATTTCTCAAGGATCCTCCTTTGAACTCTTCTATCAAATAACAGACTAAATAATAATACTGATGTCCTGGGTTCGATTCCCGGGTCGGGCAAATTGTTCTTGGGTTTTTTCCATCTGAAATTTGTCAGTAACAACCCGGAGTCTGGATTTGTGCCCGGTTGATGGCAATAGGCTCGCCCCCTATTACACGGGACTCAAACAAAACGAAATGTGGGTGTACTATTGGTACATATCTGCCCAACCCTTCGGGGATTACAGGCGTGATGTTATGTTATGTGTTGTGTTATAATAATACTCATACATATTTGAACAGGATTTGGCTCCCTTACTAAAATATCTTCGGGGCAACGAGTTTACCGAACGACATTGGCATGAGGTATTCAGTCTTCTGGAAATGGAGTTTAAGACACCGGACACGTTGCAAGTCAGAGATCTTTTAACTTCTGCGATGAATATCAAGAAACATATCAAGTCCCTACAGGTAATTTACAGCCATCACACACTTCTTCAATATATTGTATTATTATTTCAGCTCTACAACTAAAAGTACCTACAGATGTTACAAAAAATCCATATGTTTTCAAGATGTTCGAGACATCCAAAAAGTACAGCAATAACGGATTTGATTTATGTTCTTATTATGATGTGGAATATTAGCTTAAATATTTGAAAAATGTATCAGTTGCGCAGCTACAATTATCATTAGAGGGAAGCCGAAGAAAAAATTGTTCAGTTTTCATAAACTCTGACAAAAAATTGTAGGCGTTTTTTTAAAGTTTTTAATCTTACGATAACTCTTTTAAACTGATATTTAATATAATGTGACGTGATGTACAGTTACAGACGCAGGTGTACCATATTATTTGGCAATAGTAGACATTAAGAAGAGTGGTGGTACCGAAGGGAAGCCTATAGGAATCGTGTTATATGAAGGCTGCGCCCCTGAAATGTATATATATACACATAAGTAAAAAAACTTAAATAGCGAATTCGAACAAACTTACACCTAGTAAATTCTTAGCTTGCGAATAAATTTTGATTTTTTGACAGGGGTTCCATACAGAACTATCAGACGTGGCTTTGATTATATGACCCCAGAAAAAGGCAATAGTTTACACTCAATAACTTCTACTTATAAACACTCGTTTCCCTGATGACTTGGTACATTACATTACGATTATAACTTTTATAGAAAATCTGCACAGCTGCATCCAGCGAGTCTGCAATCAGGAATGCTCTCAATGAGCTAGAAATTTGGTTCGCGGGCGCACGATTTAATATTATGTACTACAACGATAAAGCGAAGCGACCCACACCTATAGTGAAAGACTTTAAGGAAATTCTAAGTAAGGTGAGTTTTGAGGATGTACTATCGTTTGTTAGTTTTCTCGTGTTGTTAAAGGGGTTTTGGGGAGGGGGGGGGGGGGGGGTATTTTGTATGAACCAGTGACATGATTTTTTTTTTTTGAGAGGCCACTAAATTCGTTGTTGCTAACGTATAGTGGTATATAATAATAATGACTCTTAAAAGAACTTTGCCCTAAGTAATATCGGAGCTGAGATATATGATATCGAAGCAGGTAGAATTTCAACATCATGTCGTATAATAAAGACGTAACCCTGTAAATGTATTGTGAACTAATACAGCACGTATGGCACAATACATATATTCATAAACTTACGCATGTTATTTCAGGAGTATGTATGGTATTATTATACGATAATTAAATAAAAAACAATAATACTACAAAATCACTATATTTTTACACAAACCTTAATTAGTTAAATAGATTTAAAACGACTTGTCGGGTGTTCTATGGTTCTTCAGACAGGTTTCATGTCTGATTATTATGTCGAGAAACTGCGCTGGAGGAGACAGATTTTCTTGACCCTCCACCCTAAATACCATGCTATAGCCATAACGTGGGAACAACAACCTAGTGTGCGTTTCCCTAGAATATAAGAACAATAATGTCCTATTATGACATTTATTCCCTGGCACCCTCGTTGTATCAAAATATACACATAGTATATTCTGCTAGATCCATGACGAGCCTGTATCCTGCCCCTCATGATAATCGGGATTCCTTCTTCTAAACTCGTTTATATGGAGTTCCTTAAATATTTCTATTAAATACGTTCCGTTTTTGATATGCTTACTATAATAGTAGCGAGCTTGATGAATTTGGTAAGTACCCGAAGCTTATATGACGAGGTAATCCGCACTCAATACTGGAAATTCATCGCCATCAGGGATTACAGCATTTATAGGCTGAAAATGAGCTCGTCTTTGATTAAGATTATTATCTAAGACATATTCACCTAGCCGATTCTGATCATAATTATTTTCTGTTATTCTACTTATTATTTCATTGACTAGTCTGTGATCGGTCAAAGGCGTACCGAAAGCGTTTAGTAATGCTCCTGCAATTTTTATTTCATCAAACGAGTGCGTCGCAGCTACATTGAAGTTTTGAGATCGTAGCTGACGAAATTGAATTTTTAATCTACCGTCTACTGTTTCTACGACCCAGCGACACATTGTGACTTTCCTAGACTCATTAGCCTGATGTACATACACTCAGCTGGTGTTCTGCTTCATCTTTTGTGGCTGGCATATGTGTGCGGTACCCACAGAACTTCACTGTTTCTATGCAGTCTGAAGCCTCTGTCCAAGATTAGCACATCGTCTGTGTGGAAGTAGCAGACTTAGTTGCTTCGTATAATCCATATACAAGGTGGAACAGGACGATTGACAATCCTTTAAACCACGTAAAGAGAATCATGTTCTTTACCCGTATACAAAAAAATCAATCAAATCCAATGAATACTTTAGCCACAGGAAATTATTTTTCAGTTTCTTATTTTTCAACATCATGTAGATCTGAGTCCGTAACAATAGGTAAACATTGCCGCCGCCGCGCCCCGCACCCCGCACCGCACCGATAAAGCGTGTTTACTTTTTATGCAGTTGCTTCTGCTATTTATTTTGTTTGAAAACTGCAATTTTTAAAATTTCTATTAACTACTAATCTTCGTGTTTTAAAATGTTTCGATGGACTAGTACTGTGCTCGTTTTAATTTAATGTCGTACGTCCAGATCCACATTGTATATCAATTATATGACCATCGGGGCCAACTAGCAGAAATAGTTTCAGTAGGTGACGGAATTTATGAAGGCTATAAGATTTTCTTTGAAAATAGTAATTACTGCTTTTTTGCAAGTAAACGGTATGTGCCGTCTAGTATAATTATGGCTCTACGATCACATAAAGGGGCAACTAGATTTCGAAATAGAGCATTTGGAATGGATAGACATCGGGATATAACCTCTTCACGGGTCATGTGGATAAAGCCCAAGGGCTGTGGCACGAATTCTGCGATTAAATCTTGTCTAACCAGTCGCAGTCTTCTCAAACGTCTTTCTGGTCATAATAAATATCTTACACAGTCTTTCATTTGAGTCCCCAGTGTGAAGTTTAGCAAGGAGTGTCGCAAGGGCTGTCTTTGGCATTTTTCTGTACCGCTGTGTGAGACTTGGTATTCTATGAAGTATTTGTTCAAAATGTTCTTTTGAAAAACCTATGTTATAATAAAATACACCATTATTTATGGATGATAGTTTTCAAAGTCTAAAAACCTTACGTTTCCTCAAAATATCCATCATGTCTTTAACTTGTGCGGCCGAGAAAGTACTAAATACTCGGCGTGTACTCGTTTCAATATTTTGCCACAACTCTGAGTGCTCTTCACATATACGTATCCCACGTGGTAAATAGAAACATTTTTCTTGAAGGATTGTAGCCCTTATATCAACGTGAATTCTCTGAAGATTTCTGTTGACGCAGTCAGCAAAAACACACAATTGCGAATTAAATGGTGCTCGCATGTACCCAGGTATTTCTATCATTTGCGGTCTACTTATTTGCACTTCTTGATCTACGAGAAGATTAGTTTATTTATTTATTTATTTAATCTTTTCACACTTAAAAAAGTACAAAGGCGGACTTAATGCCTTAGGCATTCTCTACCAGTCAACCAAGGGTGGTGAAGAGATCAGATGGCAGGTGCTCTGTTAGGAATGGGACAATTTGTACATAAATAAGTTATAAACTTATAATACACATACATACATATTTACTACAATATATACCTATAATATATAGCTATATTATATATATACATTATATACAAATTCAAGAGAGAGGTTTTGAGATGACTCTACGCTATTTATTTTGAAAATAACTCCGCAATCTCCGCTTAAATGCATACCGACTGGTGGCCGTCCTGATGTCAAGAGGTAGCGCATTCCAAAGAAGAATGGACTGAATATGAAAGGAAGAATGAACAAAGTCAGAAGTATGAGAAGGACAGAGTAGGAGAAGATTGTTAGAAGAACGAAGATTCTTAGCGTGTGAAGAACATAGATATTGGAAGTGAGACACTAGATAAGAAGGAGGAGTGGGAGAGTTAAGAAGGGAGAAAAGCGTGGTCAAAGCACGCAAATTTCTTCTCTGGCGAATGGGCATCCATTTGAGCTCAGACCTGTAGCTCGACACATGGTCATATTTTCTGAGGTTGAATATGAACCGGATACAATTGTTAAGCAGTCTGTCAAGCTTATCCAGCAACACCGCATTCAAGTCATAGTAGCACACGTCACCATAGTCAATGATACGGTAAATCAAATCTGCACAAGCATAGTCTTCGTCTTAGCGGGCAAAAAGTTTCTCAGACGATACAGGGATCGTAGAGTACCGTTGACCCTTTGACTAACATTAGAGACCTGGCGCTGCCAGCTAAGCGTCGAGTCAAGATGCAAACCGAGATCTTTCACAGTAGGGGTAATGGGTATGACGGTACCATTGAAAATGAGAGGAGGAAGAGAGCTAAGCGTCACCCTACCCATCATGCGCGAGCTTCCAATTACAATGGCCTGACACTTTGGAGGGTTCACTGACACCCCAAAACTATCAGACCACTTTTTGATTGCATCTAAGTCTCGGTTTACATCTGCTACAGCATCCAATAAACTTTCCACCCGCGCAGCTGTATACAATTGAAGATCATCGGCATAAAGATGATACGAACACCGAAGACAGTGAGTTATAAAATTAATGAAGATGGAGAATAATAATGGAGAAAGAATACCGCCTTGTGGAACACCAGCATCCAGGTCACGCCAACTCGAAGAGCTCTCATCAACGCGAACCGACTGCCGACGCCCCCGAAGATAAGAAGAGAACCATTCCAGAACCTCGGACGAAACCATAAGATGAGAGAGCATAGCAAGGAGAATATCGTGGCTGACAGCGTTAAAGGCATTGGAGAAATCAATTAAAACCAAAACAGTAACCTTAGTATCCTCCATCGCTTCTCTAACGTCACCAGTCACTTTAAGGAGAGCGGAAGCTGTACTATGCCCAGGCCTGAATCCAGACTGAAACGTGCTAACAGGGTTGTTCCGGTGAACAAATCCCGCAAACTGTTTGTGAACGCAGGCCTCAAGCACTTTAGACAGGAATGGGAAAATGGAAATGGGTCGAAAGTGAGTGGGTAGGGAGGGGTTTGAAAC
This sequence comes from Fissipunctia ypsillon, assembly GCA_947568875.1. Classification (NCBI taxonomy): domain Eukaryota; kingdom Metazoa; phylum Arthropoda; class Insecta; order Lepidoptera; family Noctuidae; genus Fissipunctia; species Fissipunctia ypsillon. The sequence continues at coordinate 11,067,980 of OX387651.1, forward strand.
TTTAGGGAGCGGGCGGACATAGGCCATACGCCACAGGGATGGGAATTGTCCGGAATCAAGAGAAAAGTTTATGATGTGGGTAATCGGAGGAAGTAGGGTATCGAGGATCCAAACGACCATACCACGACTGATGCCGTCATCCCCCACAGCCTTGGATTTTATGGACAGGATGGTCTTTTTAATTTCGTCCAAGGTGACCGGAGAGAAGTGAAATGGTTCAATGATGGGACTAGCTAAGCCAGTAATGAAATTGACCGTCTGGGACAACATTTGGGAATCCAAATGACAAGTGGTTGTGAAGTGACGGTTGATATCATCAAGGTCAATTGTATTAGGAAAATCCACATGACGTGGTCTGCCGATACCAAGAGTACCAAGGAACTTCCAGATATCAGCAGGTGAAGAAGAAGATATGTTCTCGAGAATATGGCGGCGCTTAGCGTTACGTATCATCTGATTACACCGATTTCTAGCAACTTTGAAAAAGTTCCGATTAGCTTCACTGCGATCCTTTTTAAATTTATGAAAGGCCCGATCCCTGCGCCTCATCGCCATTCGAACCCCGGTCGTCATCCAAGGAGCAGGAGGACGCCGAAGTTTAATTTTCTTAACAGGAGCATGTCTGTCGTATAGAGCAAGGACCGCCCGATTGAAAATGCGCAGTTTATCGTCTACAGCTGTCGCCGCTGCCAGGTAATCCCAACTGATATCTGACGCATCCTGACGAAGCTTATCAACGTCCATGCGCGCAAAACTCCGCATGTGCAGAACTTTTGGGACAGGTTTAGGCGGTTTTAGGACATAGGAGAGGAGAATGAGGTCATGTTGGGAAAATCCAGGAGCGGGACACTGACCATGATAGGGAACTAGGGAGGGAGTGGACGTGAGAATTAAGTCGAGCCAAGTGTCATCGCCTGAGATATTGAAATGGGTAGGTTGCAGTGGAAGTATATGGAGACTGACGGACTCAATTATGTGAAGGAGTTTACGGGATCGAGGGGTGCGATGAGCAAGGTCAGTGTTGAAATCGCCCATGATGACGCAATGTGCGTACTCTGACCCCACGGACTCTAGCGCCAGTTCGAGTTCGGAAAAATAGTCAACGGCGGGTGGACAATAGACAACCCCAAGAAGGGTCTTGACGCCTTTGACGTAGACTTCCAAAAAGAGGTACTCGGCGGAGGAGGCGTGGTACTGTGAGGGGGATGAGGCAATGATTTTGAAAGGGAAATCGCTACGAAGATAGATAGCTACACCACCCCCTCCCTTTCCAATTCTGTCTTTGCGGATAAGAGTGAAACCTGGAAGAGAGTAGGTGGTGGAGAGAAGATGAGGTTTGAGCCAACTCTCAGAAACCAGAACGGCATGGGCATTGGCGCCGGTAAAGGTGTCCAACAGATCACTGTAGTGACTTGGGACACTCTGCGCATTTATGTGGCAGACGTTAAATAAGTGGCCTTTTTGTTGGCTGAAACTCCGACGCACAAAGTCACCAATGGTATCAGTCAAGGAGCTAAAACTTGCATTTACGGATGAGCTAGAGGAATCAGTGGCAGAGTAAAAAGAATCATCATCAGATATCATAAAATACAAATAATATTAATAAAAATAATATAAATAACTGCTAAATATGTAAATAAACTACAGGTAGCTAATATTGCCTTCGCTTTAGGTGCAACAGCATTATCTGTTAGTTTGTTCTGGTACGGGATTTTCGCCAATTACAACTTCTCGCATCGAGACATCTTGGATCTCTTGAGCAGGATGACCTAACGTATTTTCTTCTAGTTGGACCAGGATGTCTCGTGAAGATGGATTACTTTCAGCATAACGCTGAGCTCGTTGAAAACATGGACGACATATTCGATCATTTTGATCAAACTGGAAAATAAAAGATAAACTATGATTTAACGTTCGGCGTTGCGATTGCCCCACTTTGGCTCGCTCTGAGCTCTTCACCAATGGCAACGCCGAACGTTCTCGCCATCGGCGATTGGGTTAATGTAAAAGAAACTCGTAATAGACCCTCAGATACATAATTGAAAGACTTTTTCTAACACACGTCTGGAACATTCTAACTCTCGTAATAGACTCTCAGGGCCCTCAGGGCCGATTTTTCAATCATCAGATAACTTTTATCTGGGGAATATGTTTGACATTTTGACAGCTTTTATATAGAAAATGTGTCATACCGCCATATTTATTCCTCAGGTAAAAGTTATCTGACGGTTGAAAAATCGGCCCTTAATGTAATAAATATCTCGATAAGGGTAACAGTTATTTCGAAACAAAATCAATATTACACCAATAAATATTCTTACCTGATGTATGTTGATAACTTTTAAACAGTACGACATTAAAAATGGGTGGTTTTGTATAAGCTCTGCTGCTAAGATCATCGATCGCCTGCGAGTCCCACCAATACGATTTAAACTTCGCCGGCAACCGACACATATTGTACTTGTAATATTAACTTCATTCATGTTCTTAATGCCGAATCACAAAATAAGAATATAACAAAGTCCAATAGGCAAGCCAAGTCGTTGTGATTTAAAACAGATACAAATAAACACACTCTCGCACTCAACTCTAACGCCAAACGGGGAGTGAGGTTCAGTGCCGCGCGCGCCAGTGTGTGACTCGGAAACTCAGGTAAACGAATCCTATGCTATGATTGGGCGAGTAGATCGGTGCTTTTGGTGGGCTCATGGGCGGCTTTTGTGTTGTTGTTTATCGCTAATCACGAGTTACAGAGAGAAATAGAAGTAAAACTACAATGTAAAAAAGACACAACTGCAAATGGTGATTTAATTTTATACACTTTTTACATTAAATATCTCGGCTTCGATGAACATGGGGAAGTAACGTCCATAGAAAAAAATGAATGTCTTAATGTGTTCTTTTTAACGAAACACTTTTCATTAGAGGCTGCGTATTTAAAAAATCATGCCACTTTTACCCAAACTGTATCTGTGTGACTACGATACGAGGAGCTCGTCGTTAAGTAATAACAGCCGCACGGGTAGACCCATCAGTTTAAGCTACGCTTGCCGGGGTTGGACTGTTAATGGCTTACATCACCATCTTTACATACCGAGACTCCTCCGTGCCTCAGAATGCACGTTAAACCGTTGGTCCCAGATATCATTAGTGGATCTTTGACAGTCGTTACGGGTCGTCAGAAGCGTGAAAGTCTGACAACCAGCTTACTAAGAGGTATCGTTTTACCCCGTTACTGGGTTGTTTAGGTCAGATAGGCAGTCGCTCCATGTAAAATACTGGTATTCAGCTGCATCCGGTTAGACTGGAAGCCGACCCCAACATACTTGGGAAAGGGCTAGGCAGATTGATAGCGTGATTACGATGCGTGCAGTGGCTGCGCAACATATTTAGTAAGCTCGTTCACTTCGTTTTTACATGTTAGGTAAAATAATGGAATATCAACCCCAAGTGTCTTTACAGTACAATAATCATTACTTTGACTAATAATAAATGAGCATTGTGGTGTATGTTCAACAAATGCAATTAGAGTTCTATGATTTGTGTGAATATTTTATTTTATTTTATTGTGTGAGATTTGTGCGTCGATGTTGGCGTAAAATTGTTGTACTTTTTATTGATTTTTTATCTTATTGTTAGTATACTATTTACATATAATTTTAAACACTCATTACATCACCTACACACACCTATATACACCCATAACACTACATATCGCAAAGGAAGAGCTTATCTTAATCCCAACCCTTTATTTCTGATCTTGATTGCTTTCGAGTTTCGACTGTTTAGCTGTCTAATGCAATCCACTGCATCACTAAAATTGTTCCCCGAAATAATAATGTTTTTGTTACAAATGTTAATTTTTGAAATCATCCATGAATGATACGGCACGAATTATCGATGATATTGAGGAGATTTCAGTGTCAGCGTCTTATCAATGTTCCCCTGAACAGGTCGGCTTATATCTCCATGATATGACCCACAGCCTGAAAATATTTCACGTTAATATTAGAAGCATCGGCAGCATCACAAACTTTAACAATCTTCTCATATTACTTCATCGAATAGGGACTCAATTTGACATCATTGTCTTGTCTGAATGCTGGTTACATAAATGTCCCCATCTTCCTACAATACCTGGCTATGCGTCCACTTCTTCTGATTACTCTAATCAAAACGATGGCGTTGTTGTTTATACGAAAGTAGACATAAAAATTACAATTGAAAAGCCAACTCTGAATGATGCTAACTGTCTTGTCATTAAATTCTCAACAGATGTAGCTGTCGTCGCTATTTATAGATCTCCATCAAATAGGAATATACAAAATTTTATAACTAGTCTAGATTCTATCCTTTACTCCTTGAATACTTTTAAATCTATTATTTTAGTTGGAGACATTAATATAAACATTGCTCCGTGCTGTTTGGATGTAAACACAGACACTTACTTAAATGCTGTTGCATCTCATGCTATGTTACCAGCTCATGTTTTCCCTACACGAAATAGTAGTTGCCTTGACCACGTGATTATCAAGTCAAATAAACCTTCCAAAACCTTAGTTCTTGATTCCTTATTCACCGACCATGCTCCGGTTATAGTTTTTGCTAATCTAAGATTAAATATCCCAAAATCACCCTCAAGATCTCGTCGTGTGGATATATCTGCCTGTGTTGAGATGCTGAAACATACCGACTTCTCCTCAGTCATGTACTGTCGTGATGCTGATATTGCAGCTTCGACTATGGTTAATCTTATTTCTTCTGCAGTTGATCAAAATACTCTCGTTTCAGTTATCCCTAGCAAACAACGAATTATGAAGCCGTGGATTACACCTGGGCTTCTCAGGTGTATACGTAACCGGGACAGCTTGTTTCGTAAAACTAAAAGAGATTCTGCTAACGTTACCTTAAAAATGACTTACCTTCGGTATAGGAACTTTTGCAACAATTTATTGAAGAAACTAAAAAGGCAATACGAACAAAATGAATTCGAAAGACATCGTAAAAACCCTAGGGCTACTTGGAATCTAATTCGGTCTATCTCGAATCTCCAAAAAAATAAAAATACTGCCAGTGAGCTGCTGTCGATTACTTCACATCCAGCCCAATCGGTTGACTCCATAAATGGTTACTTTGCTGGCGTAGGACCTAATCTAGCATCTAAAATATTAAATTCCCCAAACTATGTGCTTCCCTCCGTAACCGACCCTTCCTTACTCAATGCCAGCGGCAACTCGATGGTTGTTCTGGACACCGATGACGAGGAAATTGAATGTCTCATCCTTGGACTGAAACTTAACTGTGCCGTGGGTTGGGATGGCATCCCTGCCAAACTGATTTATAGTGCAAGGCACATCCTTATCCCTGTTATTTGCCATGTTTTTAGCCTTGTTTTATCAACAGGTATTTTCCCTGCAGTTTTTAAAAAAGCTGTCGTCCATCCTATCTACAAGAGCGGGGACAGAGGCAGTGTCAATAACTACAGACCCATTTCTGTATTATCTGCTCTTTCTAAGCTCCTAGAAAAAATTATAAATAAACGTCTGCTGGACTACCTCAAGTCGAATAACATACTTTCTGACAACCAGTATGGTTTTAGATCGGGTAGAGATACTGAAGATGCGGTTTTGGAATTACTAGGTCAAGTAGCTAATAACCTAAACAATAAAGACAAGACTATAGGTATCTTTCTGGATCTCTCTAAAGCGTTTGACACCGTCTCTGTTCCCCTTTTGCTAGACAAGCTCGAAAGGATTGGTGTTAGAGGCCTACCACTTGACCTATTCAAAAGTTACCTGACAGAACGTTCCCAGGTCGTCTTACTGGATGGTTACACCAGCAGGGAGGTGTCTCTAACTTACGGTGTTCCTCAGGGAAGCGTTCTTGGACCATCGTTATTCCTTGTTTACATTAACGAGCTCTGTAAACTCAGCGCAGCTAACTCTAAGGTGATCACCTATGCTGATGACACAGTCATCCTGGTTCACGGTAGGAATTGGAAGGAGGCCCGTCTCCTTGCAGAATCAGCGTTGCAGAAAATTATGAAATGGTTAACTCAAAATTTGCTCACCCTCAATCTTGATAAAACAAGGTTTATCGCATTTGGTCCAAAGCAAGCATCACAACCGTCCCCAAACTACTGCTTGATAGCTCATGTGTGCGATTCTGGTCCGAATGTGGCATGTACCTGTGCCAGAGTCGTGCGCACGGACTCTATTAGATATCTCGGAGTAGTAGTTGATAGCAAACTTTCATGGAGCGAGGAAGTCAATTATCTGGTTTCTAGAGTGAGAAGATTGATTTTTGTTTTTAAAAACCTTAGAAGTTCCGCAAACGTTTCTACCCTCAAAACAGTTTACTTTGCACTTGCTCACTCCGTTCTTACATATTGTATAACGGCTTGGGGTGGGGCTGGGAAGTGTCTTCTCCTTCGGCTTGAGAGGGCACAGAGAGCGGTCCTTAAGGTTATGGCACACAAACCCATTCATTTTCCGACTCACGATTTGTACTCGTTATGGAAGATACCTACTGTAAGGCAGTCTTTCATCCTATGCACAATGTTACGGAAACACTCGGAGTTGCCTTACGCCCCTAACGCCACTATTGAGCGTAGACGTGGGTGTAGACCGGACAGAGTTTGTGGCATAGTGCCGGCGAAACTTGAAGTGGTCCGGCGGCAATACAATTTCTTTAGTTCGAGGCTGTACAATGGGGTAAACAGTGTACTCCATATTCATTCTCGTTCTTATAGGGATTTTAAAAAACTCACTGATGACTGGCTTCAAACCCTCACCTATGAAGACCTGGAGAGATTGGTCAAACCCTGATTTGTTCCCAATATCGACCTCTTCCTTCCGAAATAGACTCATTACACATAAATTAAGACACATTCATGCACACACACACATACGCACACATACTCACACACCTATGCAAACACCCACACGCATATAATGCATTTGCTCGTACCTACATATATTCACATTATTTTTTAACGTATTATTCTTTTTGTAATCTATCTCCTGTGTTTAGTATAAATTCTAGAACGCTATCGTCCTTTTCCTGAGGTGGGCGTTAATTCCTACGACACAGTATTTTACTAATGTAGGTATTATCGCACTAAATGTTATTGTCATACTGTGTTTTTGTTCAATAAAGAATTTATTTATTTATTTATTTATTTTTTATTTAATACAACAACACAACAGTATTCCTTTGGCCTAAACTCAAGCGCATTACTTATTCCATTGAGACCCACAAATCAACGACAATGCAGGCAAAAAATGAGAATGAGTACTGTTTTCTTTTAAAACAAAGGTTCTACAGTACGCGGTAGCGCAGAACTAACTCTTGCTGTGTGTCTCGCTCTCTCAGATTCAGCCTTAAAGTTTTTGTCTCATCTTTATAAAATTCCTTGAAACGGCACTTTTTTGCCGCTGACGTGTTTTGTTTCCAAGGCTAACCCTGCCCGATAAATGGCTAATATTAATTTGTGGGACATGGTTTTAATTTAGGTCCAGTTATATCAATTTCGACGAGTTATTTGTCTCAAGGACCTTAGGCATTTGCGACAATAACAGAAGGTCAATTCCTGGAATTAAAAACGTTCAAAATCTAGTCGCCTCTCATCTCAGCGACAATCAAATGTCAAAAATGTAGATATTTGCTATACAATTTTTGACAGGTTGTGTCTGAGATTTGAATGCGAACGTTCTTAAAATTACCGGAATGGCCGCTCCTAGTGTAAAATTACTCTCATTTCACTTGTTTTGTTTTGTATATCAAAATAACAACAGCTAATTAAATCTTGAGGTTTGTCAACATATTATATTGAACAGACTGTGTAGTAAATCTTGGAGATGAAGATGGCTGTGTCCTTCAGAAACGGGGAGCCAGCTTGTCAGCTTCAAATATTTGCTAATAAAAATTGTATTTTAATATTATGTCGTAATGTCTCAGAGGTTAAGGCCCCACCTCTCAGTGTCGACCCACGTTGACTCGCGGGCGCGGTGGCGGGCGCGGTCATGAAATATCAAACACATTGCATACTATGCAAGTGTTCACGTACAAAACGCAGGTGCGGTGTGTGAACACTTGCATATATTTGATATTTTGTGACCGCGCCCGCGAGTTAACGTGAACAAGCACTCATGCACACGCATGCATGCACGAGGTTGTGGGTTCAAATCCGAGCAAGTACCAATGTGAATTTATCAGTACCAATAGGTCTTGCTCATATTCTCTGAGTGACACGTGGTGACACTAATTAAATTCACAAGGAATGCATTGTGTAAAATTAGTATCTATCGGTAAAGTTAGGATCGGTGCATTTATCGCAATGGGTTAGAAAAAAAAAACTGTTATTTATAGATGTAAGTGAATAAATAAAAAATATTTACTTTCAATGTTTATCTTGAACATCACTGACATCGGTAGAAAACATCGTGAGGAAACCTGGACTTATAGTTTAAATCGTCAACCCGTCTTGAGCAAGCGTGGTGATTAATGCTAATGCCTTCTCTGTATGAGAAGAGGCCTTGGCCCTGCAGGGGGGCAAAATAACAGCCTGATATTATTATTAAAAATATCTTTGACAAATCTCGTGATCCCTGGGGACCTTTAGAAGGCGTACTTACGAGCAGGGACCGAAAACCTTCATAAATTGCGGTCCAGGTATCGAAGAATTTTGGTTACTTCTACGAATAAGGTTACCGCTATCTGAGTAACCAAGAAGAAAAAACATATTGCCTCTATTTAGGTTGCCGGTTACCTAAAAATGACCTGATGGCGTACGAGAAAGAAACGGAATATCGTCAGCTAGCCAGGGTCATGATTGGTCGCCGTTCGTTGGCGCGCAGGTCGACTCGACTCTTTGACACACACACAGCGATGCGCGTCCATTGACTAATGCCGACGGGCTCGTGTAAGATAGAGGTAATTTTTATTTCGGTTACCGGTTGTATTCAATTTTTTAAGAACCTTTAAAATAACTGTAAATAAGATAAAGGTTGTAACCGATAAAATACCTGTATTGATCAACTCGCAGAGGCCCGTTAAACAGTTTTAATTAAATGAGGCACCATAACCGACGATTATCCCTGTTCGCACTATGCAAGGGCACCCAAGGACAACTCCCGGTTGGTGTAGGACTATTGCAGAGTATGGAAACGAAAATATTAGATTATGGGATCAATAAGGGGGCAACTGGCAACATGTCTTGAGGTGCTTTTGTGGAGTGGAGTGGTGGGTGGAGGTGGTTATTATTATTATTTGATATTTCTCGGGACCCTAGGGTCCCGGACCTTTGGAAGGCATATGAGGGGCCGAAGTCAACTTGCAGAGGCCCGTTAGACGCTTTCAATGGAAATGAGGCACCAACCGACGATTATCCCTGTACGCACTATGCAAGTGCACCTAAGGACAACCCATGGTTGGTGTAGGACTATTGCAGGATATGGAGATAAAAAAAAATTTGGGCTATGGGTTTGGATGGCTAAAGTGGACTGGTTATCTAAAACTATGGAAGCACTATGGCCCCTGGCTGACCAATGTTTGATAAATACAATACACGGATAAAATGGCAGGGGGTGACTTGCACACTCAACAATGGGCCCCCGGAAACGGTCGCTAGTACAGTGTCGTAGCGACAAGGGGGCAACATGTCTTGAGGTGCTTAAGAGGAGTGGAGAGGTATTCCACGGCTATCAGGACAATCCCGGAAGTACGGTCAAGATCCCTACCAGCATCTTACTGGAATACTTCCTTCCTCCGAGCACGTTTGCTCTTGCGAATCTCTACTCAAGCCAGCCAATAAAGGCAATAATGAGGTGGGAGGTCAGTTCTCGTCATTGTTCACTTCAGCCGGCCAATAAAGGCAAGCCAGAGATGAGGAACATGACTTCTCCCGGCACATAGAGTACGTGAGGTCGCTACGGCCCAGCAGCTCGCCACATGCTGCCCTGCGGGTTTCTGTATCTCTCTTGTTCTGGCTCTTCACCCTAGACCTGTTCCGGCAAAGTAAACTCTACCGGCACAGACCTAGAGTTGGGAGCGCGCAAGCCGCACCACGACGTCAACGTAGAGATACGGCGATGGGGTGATTATTATTATTATAAAACAATGTAAATAATTGACAATTTATTTGTAGATCGAGGAACAACAATGGGTGGTGTCGTCGCTGTCGGGCGGCGCTAACGGTTCGGACGCATGCGGTGCGTGGGACGCGCGGCTAAGGGCGGCGCGGTCGCTGCTACGTGCGACGCATCACGCACAACGCAGGTCTGTAACAGCCCTAAATATGAACTGAAATCACCTTTAGCGAAGTTTCGAAATTTTACGTAGGGTGACATAATATTTTAATATGTAAAATTTCTACTTTTTATCTATCTATCAAAAAGGTGAAATGCAGGTTAATGCCACAACAGGGAGAACGGTCTATGATTTATCTCTGTTATCTAATATGCATTTTTTACTTAATTGGATTCGAATTATGGTTTAACGTAACGTGCACAAGGAATACCTACTATCCAGTTCGCGCGATAAGCATTCTTGCACCTTATTTATTGCGTTCAATTCGCTTTCAGCTTCCTATGACCACTGGTATAACTTTGAATAGTTATACTAAAGAATTGAACGTAATAGAATATGAGGTTATTCCTATGAATAGTTACATATCGCAACCGCAGTAACAATCAGCTTGCCAACATTGCTCAGCTTATCAGCTTAAGATGAGCTTTCAAGAAAATCAGCCACGAACTCGAATATCTAAGTCATTAATTCATAATAATACTTATAAAATTAGAATAACAATACAAAAACAAATAGGCGAGTAACATAATCGGTAGGTGCAGTGCATGTCTAAGGATTTGTTTCGCTGTAAACATATGGGCGACAGATGCGCCAGCTATTTTGACCGACTATTCCGCGTAGTTCCCGGTTTCACTGCTCTTTTATTTTTGTGTTAATTATTTTGTTATATTTTGATTACGGTCTTGGTCTTCATAGAAATGTTTCGAGGCACTGTAGTATAAGTTTTTATATCAGTCTTGAACACACAGCTATGTATTAAAACATCAATAAAAAGTTTAATTGCGTCCAATATAACCACAAATCAAAGCCGCAATGCAAAACTTTTTAAATTCAGTTAAAATTAACAGAATTCAAATCTAGCAGAGTTCTATAATTAACCTGGTAACATTATCTTAACCTTCGGGGGATTCCCTTCGTTTTATCACTCGAGTGTAGATCTAACTGTAGGTAATATAATCCATATCCGGTATCAAAGCGTACGTACTACTTACATTCGAACTTGCACATTTTACAATAATTATAGCAGTGCTGTGACAATTCTTATCGGGTTATTGGTCGACCGACTCTCACGAATTTACTCGCCCGAATCGGGTGAATAGACAGTTTTTACATAAATTATTTTTTGGTGGCAATTCGTACGAAGTTAATTTATTTGTGGGCGAATCGACAATTCCAGAAATACGTATTAGGCAATTGGCACGTTTTGAATTTAGTTAAGAAAAAGAGTACACTAGCGCACAGAAGTCTGAAGAAGAATGCTTACTTTTTTCAGTTTTTATTCCTAGGCTGGAGGCCAGGAAAGAGTTACCGTGGCCCCGCTACAGGCAACTGAAGGAACACGGGTGGGTTTTAGTCAGTAAAAGTCTGATACGCCCTCCGCTCCGCCCAGAGCGGGAGAAGTATTTGATGATTTCCCATAAAAAAAAGGCTGGACGTCTTAATTTATTGAGGCACCCACAAGAAAGACCGGTTAAGCAGCCAACAACCTTCTAGGTTGACCAGCCAGATGCCATTAAAAAAGAAATAGATTTGGTGTACGGGCAGTTTGTCCGTACACTGAGAGTAGATTGTTGATGGGTACGAATCACACGGGATGTGTATAGGAAATAAAATCACTGTTTTGTGTCCGCTATTGATTGACCGATTTAGTATGAAAAACTTTAAAATATACATATATGCATACATAAAGTAGGTGATTTGTAGTGGGCGCGACAGCGTATTCAGCGAATATAAACAAGTAATTGGCGAATAAGCAAACGCTGGTAAAAACTAAAACAAAATATTTCATGTGGTGATGCCCGTTCATCTGGTATTACTACAAAACAGTTGGCAGCAGTACTCGGGACAATAAACATTAAGAAAGAATACGTGTTTCACTCTATTATCCTACCTTTAATTTAAAGAATAAAACATCATAACATGACGCCTTGTTTCCCCGGAGGGTTGGGCAGAGATGTACCTGTAGTACACCCACATTTCGCCAGTTATACTTAAGTCCCATTAATAGGGGGCGAGCCTATTAAAAGAATAATTCATTTATTAATTTTTCGTAGGTACCTACTTAACATTGTATTTTACTCATCACTTCTGAGCGTTAGTGTACTTTTTCTTAACTGTAATATGCATTAAACATTTAGAAATAGACGAGTTTGAATGTATGCACATTCAAAACGTGTCAATTGCCTAAGCCCACGTTCCCACGGACGCGTAAAAATCGCGGCGTAGAAATATCGCCTGGCGCGATTTTTTCGCGCCTTAAACAGTGTTGAACGAGCGTTAAAAAATCACTTCGAATTGATTCGTCGTGCAGTGCGGATGTACCATGGACTCTGTTAAATTATTAGCGGTAGCTATTTGTGTGGTCAGGAGTCGATAATAAAAAAAAACAGAAAAAATATGTTGAGTGCGTCCATTGAACAATGATCGATATTTTAAAGGCCAATTTGTGACGCTCTATGATGATCAGAGATCGGAATAGGTAGAGCTGTTTTATGTACTTGCCATAGGTTAGAATAATATGGATATTCCCCGAGTCCCGGGATTTGGTTTTTAAGTAGTAAAATCATAAAAAAACTATTCTCGCCTTCGGGACTAATGAAAGATTACACTTCCTTACTGACAGGTAAACATAAGAAGGACGGGATTAAGGATAGTATAATAGATAGATAAACTTGATTCATTAAACAACATATATTTTTTTACGTAACAATTTCTTATTCAAGAATCAACAATCATTTAAACATTTTTATTCTGAAGTTGTACAAAAACATATTACCATACAAATTATTTGTTCCTCAGAAAATCAAAACATTATCAAATAGAACAATTTGTATTTACAATAAAATCTTAATTAAAATAATCAATACGCTTCAACAATAATTCACTTATTTAAACAAAAAATGTCATTGGTCTGGTTCGTCTTCAGCTACACTAGAAGAGTGAGTATGACCAGAGTAAAATAATTCACCATTATTTTTTCTAAATTATCTAATTTTAATCTATTTCTTTTTACATTTAATACCCATTTATATGTGGAAAACACACACACACACACCACACACACACATCTGTTGATGTTAGTGAAGCGAATTTATATGACAAAATTTCGTCATTCACGTCATTTTTCGATAATTTTCCTTCATATTCTCTGAGGATGTCAATGTCAGGATTCCTATCCATAACTTTTTCAATTTTGTTTTTTATTCTATCAGAATTACATTCATTTAAAGCAGCTCTTACTTGATCAAAAGCCAAAAACGAGTCACTTAATGCTAAATTTTGTTTCTGCAACTCTTTTAATGAAAATAAAATTATCGTATAATGATTTTCTATATACAGGATTAGTTTTCAATAACCGACCAAATTGTCACAGGGTGTTCTACCCATGAATATTAACAACTTTCACTGTGGGGCCAACTCTAAAATCACGAAAAAAAATCTGCTGTTTCATACAAAAGTTCAATACCTACGCGGCCAAAATGTATACACATTAGATTGTGTATTAACATTAGATTTTTTACTAATAAATGGCTTTCACACTTGTGCAGTAAATAGTACAGCTGGCAGCGTCAAAAATGAGCTCAGGATAGTCACGTATCTACTTCTGAACTGTTTCAGGCTTGACAGAACTTGACGCCATGTTGAAGTACTTCACCTGAATCTAAATGTCGTTTAATTAGAAATGCTGAGTAGAGTCACATCGACACTTAGTGTTCGAAAAACAAAACTAGTAAAATATATATATTCCCAGTGCAAGTTTGAAAATGCAAAGTCAATCAAAAATTTTTACTTTACGCTAAGAGAGGGTACGGTTAATCGCACACAAGTAGTACACTCAGTACAGTTCAATGATAGTTCATATGTGCACGAACTGCAAACATGTTAGTCTATGACTCATGCACTTTACCGTATAGCTAATTAATACATTCTATTAATAAGTTTCTAAGTTAATTTTGACACGTGCGTGACATACTTTAAAGTCAAGAAAATACTGGATTGGAATACATTAGTATTAATAAAGTTTAGCTAACAAGAAAAGATTTTGCGTTTTGTGCGAATAACACTGTACTTTACTTTTTGTATTTAAAATGTTTTTTATTGGTTCGACTTAGGACAAGCTTTTCGCTAAAACCAAACAATAAATTTTTCTAATATGTCAAGGTAGAATAAGATTAATACATTAGTTTTATTCAATATTTTACTTAAAAAATAGAACTTACCAAATCAGTATCCAATAAAATAACTCCAAACGTCCAATCCAATAAGGTCAAATCAGAGTCCGTAAATGCTAGCCAAAGTCGTAGTAGCAAGAAGGTTCCAGAATCCAGTAAATAAGCCAGGGTCAGAAGATATTCACCACACAACAAAACACAGCAGGAAGCAAATAAGCGCACTCTAAGAACCGAAGTAATCGAGTGAGACAACAAGTTACTGTTAGTAAAGAATTGAATTCTAGTGGCGCAGAAAGAGACAAAAACAGGTGCGTCACTCTAGCGACAGAAACACCCCACTATTGTTTTCTTTTGTTTCCATAATGCGGCGATATTACGCGTCTCAATAAAGCGGCAACGTCGCGCGCTTGGCAAAAAGTTTTATAGCGTGCTGTTGACGTAAAATTTACAACGTCGCTCATGCGCTTATTGGCTTACATAAACCATTTTTATACATATTGACAAAAAGAATGAAATTCAATAAAATCCCGTAGTATCAGTCGGAATCCTGTGGAATATCCATATTAACATCAATGTTTGCGGTCAATGAACCTAAATAGCTCTACCTATTCCGATCACTGATGATGATTTAAGACAATATCCAGTTTTTTTTTAGTTATCTTAGAATGTCGATGCGCACATTTGACGAGTTATTCAATTTAATAGAGCCAGCAATATGACGCCAAGATACCAACATGCGATTTTGTCTGCCCGCGCTTGCGGAGTTGCGGCACGTCTACACTACAAGCCGGCGTGCCGACACGCGTGATTTTTTTGCGTCCGTCGTAACACAAGTACAGAACTTCGTTTGTCGTATTCATACAAAGCTCAATGCCGAGCGTTGAAAATCGAACACCGCGCAATTTAAAATCGCGGCCGTGTGAACAGTTGTTGTACCGCTTCCTTCTATTTGTTCTATTCCTAGCTAATTTTTCCGCGCGCGATGTTTCCGTGTCCGTGCGAACGTGAGCTTACTCTTTCCATTATTTAAAAATGACGATTTGCCCGGTTTGGGCGATTAAATTCGTGCGAGTCGACCAATAACCCTTCATATCTGAGTATTTGCAACTGATATTATTATTTTATTGAACCAGAAAAAAGAAATACTTGGGCAACCCTTACGCTTAATTTCAGCAAAACAAAGTCAAAATCAGAAGAGGAGAGAGACTACCAGAATATTATTGACGGCTTGTTATAACAAAACAAACAAATTCATGCTTTCAAATCATTACAGCAAGAGCGGCTTTTGAGTTGCCATTTCTCTCTTACCATATTTGGTGAAAATGAAGGCTACTACCATATAGGTATAGTTTGTAATTAACGGGAACTTATATGAAGGTACTTATTTACGAGTAGGTCCTTGCCTTTTTCATTGCTAACTATACTAAAATGCCACAGTTAAGTACATAGAAACATATATCGCATTTGTACCATAGAAATAAACGAGCAAGTGGCTCTTGAAAGTTTCAACTTAGAATGCATGAGTCACCCTTTACCGATCCACCTTGTAGGCAGGCATAGGTAGATGTCTGGCTAAGTGCGATTCGGGGAGGCAGTAGCCAGTAGGCCCGATAAATGCAATGGTCAGTTCTATCTCGTAAGGATTATCGCTCATATTGCCTCCTCATAACATTAATGGATCTTCGTAGGTATTAACATCTCTACACAGGGCCGAATTTAGAGGTGTGGAGGCCCTGGGGCAACACAGGAGTGGAGGCCCCTAATTATTTTGCGGGACAAATCAAATATTTTCAGCAGACATATTAGATAAGCAATAAACTTTATATTATGGCCTTTCATACGAATGGTACCTTGCGATTTTTTTTAACGAAAAATCATTGATGATTTAGCTGACATCCAGCTCCCGGAGTAAATCCCGTCACCAACGATCGACCAACGGCCGCAAACAGTAAAACAATACGCCGACGCGAGGAAAATTAAAATTTAATAAATACTTATACTAAAATCATATAAAATTCAAATTACTAAGTTTTCAAATCGTATACTAGATACTCTTTCGTTGTATCAGAATAGAACATATTTCATTCCTTGAGCGCGAAGTGCTAAGGATAGCCTTAGCGCTTCTCTTCGCTCTATCATCGCCTAAAAATCAAGTTTTCGATTTAGTCGCATTAAATCGTATCTGAAATCCCTGATATATATATAAATGATATAAAAACACACTGATATAAAGAGACATGATTACTAAACAAATTAAAAATACTCCTAAATCGATTAATTGATTTTTTTTATATAAAATAACTATTTATTCAACTGAATATATTTAATGCTATACCTGACAGCATTAAAATCTTACCAGTTAAGAAGTTTGCAAGGTGTCTTAAAGTATAGTTAAGGGAAAAAAAAATCTACTCAGTAAACGACATATTTAATAAGAGGTTGAATAAATAACATTCGCAATCATTTACCCTCCGACATATTAGTATTTTTTTTATGTAATAAATATAATAATATTGCTACTCAATTTTAATATATATTTAATAATAACTATAAATCCAAATGTTTGCATGTCACATAATTATTATGACTAAGTGTTATGGATCTGAATGATTATTAATGTTAAGACCGAAATTGTACCAACACTTATGGCGAACAAATTGACTTGATTTGATTTGATTATAAAATGAGTGTTCAAGGCTTTACCACACTTTTTTTTTAATAAGTACAATTTATGTGGGGGCCCCTCTTGTGGAGGCCCCAGGCAGTTGCCCTGGTTGCCCTCCCTTAAATCTGGCCCTGTCTGTACATAATTATAATAAAACCGTAACGAAATCAAAACCGTACATTGAATATTTTTGAAAAAAAGTAATTGCTACGAGGTCTGGCAACGATTCTAATGCCTAAAATGTAGTTTTTAGAATTTTTTTCTCTTTGTATGAATGTATGTTCCAGCATCACGCAAATACTGCTGGATAGATTCTGTTACAATTTTGCATAGATATTCCCTATAAGTCTGGCCAGTCTATATATTTATATGCTACAAATTATCACGCTATCTGCTATGTGAGATGAGCAATATTGCTTTATGTTCGTATTCTAGTTTACCGCAAATTGTAAAATTACGAGCCAAAAGATTAGAATACCTATTTCAGATAGTACCTGTTGCGGCGTTACGCTCTTTACTTAGCTATAGGTATGCATGTACTAACGATATTTCAATTTGAACCAAACTAGTCGCTCAATACACTTACAGTGGAACACACGTTTTTTAAATTCAAAATATCCCGTGCTAACCAATATCAACCTTATAACAACCACCATATGGTCGTATTCGAGCCGAACATAGAAATTGCAAACCGGTAAACATCGCTCCGATTGAACAAAAGAATCGCATTCCAGAGATAAGGATTCTTAGAAAAAACACCTCGGATTTTATGGATAGTTATGAATGTGTTTATAACTAACTCGTTAGCTAATTAGTGCTACTACGGAACATTGCAAGTTTTACGAACGATACATTATTGAAGAATTGTTTAAAGTGACATTTATATAGTGAAATAACAATGTGTACCACGCAAGAACAACAACAATATCTCTCTGTCTTAGAAGATGGTGCTAATTTACTACGGAAAACGCAAACAAACTTAAAAAAGTGTCCGAAAACTAGACTGACAAAGGGATATATAGAAGCACGTTTGAAGATTATCGACGAGTATTGGATGTCCTTCAAGAAAGCACATGACACGTTAGTAAAGATAACCCCAAAAGAACAAAAGGGAAGTTTGCCATACTTTTTGAATGAAGAATTCTTTATTTATGAAGAGTTATACAACATACTACAAGGTGATTTAAAGGATATGCTTTCGTCATTATCGGAATCGTCATCTATGGAGTCGAAAACTGCAATTTCAAGTATGAACGTATCCTATGCACAGCAACATATAGTACATTTACCAAAAATCGAGTTACCTAAATTTAATGGAAGTTATGAAGGATGGCCGACTTTCAAAGATTTGTTTACTTCATTAGTGCACGAAAATAATAACCTCAGTGATGTACAGAGACTACATTATTTGAAAACAAGTGTGAGTGGAGAAGCTGAGGCGTTATTGACCCATATACAAGTGACATCCAGTAACTACGCAACTGCATGGAATGTTTTGAATAAGAGGTATGGTAACAGACGTATCATATTAAATTGTATTATGAAAAGATTATTTCATCAGAGAAAAATGACTTCGCAATCAGCCTCTCAATTAAAGGGCTTGTTAGATACCACTACAGAATGCATAAATAACTTGGAAAATTTAAAAATAAATACCGCCTCTTGGGATCATGTAATAATATTTCTGCTCGTTCAGAAGTTTGACCCGGAGACACATAAAGACTGGGAAGGGTATGCCTATAAGGAAGACAGCGAAGCATTACCTACTTGGAGTGAAATAAAGAACTTCATGGAGTCCAAGTTCCGCACCCTGGAGTTAGTTACAGGCGTTGCGTCTAACAATAATTCAAGAGAAAAACAAGTTAAAGAACGTTCTTATCACGTTGCCACACCAACCACAGAGAAGTCATGCATCATGTGCAAAGAAAACCACACGTTGTGTCACTGCAAGAAATTTATTAATATGAAACTAGATGAGCGAACCGAATATGTCAAGAACAAACAGTTATGCTTTAACTGTCTAGCGTTTGGGCACTCGGTGAAAAGATGTAGACTACCAGTGTCCTGTCAGAAATGTCACCGACGTCATCACTCTTTACTTCATGAGACTAAGAACACAGAACCAGCGGCTACACCGAGCACTTCACAACCGTTGGCTTCACAGCATGTAGTAGAAGAAAGGGAACCAGTTCAAGTGAACACAGTGATCGCGTCGCATCATACAACTAGACAAGGAACAGTACTGTTAGCAACTGCCGTAGTGGAAGCAATGAATACAGAGGGTCAAATCATTTCACTACGCGCGCTGATAGACCAAGGTTCACAAGCTACATTTGTAAGCGAGAAAGCGACTCAACTATTGAAACTGAAGCGACAACCATTCAAAGGAAGTGTTGTAGGAGTGGGGTCTGCGAGAACAGAAATCAAACACGTGGTACAGCTTACTATAAGATCACAGTGGGACCATAACTATAGTTTACCGATCCAAGCCTACGTGATGTCGAAACAGCTGACCACTAAGATACCCACTAAAACAATCATAAAACAATCATGGCCCCACATTGACGGGCTTAACTTAGCTGATCAGAGTTACTTAACACCTGGGTCTGTAGATCTGCTATTAGGAGTCAGAGAATACGCACAGATTATACAGCCAGATTTAATAAAAGGTCCACCAGGCACCCCAACAGCACAAAAAACAAACCTGGGTTGGATTATTTTCGGAGATATCTATGAAAAACCACAAAACAATACTTACCTTGTGATGCATCATCAAGTTGACGTCGACGAAATGTTGAAATCGATTTGGGAAATAGAGATTGACAAGGACAGACATTTAACAAAAGAAGATAAGATGTGTGAAGATATCTACGAAAAAACTACAACTAGAAATGAAGAAGGAAGATACATTGTCAAATTACCTTTCAAAACATACAGTCCACAACTAAATGAAATGAACACGAGTACTTTACAAACACCTGAAGGAAACACAAAGGAGATAGCCAAACAAAGATTCTTGCAACTAGAGCGGAAATTTAAAAGGTCACCAGATCTGAAAAGAGAATACACAAAGGTAATAGATGATTACATAGAACAAGGTCACATGGAGAAGATACCTGAAAGAGAAAAAGAAACAAGATCAGTCTACTTACCTCACCACGCCGTAGTTCGCACTGATAAGGAGACCTCTCGAACACGCGTTGTCTTCGACGCTTCCTGTAAAGGCACTAATAATGTTTCACTAAATGAAGAATTATTGGTAGGTCCGCAAAAGCAAGATGATTTGAGAAACCTACTCATTAAATGGAGGATGAAGCGTATCTGCTTCATGGCCGATATCAAACAAATGTATCGCCAAATCTTGGTGACGCGTGAAGACACAGACTTCCAGCGAGTTATTTGGAGACAAAATGAGGATGATGATTTACACGAATACCGTTTGCTGAGAGTCACATTCGGTACAGCATCTGCACCGTATTTAGCTGTTAGAACACTCCATCAAACAGCTGATGATGAAGGAAGAGAGCAACCACTTGCTGTACAATCCATCAAAGAGAACTTTTATATGGACGACTGGCTCGATGGAGCTGATGACACTCAAGCTGCTATCGTTCTTGCCAAAACGGTCACAAACATACTACAAAAGGGCGGATTTCAGCTTACAAAATGGTCATCAAACGATATTAATTTTATGAATTCTATAGACAAAGCTCAAAGGTCAAACAACGTACATATAGACATGAATCTAGATGGAACAATAAAGGCATTAGGTATAGTGTGGAACCTGAAAGCAGACACATTTCAGTACAATTTAACTTTACCAACAACTGAAGGTTCTCATATAACAAAACGAACTATTCTGTCTGACGTACAAAGACTTTTTGATCCGCTTGGTTGGATCGCACCCAGTACCGTAATGGCAAAAATGCTGTTACAGAAGTTATGGCTCGAAAAGGTGAACTGGGATCAGAATGTCAGTGAAGCCTTACGTGAGGAGTGGAATCTAATAAGAACAGATTTTGCTGATGTGAATGACGTACAAGTGACCAGATGGCTTGGTACTGTGGAAACAAACAAAACAAATATACAAATACATGGATTTAGCGATGCTTCAATAAAGGCTTACGCTGCAGCAGTGTACATAAGAACTGAAACAAATTACACGGTTGAAGTAAAACTCATTGCTGCAAAAACAAGAGTGGCACCCCTGAAAACAATATCCTTACCAAGATTAGAGCTATGTGGTGCGTTACTGCTTTCCAAGCTTATGAAGCAAATTGGGCTAGCAATGAAAATTCCAACTTCAAATATGTATGCTTGGACAGATTCGTCCATAGTTATAGCGTGGCTATGTGGTGATCCCAATCGATGGAAAACGTTTGTTGCCAACCGCGTCGTTGAAATTATAGAAAACGTAAATAATAAGCGCTGGTATCATGTACAGTCGAGTGAGAATCCCGCAGACCTTGCCTCTCGAGGAATGTTGCTGGCCGAACTAAAGAAATGTGACTTGTGGTGGAGAGGCCCAAAGTGGCTATCTGAAAAGGAAATAAAGATTAGTAAACACGAAATCATGACAACGGATATAGAAATGAAAACAAAGAAACTCATTACTCACCTTAGTACAGAAGAAAAGGAAAAATCTATAACTACACAATTTGAGAATTTTAACAACTTGACAGAATTACTCAAAGTTGTTTGTTACTGCAAAATATTCTTAAACTACAAGGTCAGAATGAACATAAATAAACAAATAACGACACAAGAATTAGAAGACGCACTGACAATTTGTATAGAAAGAGTTCAAAAGGAAGAATATCTGGAAGAAATAGAAAGATTAAAGAGAAATAAACAAGTGAAAAGGAGAAGTCCGTTGCGATCCCTCAACCCCTTTCTTGATGATAAACATATCCTCAGGGTGGGCGGTCGCCTCAGACATGCAAACTTACCTGATGAACGGAAACATCCAATTATTCTAGGAAATAAAAACTCACTGTCACCTTTAATTATAGCCGACGCACACCTTAAGACGCTTCACGGAGGAATTCAATTGATGTTATGTTACCTACGTTCGAAATACTGGATTTTGAAGGCAAAATCAATGGCTAAAAAACATGTTCACAAATGCCTCGTTTGCGCTAGACTTAGTGCTACGACTAGAAAACAAATTATGGGAGACTTACCCGATAAAAGAGTAACTCCATCCAGACCCTTCTTGAATAGTGGAGTAGACTTTGCTGGGCCCTTTCAGATTTTGTTATCTAAGGGCCGAGGAAACAAGACAACAAAGGCTTATGTTTCAATATTCATCTGTATGTCTACAAAGGCAATCCATATTGAACTTGTGAGTGACCTTACTTCAGAAGCGTTCATTGGCGCTTTTAGACGGTTTGTTGCCCGGCGAGGCAAATGTAATCACCTGTGGAGCGACCAAGGACGTAACTTCGTGGGAGCTGATAAAGAACTCCGAGATGCCTGGAACGAAGCAAACTTACAATTCACTGGAGAAATCGCAGCAACACTAGCCACAGAGGGTACTCAATGGCATTTCATTCCCGCTTACAGCCCCTCCTTCGGTGGATTATGGGAGGCCGGTGTTAAATCCATAAAATACCATCTAAAAAGAATTGTAACAACTCACCTGACATACGAAGAGATGACGACGATACTCTGCCAAGTGGAAGCCTGCTTGAATTCCCGTCCGTTATGTCCCATGAATGACACTGATCCAGAAAATACGGACCCACTCACTCCAGGACATTTTTTAATTGGAGAAGCACCTATTGTTGTCCCATCACCTGATATGAAAGATATAAGACTGTCCAGCTTGTCTCGTTGGCAACATACTCAAAAACTTGTTCATGACTTCTGGCGACGATGGCAGGACGAGTACTTATCCAGATTGCAACAGCGTCCTAAGTGGCTTAAAGAGGAAAAGGAATTTAAAATTGGAGATGTCGTCTTAATAAAAACTGACCACTTGCCACCCGGAAAATGGTCCTTGGGACGAATCGTCGATAAACACCCTGGTCCAGACGGTCTAACGAGGGTGTATAGTGTCAAAAGTGGTAGTTCAATAACAAAAAGAACTGTAACAAAATTATGTCCGTTGCCTCTCAATGGAATTTAAATGTTTTTTAAGGTTTATTAATTTAATTAACTTAATTGTTTACTGATTTACACTGTTTAAAATTTGCTCTTTAGAAATGCAGTATTAATTTGTTAATTATGGTCTCATGCATGTTAAACATTAATTTCACTGCCCCACCTATAGATTTATGTAACGTTGTTTAGTTGTCTCACACTCATGTATTTTTTATATCATTGTTTCTTAAAAGACCTACAGGCCTTTTGGTGGGCGGTATGTTGCGGCGTTACGCTCTTTACTTAGCTATAGGTATGCATGTACTAACGATATTTCAATTTGAACCAAACTAGTCGCTCAATACACTTACAGTGGAACACACGTTTTTTAAATTCAAAATATCCCGTGCTAACCAATATCAACCTTATAACAACCACCAGTACCTTTATGGATGATGACATATAAAGGGTGGATTTTTGAGATGGGGCAATAAGAGCCGGTACCTTAACCGTTGTCGCTACAAGAAATCGGACTTAGAAGACTGTCCTTAACTTTTTGAAACATTTTGATCTACATTCACAGATTTTGAAAAAAATTGCTTACAGTCAGCAAGAAAATGATCAATTTTCACAAAAAAAAAACTTTTTTGATGCCAATTGTTCCTGTTTCTTAGTAGGATCAAAAAATATTTTTGACCAACTGAGGTTTGAGTACTAGAAAAGTCAGAAATCGCAAAAAAAAATTCGCTTGATTATGCTGAATAGGGAATGAATATAGCAGTTAGTTACAGATTTATCCTTTTAAATTAATATCATACCGTTATGAAGCTAAGCAGTCAATCATGAAAGAAGAGAGAACGGCTATTTTAGTCAACTTTCAACAAAGAAAATAGCTTAGCGGTTCGACGACTGCTTTGCAAGCCTAAGTTCGATTCCCAACAGCTGATTTATTTTGTGCTCCTTTTGGAATGAAATTCTTACGTAGAAATCGTCACGTAACAAATAAGCGTTATGCCCACTCCATGCGACTTTCTCTCTCTCTCTCATTTCTGAGAGAGAAAGTGTAAATTTGGTCAAAATTAAATTAAAGATGACGGCTGCGAAAATTTTAAAATTTTTACCATGGGTATCTTTTTCACGGTTTTCGAGGGTGCTGAAGCCGATAGTGAAGCTAAAGTCAAAATCTAAGATGGCGGCTGCGAAAATTTTGTTTCTGTTTTAAATCATTCGTGAAAAGGAACTTCGTTTCTGAGGGGGTCCCCCGACCACACACGATTTTTTTTTTCTTACATTTTATAATACTATTATGTGTGATAGTTCATAGAACGTACACAGAAAAACATAAAGTTAAGGTCTCTTCTGTCATCTAAAGTTATAATAAAAATAAATATGTATATAGATACATATGCTTTTATGCAGTGCACTCGCAACGTATGGAAAGCATACAGCGAGCTTTCACGAGACATCTTGCTTTCACTACAAGAGGCTTTTCCCACAGAAAGCCGTATATGGAGCACTTAAAAAAATTTAAAATTGTTACCCTTCGCGATCTCAGACGTCTGATAGATTTATGCTTCCTCCAGAAATTAATTAATGGGAAAATACAGTGCCTTTTGGAAAGTATTTCCTTAGCAATTCCAAGAATTTACCCAAGGGCCAAAAAAATTAAAAAGGTATTTGATACACCTTTTGTCAAAACTAATCTGGGTTTACAGTCTCCAGTTATACAAATGAGCAACGAATACAATAATACTGTATTAAACATACCTAGCTTAGATATATTCAACGACAAGCTACCGGAATTCAGAAAGAAAATCACGCTATCCTTGCCAAGTTGTTTTTAATTTTAGTTTTTTTTTTAGATAAGAATAATATTTACATAATTTAATAATCAGAGGATTATTTCCCCTCCTTTTTAAATACTTGTACATACATATTATTATTATTATTATTTTAAAACTGTTAGATTTTAATTTTGACTTTAATTTCAATTTAAACTTTTATTTCTTAACTTTTTTTATTTTTGTTTGTTACCCGTCTTATTTACGTTAGTCTATTTAAGTTTTAATTTAGTTTAGTTTATTTTAGCTTGGTATATAAAATTTCAAGGCAGCAAGACATTCCAATCAATGCTATGCACCGTAATTGTCATGCACATTAGTCCTTTAGTTATTAAGATTATTTCTAGTATAAGTTTAATGTATGTGATGTGTCTGTGCTTTTTTAAATAAATAAATATGTGTCTGTTAATGGAAATCCCATGTGTTTACAATAAAAATGCGTATATCAGTGTTGTGCCATTAGGTAGTACTAATATGTGTTCACTAAAAACTTCGCAAGCAATGGGAATTTGCTACTGAAGCCTAGCGAAAGCAATATTTGCGCAATAATTGTTCATAAATCGCAAATCCGTATTACACACACACACATAATATCACATTAGTACTGAAATATGCTGACACCGTAGAGAGTGACTGCATGCCTACTGGTATAATGTGTGAGATGATGAAACAAAAGCAAGTAGATTTTAGTTAGTAGACACTATAAGCTTGTACAGATTAGCTACTGAGGATGTAAAGCTGTTTCGATAACGCGGGGTCGCTGTACTGACTCTAACATTACTGTTACAAAATTAGGCGACATGCTTTAAAGATAGCGTGCGATTTAATTGCATACCAAAACAAAACCTCAGATGGCAAATAATCTCAATTAACTTTATATAGTACCCGAAAACTGCTAAAAAACGAACAAAGCAGTTAGTTATTTGCTTTGCCACGTGATTTTTCATATCAGTTCATCAGTTCTTTGTCCTTATTTCCATACAAATCATTATCAAAACAAAGATGAGAACAAATTCTATTACAAAAATTGCTGCAACATTATTTATGAGATTTTTTTATACATTGTGTTACTATCAACACTACACTGTCAAAGTTCTGGTAGGTAGTACAACAACTGCATTTGTTATAGTAGATTCGTGTAGATCTTGTCTTAAAATATTCGGTTTTTAAAGTCTTACTAAAAGTCCTATGTCTTACTAAACCCTGATAATATTTCAGGATTTACAGCCAGGCGAAAAATAGGTGAAGAACTAAAGTAAAATAAAACTACCTACGATACGCTTTGTTTATTATATTAAAATGACGTCGTAAATTTTTATCGGTTTTTATTCTGGGACCATGTCGATGTCGTAGCAAAACTTGGAGGGATAACTGTTTTTAAACTAATTACATGACATCATAGTCATCATATTTTATAATAGTACCTACCATAGATTAATGTTAACTTAATACCTACTAGGTACGCCGTAACAAGCCTGTTATAGCTGTTAGCTGTAATATTATTATTATCTAATGAAAGTATTCTTGTATCGCCAACGGAATGCCACACGATCCATAGAGCCCTTTCTTTGGCTTCGGTCAACGACGTACGCAGTGAGGTTATGCGTCAAACGAGGGTTTTATGATTATTCTGTTCCTTGCCGCACCATAAAATCTGTGGATAATTTTGGAACCGCACCATCCTGTTTGATATTTAGTTTAGGTAGACCTACGTAGTTAGGCAGGTCTACCTAAACTCAAAAACTTCATAAACTTTTGAAGTTTTTGACTTTATCTCTGACCTAGACTAGAGTCAAGAGTAAACCTATCTCAAATAAAAAAAAATAAAAAAGTAATTTTAGCCAGGATATTTTTTTTTTAATAAACATTCAAGCAATTTTCATTTCATAGATTGGTAGGTGTGATGAAATGTTCGTGGAAATCGGACTATAACACCTCGTCGGCCAACGGCAATGGCACAGTCGAGGGGTTTTTGGTACCAATAAAAATAATTAGAAACCAGAATGAAATGCTAAAAATGTCCATCTACGTACGGCAACAGTAAGATAATAGATTGGATCAGTAGCCAAGTGTCTATCTTGTGTGAACTTTGACATCATAACCGCCTTTTGAGAATGAACCCTTATCGGCAGGAAAGCGTTCATTCACAGCGTCAGTGTCGTCTTCTTTAAAAGATTGTTAACCGAATTCTTGTTAATTGGTAATGTTTAATTTTATATTTATACTAGCCTCAATTATTGCAAGCTTATTTTTGTTGAGATAGCAGCGAAGTTCAATTTATTAGCTGATATGATACGACTCTTGAATTATATCTGGAGCATGAGGCACCTAAATTAAATCTGAATTTAATAGTCCGATTTAACTGAGGGGCCACATGTTCAAATTATAATTTTAGAGGATTTATAGCGTTGCGTTGGCAGTACCTAAAAATCTAAAATCGTTTGTTGAGTTATCAATGCTTGCGTGATAGGTTTTGTTCTTCCCAATTTTAAATGTTAATACTATTTATGTTTCATCAAATAGATTATGTGGTCTCAATGCTGATACTTTTATTATTGGACAAAACGTTTCTAGTCTTGGCACTGATAAGGGGTTATCGTTAAAACTGTTGAAATTGTAACAAGTTATCTGACTAGTTAAGAGGCCGCTGGCTATTACGTCTAACTCACCCGGCTATGACGTCATTTTATGTATCATATAATCGGCACATTGGGTCCATTCTTTGTTTTGTCACTAAGAATTGTCGCCATTATCCGATTTTTTTTTGACAGTTCTTTAATAAAAACCTCTCACATATAAGGACGGCCAGATCAGGGAATCATGAAAGCTCCCTAGTTAGTTCTGTTTAATAAGCATTATAATAATGTAGTCAGTATAATATTGTAAAAGAGCTGATTTACAATTTTGGAGTACAATAAAGTATATTCTATCTATCTACAATTAATTTGAAACGACTTTTTTTGTGAATGGCTTCTCGCAGGTCAACCTAGGATGTTGTCGGCTTCTTAACTGGACTTTTCGGAATTTATTCCGAAAAATGCAGGCCTCCAGTCAATATAATATCATTGATAAAACTTATAAACTTAGCGACAGCTCGCTGAGGGCACCCCCTGTAAGTTGGGGTACGGACCTCACCTTAGGGCGTCGCTGGGGCTGGACAGCCGGAGAAAGGAAGGAAGGGGAAAGCGGTAACGACTCCACCAAAAGTTTAAATTATATCAACAGTTTATTTATCCATGCTTTGGCTAGAAAATGTCCAACAAAGGAGACAGCTAAAATTTCAAATAAAGCAATAAACTTTAGTAACTTCCTTCATAAACATTTTGCGGCGTGACATTTACAACCCCTGCACAAAGCTGGCCGGTTTTCTATCAAATGTCAGGCAAACATTTTTATTTGCTAAAGTCGTCCCATGGTCTGTCTTGTCATGGTCTGTCCATGTTTTTCAAACCAATTTTTTGTGTCACTTTTCGACCGATTCCCATAATACATAAAGAAGCAACAAATTGCATGACCATTATATTTGAATGCTACTACTACATCGATACCTAACAGCCAAAAAGGGATAAGCGACATTTTTTGCGAAATCGACTTACCTATATATCATATATCGATATCTAATAGCCAAAAAGCCGATTCTAACCATGTATATAAGTCGATTTCGCAAAAAATGTCGCTTATCCCTTTTTGGCTGTTAGGCATCGATATATATTATATAGTTGTAACCCAAACCCTACATTACATAGTATTCAAGTCTTGGTTCAATTGTTTGAGTACCTACCTACCTACCTTATTAGTGATATGATATAACTTTTTTTGTTGACATTGCTGTTTTATTCACAGACTCTTTTTATTATTCTGTTTTTATAAGACCTGTAATTGGCTGGCAGTCACACTTACTATTTTTATTCTGCTTTATTTAGCTCTCAAGTCTTCCAGAGAAAATAAATAAAAAGCTCCATAGGTCCTGTTCCAAGCTTGGAATTCGCATGGTGCATTAAGAAAGAGGTCTATTATATTCTACATCATGAGTAGGTAGCTTGGAAAATCATAACGAGTCCATGAAGGTGCTAATATCGTTGAAGATTCTAAGTAGCGCATCATACCTAGGTCAATATTTTGTATTGTATCGGAACCGCAGTGACTGTTAATTATACATACCTGCTTACTCTTAAAACTCATACGAATTACAAATAATGTCATTCGAATTTCTCCTGAGCTTTATCGATGCACAATCATCTCTACACGCATAAAATTATGCTCTCCCCCGAAATGTTGGCTCTCTGTTCTATTTCCGGTTTATAAAATTCAAACTAGAGCTGCGGTTTCTTTAATGTGATGACATTAAATCCGTCGGAACATCTGGCGTTCGGTCTGCCCTGAGAGACCGCTGCCCTAACCGATTATTCTAACTAAACAAGAAATAGGTACCTAGACTAAAAAGTACAAATAATTTTGAATTTCTTGTAATTCAACATTCTAACATATTCTTTGGGTACACTGCTATAAAAATGGAGTCAGTAAAGAATAGAAGAGCTTTTAAATTGTTTTATGCAATTGAAGCGTTCACAAATTCTCTTGTGTTCAGTTCACTAAACAATTTGTGGGCCCCTTCACAACTCGAGCCTATTGTTTTCTATTGAGCCTCATAGCAGCCTATAGTTTCGTGCTGTAGTAGATAATCTTCGTAATAGTAATATGAAACTAATCACATTTTTAGTCTCTTTAGCCATGTGATAATATCGCACTAATGCAGAATGTTAGGTGCATAACTACATAAGTACCTATAGTTAGAGTCATAATCTATGTCAAAGTGTTTAAAAATGCTTAATCAGATTAAATTGCAGGGGTTTTAAAATAATATAATATATGTATGATATCGGTCTGGGTGGTCGGTCATTTAGATCGCGAATGTATTATCAGCGGCGGATGTGTAGGGCGGAAGGCCGGCTCTGACGAACCGAGTGGCCGTATCGGACACAGCGTGACCTAACCAGAGGGTTCTCATAATGTACGCATTTTATTGTCTATCGTACACGAAAATCAAAACCTCAAATTACAAAATATATCGACTGACTGCAAAATATTGAGGACAAGACAGTATAAAGCTAGAAGTCCGAACTCGTAGTTTGACAATAATAAATAACGTGGTACTAAAATGTCCATAGTCCTAAGGTGAGATTACAAGGAAGCTTGTTGCCATAATAATGACCAAAACAAAAAGTGCATCCCGAAATGTGATGTTATTTTTGTTGCTTAGTGCCCGTTTCGGAGAACGGCACGAGCGGCCGTGCGGGCGGGAGCGGTCGTCGCCTCGCACAGGGCCGCATTCCACGCACATTTGTACCTGTTTCTATCCGAGTGTGCTTTTCGGTTAAGCTCAAATACCATGAGTTTTATGACCCCGCTAATCTTTAGAGATCAAGCAACAACCACTTGCAAATGGAGTGCTTAGAATTTGATTCCATAATAAGTTATTATGATATAAAATCCATCGATTTTGGGCGCAAGATTTTATTTTTGGCTTACTTGAATCATTCAGAACTGGCCGATAATTATACTAACATTTATGTTACCAAAAATATTGTTACTAAATAATACTTCAAAATTTACCATTCAAACTATTACGCTCATAGCAAATGTTTCGTTTGCCAGCCAAGTGCGGTCCTGTGTATGTAGGGCAGCGGGGCGGCGGGGGGCGCGAGGCAGCGCGAGAGTGTCTCGGCCCACAGCGGCCGCCAGTGCAGTGAGCGGCGCGCGGAGAGCCCAGACCGCGTCATGGCTCTACGCGCTTTGTTTATCTTCTCGGCGCTTATCGCCGGCGGCGCCGCCGTGTACAGCAGGGAGCGCGACCGCCTGCGCGCCGATCCCCGCCTTTACGACCGCTCGTGTGAACTAAGTTCCTGCTACCCGGCCACAGGCAACCTGCTCATTGGCCGTGAGTCAAGACTCTTTGCATCCTCCACGTGCGGGGGACAGGGACGTGAGCGATACTGCATTGTGTCGCATTTGGAACCGAAGAAATGCTTTTGGTGTGACTCGACCAATAGCACCATTCACAACCCTTTTCTCAACCATCGAATACAAAACATCATCTACAAGTACTACCCAGGAACACGAACGAAATCCTGGTGGCAGTCTGAAAATGGTAAAGAAAATGTGACGGTACAACTCAATATGGAGGCGGAATTCCATCTTACGCATTTGATAATACAGTTTAAAACTTTCCGGCCTGCAGCTATGTTAGTAGAGAGATCTTTCGACTTTGGGAAGACCTGGCGCGTCTATCGATACTTTGCGCACAACTGCGACGAACATTTCCCAGGCGTTCCAAAGCACACACAGCGTTCTTTGACAGAAGTGGTTTGTGAATCGCGTTATTCTGGTGTATCCCCATCCACGGAAGGTGAAGTGATATTTAGAGTTTTGCCGCCTAATATAAATGTGACCAACCCATACTCGGAAGAAGTGCAAAACTTATTACGTATGACCAATCTTCGAATAAATTTCACAAAACTGCATACTCTTGGTGATGATAAACTGGATAACAGAGCGGAAATTCAAGAGAAGTACTATTATTCTATTTATGAAATGACAGTGAGAGGTTCTTGTTCCTGTTACGGGCACGCATCCCGTTGTTTACCAATGCCAGGAGTGGAGTCCAAGAACAATATGGTACACGGACGCTGCGAATGCACTCATAATACCCGTGGCTTAAACTGTGAATACTGCGAAGACTTTTACAATGATCTTCCATGGCAACCAGCTGTTGGGAAAACTTCAAATGCTTGTAAGAGGTGTACATGTAATAATCATGCCACAACTTGTCATTTCGATCCTGCTGTTTACAATAAAACCGGTAAAATTAGTGGAGGCGTGTGTGATAACTGTCAACACAATACTATGGGTGTCAATTGTGAACGGTGTAAGCCTAAGTTTTATAAAGACCCCAACTTAGATATCCAGAGTCCAGACATATGTAAAGCTTGCGATTGCGATCCAGAGGGCACCACAGATAAAGAAATCCTTTGTGATGATGAAACAGACACCGCTAATAACAAAACTGCTGGTCGCTGCCTTTGCAAGACGAATGTCGACGGCGCCAGGTGTGACAGATGTAGCGATGGATTTTGGAACTTTAATCCTAGTAATCCTGATGGATGTGAATCGTGCACATGTAACAACTTAGGTACAATCAACGAAAGAGGTTGCGATGCTGGAACTGGAAATTGTTTCTGTAAACGACATGTTACTGGAAGGAATTGTGATCAGTGCTTGCCAGAGTTTTACGGTTTGTCAGATAGTGATGATGGTTGTCAACCTTGTGACTGCGACTTTGGTGGTTCATTAGACCGGGATTGTGATGTGATAACAGGGCAATGTAAATGTCGGCCGAATGTTTCTGGTCGT
Organism: Fissipunctia ypsillon; assembly: GCA_947568875.1. NCBI lineage: Eukaryota > Metazoa > Arthropoda > Insecta > Lepidoptera > Noctuidae > Fissipunctia > Fissipunctia ypsillon. The sequence goes on from OX387651.1 coordinate 11,100,460, forward strand.
CGTTGTGATCAACCTATTCAAAACTTTTTTGTCGGAGCACTCGACTCTATTGTTATTGAAGGCGAATCAAGTCAATGCGATTCCCAGATTGATGATAATGCTATTCAAAGTCAATTGTGTCACGTTGTCATTAGGGAAAATTATCCAGATGGTAGGAAAGAAACCTGGACCGGACCTGGATTTATGAAGCTTCCTGAAAGCAGCACACTCGTTTTTGTTATAAATAACATAGAGAAGAGTATGAATTATAATGTGTTAATTAGGTATGAACCGCAATCGCCTATAAGCTGGGAAGAGGCAACTATATTAGTGAAAAGACCATTACCGATTGAGCCAGACTCTCCATGTGCAAATATACGACCTGAGGACGACATCATAAAAACGAACCTGCCAGCAAATCAACGCAGTGTATTGGTGAAACCGGCAATATGCTTAGAAAAAGGCAAAGAAACCGAAATTCGTATTTATTTAGGACGTCAAGACAGTCGTTCTCCAAATTCTAGAGCTTCAATATTAATTGATTCTATTGTTCTTATTCCATCTTTTGATGACCTTCCATTTTTGGCAAATAATAGTTCCATGAGAGAAGAGTTCGATCGGTTTAATTGTGGTGATCCATATTATTACGACCTGAATAGAGAAAACGTACCTGAAATTTGTAAAAAGTATCATGCGAGTATCGGATTCTACATAAGAAATGGATCTCAATCTTGTCAGTGTGACCCTACAGGGTCTAAGAGCCATCAATGCGACCAATATACTGGTTATTGTCAATGTGTAGAAAATATTGTTGGAGCTCGATGCGACCGCTGCGCTCCCGGCACTTACGGTTTCAGCAAATTTGGATGCAAGCGTTGTGACTGTAACAGTATAGGATCCCTTGACAACTTTTGCGATGCAACAAGTGGACAGTGTAAATGTAGAGCCAATACATATGGCCGAGCATGTGACTTGTGTCAGCCTGGATATTTCAATTTTCCCAATTGTCAACAATGTGACTGTAATGGACACGCAGTCGAATGTGATGATAAAACAGGAGCATGTAGAGAATGCAGAGACTACACGGAAGGACACCGTTGTGAAAGATGTGTTGAAGGATATTACGGTGATCCTCGACTTGGTATCGACATACCATGTAGATCATGTCCATGTCCAGGAATAATAGGTGATCCCAATAAGAGCAGTCACGCAGACCGGTGTGAATTAGACCCCGATACAAAGGATGTAGTCTGCGAATGTAAAGAAGGCTATGCTGGACCACTATGCGATGTTTGTGCTGACAATTATTATGGAGATCCAATTAAGGGTACTTGCGAACAGTGTGAATGTAATGAAAACATAGATATCACTAAACCTGGCAATTGTGACCCTTACACTGGGAAATGTTTACAATGCCTTCATAATACTGCCGGAGACCATTGTGGAGTGTGTGCTGAAGGATACTACGGAAGTGCTTTAGACAAGTCATGTTATCAATGTAACTGCTCTGAGTTGGGTACTAACTTCACAATAGGAAATTGTGACAGGAACACAGGTCAGTGCCCTTGTTTCAAGAATGTCATGGGTGTGAATTGCGATCAATGTACAGAAAATCATTGGAGAATAGCTTTAGGAACAGGTTGTGATCCATGTGAATGCGATCCTATTGGGTCATTATCACCGCAATGTAATCCATACATAGGAAAATGTGAATGTAAACCAGGCCACGGAGGCAGACAATGTGATCAATGTCAAGAAAACCATTGGGGTGTTCCTAGCATTGAGTGTTATGAATGCGATTGCGATTTATATGGTTCTGTTTCACGCCAGTGCATGCGAGAAAATGGCTCATGTATTTGTAAACCAGGCATCGGTGGATATAAATGTGACATGTGCGCTAGAGGCTACTTAGGTGAGGCCCCACGGTGCTACGCCTGTGGTGAATGTTTCGATAATTGGGATCGATTAATCAACGACTTACGTTCGCAAACAGAGTACGCTATTGGCAATGCTAGTAAAATCAAAGTAGTCGGTGCTACTGGAGCCTACACAAGAGATTTTGATGAAATGACTAAAAAGCTTTCTGAAGTAGAAAATATGCTTGACAGCGCGAAGCAAGGAAAAACGACAGTAAAAGACTTACTGTCTAATGTGACCAGCCTACAAAACTTATTATCTGAAGCTGACGAGAAAGTTAAACACAGCAACGAACACCTTAATGCACTTACGTCTAAAATCAACCTTGGTAACGTTACTTTAGAGGGTCTGAGAGCAAGTATAGAAAACTTAAAGGGAAAAACTACTGACCTCGGAAATAACGCAACCAAACTACAGGAGGCTAACTTAGAAGGAGCTCTTAACTTGACCCGTGAAGCTAAACAAAGAGCTGTCAAAGCTGCTGACGACGCTGAAAATGTACAAACTGTTATCGCAAATACTGACCGACAAATTAAAAATACTGACCGTCTCATTGAAATGCAATATGCTAACTTCAACAACACTCAAAATGAAAATGATAAAAAATTAGATGATATCCGTGATCAACTGTCCCAGTTGGAGTCACAGATGCCCAAGTTAAATGAAAAAATGTGTGGTCAAGAAAGTGATAGTTGTGATATTTGCGGTGGTGCTGGATGTGGAAAATGTGGTGGTATATCTTGTGACCAAGGAGCCGTTACTAAAGCAGAACAAGCTTTAGATTTTGCAAACAAGACCGAATATCGAATTAAAGAACATGAACTCACTGCAGAGGATTTGTTTAAATTAATATCTACAGTAAAACAAGATACCGTTGATGTCAGATCAAGAGCAAAAGACCTTTTCAGCAAAGCGTATGACTTTAAAACTTCCGCAGAAAGAGTAACAAATGAAAGTCAAGATTTAACTGCTGAATTAAAAGAATTCTTATCAAATACCTCAAACACTCCTGCAGACGTCAGAACTTTAGCCAATGATATACTTAATTTGTCTATAAGTATTGAGCCCAAAGAAATAACGGAATTGTCTCAGCGTATCAATTCGTCAGTATCGCAATTGACTAACATTGAAAACATAATTGCCGAAACTAAGCCAGATTTAGAACGAGCTAAGGCTTTGAAACTAAATGCTACCACCATCAATAAAGCAGCTAATTTAACTTTGGAGATGGCAAATAAAGTTTTGAACGCTTTAGATGAAGCACAAGCAGCCCAAGATGCTGCAGAAAATGCAATCGATAAAGCCAACAATGATATCGAGGCAGCCAAAAATGATTTAGTTCCTATAGCCACAGAAACAGAACAAGCTCAGAAACAAGCCAATAAGACAAAAGAAGAAGTTGAAGGCCTGCGTTTGAGACTTTCTGACTTACAGAAGGATATATTGAAGATAGAAAGTGACGCAGAACAAGTGAAACAAGAAGCAAATGATGTTGTTAGTCGCGCTGAAGGAGCTGAGCAATCAGCACGGCTGTTAAGGCAAGATTTCAAGCATAGTAATATGTCTCTTGCTGAACGTGCTAGCCAGACTTCAAACTCAAGAGAAAGAGCGCAACTTTTACTAAAACGTGCTACAAAGCTAGCCAGTGACACTCAATCGCAACTTAAACTTCTAGCTAACATGGAAGTATTATATAACGATCACAATGAACAGTTAAATACATTAGAAAAGGAAATAGGCGAACTCAATACGCAAATGAACTACTACCTATCCGAAATCTCAAAACGGTCTGATAACTACAGGTCTTGCACAACGTAAATATAGGTCATCTATAGTTTTTGTCGTCGGAATTGTAATTAAGTATACATTTAAACTGATATTTTTCGAATGTTGTTACTGTTTCCATTTGTGCCATAATGCTATGTATTTTGCAGTGTTAGTCATTGCTCGTTATAATTATATAATATGTAGTTTAACTACATTGTGTCTGAATTATATTGCAAAGAAGTGAGGGTTGTAAACAACAAAAGTAACATGATGCGTAACTCAATATTTCATTACTGTAGGTACCTACTTACATGACAACTCGGTTTAAATAATATTTCGTATGCATTCTATCCATTTTAAATAGTACAATGTTTTGACTACTTTATGTAAAAGCTTAGGGATATTAAAGTACTTTTAAAAAGACAATAATAATTAAAAATCATTTCATCATTGTTAAAAGTTAGTTCAGTTTTCCCTGAAAAATACGCAATTCATGAGCTATTTGAGACAGACATGTTCCATGTTTTTTTCCAGCGAGTGGCACTCACAAATTACGTAAATCAGAATATATATTTCAGAAAATAATCAAAAACATCAATAAAATTAGGGTTATTTGATTGTAAGTATAAATATGTTTTGTATCATTATTTAGACAAACTATTCCAAAGAATTACATTATAATTTCTAATGTGTTGACATAATGTGGATATAAAAAATGTAAACTTACATTTAATCAAAAGAACAAAATAGGGTTCTCTACAACTATTGTTAATTATAGGTAATTTATGAGCATTATATATGTTTTGTGCTGTTTTGCCATAAAAAATTCTGTGTGTCTGTATGAAATAATTAATTTTATAGTTTGTATTTACCGTAATCTAATTGTACTGCCAGAGTAGATAATACTATATAGGTATATTGTACCACCATAAGTATTTTATAAATACGTGTACGTAGGACATTGTGTAAAACTTAAAAAAATATTAAAGACCTTTTATTGCTGTAAAGTCGTTAAAGATCTTAATTTTGAAATGCCTTTTGTTTTTATTCAGTAGGTACCAAGAATAGAGCAAGGGATTTTTTTTCGAAAAATTGAGCCCAACATTGTTCCTTTTGCCTATACTAACTTCAAAAAGTATTCGTCTATCTTGAATATTTTTTCATTTAATTTTACATTTCACTTTTAAGTTTACACTTTTCCCTTATTGTATATTGATATCTAAATCTCATTCTTATGGCTGATAAAACATGCATTTAAACATTGAGATTGTTTCTTTGATTCCATTTTTTATAATAATTCTATTGCATTTGAGACGCTATTCTATATTTCTATAACGATATTGTAATATACGAGGCACCAATACTTAATTGTTAATAAAACTTTGCCATAAATAATTTTTAGTTTTCATTTACTACGCATTTAACTATTACAACCCCTCTTAACCGATTCGTTGCGATGTCTAATTTCGCTAACTTCTAACTGTGGCGTCGAACAAAAATAACGTGACACTGTTCAGTGCCCAACGCCATACGATTAGATGACACGCATCTGTGCCTTCAGCCAACTTAATTGAAGGAGTTACCATCGATTTTAAAATGACACACATCCGTGCCTAACGCCTCACGCAAAAAAAAGTGATGGCACTGAAACGTGCCATCCGCAACGAATCGGTTAAGGTACCTTCAATGTAACTATAATCCTCCCTAATTCCTCCCCCTACCCCTTCCCTATCCCCCTATATCTTCCTATCCCTTGGTGCCTATAATCTTGTCACAAATGCGTCTAAACTAGACCAAAAATCCAAAATTTTGTTTATTCCTGTCAAACGACGATTTCCCATTCTGAAATTGACTAAAGTGACACAACTATATTTTAGTTTGACAGCACTAAGATGGCACTGAGTTATTAGTTTAGTGAAAATGGTAATTTTGCTATTCTGAATTTGACGTTTTTCGTTTTAGTTTAGAAATTCACACCAACACCTCGACTTCAGGTGCAAAAACAGTACAGTATCTTTTTTTTATTTTCTTTTGCTTATATCTCGAAAGTATGGTGTATCGCAAAAATAATGAAAATTTCGATCCCCTTCATGAACGTCATAAACCCTTAAAACTCAACATGTAGGTAAAATGTTTTCATATTTTCCATACAAACAGTGAAAAATTCCATATAAAACACGTCGAGGCTGCCCCTCTCCCCCCACGTGCCTCCGACTTAAAAAAATATCACGGGGTAGAGCAAATAAGTACTTACTACGTGGAGTCGGGATTGTCAAATTCGATTTAGTCGTGTCAAAATTATTTTTAAATTCTATAAGATTCTCATAGCTAAAAGTATGAAATTTTAGCGATAGTTTAGTTCAGTGTACAAGAGAATCGGTGCCATTATCTATTTAATTACCTAATTAATTATAAATAAATTGGTTGAATGGAGCATGTTACTAAACTTGTCAAATAGTTGCTACATACGTTAATATAGCTACTACATACCTCCTTATCAGTATGTCACGATGTCGCAGGTCAGAATAAGAACATTAGTTATTTTATAATGATAATTTTTTTAGCTATTACAATCTATGATCTATTGAAACTACCTACTTACTTTATTTCAACAAGCTGTGTAGTTTTCTTGAGTAAAATAGTTTTGAACATTGAACATGGTGGTGTGGTAAGTTACCTAGGAGTACCTAAACCACAGATTCTGTCTTCCACTACATACCTTTGTTACATGAAGTCCTACGCACACAAGGAAATTCTAAGCTGAAAATGTCAATTTGTTAATCGGAACAATAAAATGAACCCACCTAACCTAGCTGACCACCTAAGCTACCTACAGTAGGAGCTAGAAAAAGATTCTCACACAGCACAGGTATGAGTCATAGAGACGACGCTCTACGAAACCCAACTTTTTCTAATACTTTGAGTTGCAGCCGGATAATAGGGATGATACCTGGGTAAAAAAAAATACGTATTTTTTGCTTTATCATATTAATAAAAAAATACTTAGATAAAACGCATTAAATTTGGGGAGTGGGGGCTCGCTACGTCACAACTAAATATAAAATCTAGCAAGGCGTGACGTAATGCCAAATTTGTATAAAAAAAAAGTCAATGTATCTTTTGATTACGTAAAAAAAACGTGTCCAATATTTTGTTAATAATCTAATTGACGGACAAAATAGTAGATTGTTAGCCAAGAGAGCAAACTCTTATTTTAAAGTCGAGAGTGGTTCTTTGAATCCAGAGTGGAGCGAAGTATTCGGGTTTCTAAAGTAGAATCCTGAGCGCAGCAAGGGATTCAAAGTAGGTACGTCACTCGAGCTTAAAATAGTGTTGCTCCCGAGGTGATCACGCTACTTTTTATCACCCTCGATGAGAAAATAAGTAAGTGCAACTTATGAATAAGAATAGTATGTTTTTTTTATTTCCATATAATTAGGAACAATATGACTATCATAGAAATAATATTTTGTTTTAAATAAAATTAAGTAAAATCCGAATTTAAGTAAACAATTACGAACGAAGGCGGAATGCATTTCGCGCGTTTTTTATTTTTTCACAAACTTTTATATTATTTGACTCGCGCGCGGTTTACTTTATCAAACAGCCTGTTACTTGTTCATGCAATGTTCGTGAACAATGTTCTCTTTGGTGAACTTTTACTAACAATATCCACATTCCAAATTCAAATCACTTTTAGTCCCTAGGGATTAAAGAGTTATTTTAATCCCTGTTTACGAAGAATAAACTTGATCTTTTTGAAATGTATCGGCTACATTACTATTTTATCTGCTCTAGTAGGCTTAGGGTTTGATTCTCAAAGCTATTTAAATTTACCTAGTCGAGATTATAGGATTAAAAAGTTGATAGAGATTACCATCAACTTCATAATCAGAGGTTCACCGATGGTGGACAAATAGTAAAAATAGCAGACCGGCTAAATCCAGCAGTAAACAGAGGCCTATTTATTCTCGTACTTAAAAATCGTCTAGTGCCTCGTGAAGTTTTGTGGTGGGCCCTTAAGGAGAAATGTGTGCCAGGGAAGTATGTGCAGTTGATTCGAGCGATGTACAGTCGATGCAGTACCCAAGTCCGGTGTACAGTGGGCACTACCGGCAGCTTCAATGTGGCTGTCGGCTTGCACCAAGGGTCAGCACTCAGCCCTTACCTCTTCGTGATGATAATGGACGCTCTTACGTCGGATATCCACGAAGAGGCGCCCTGGTGTATGCTGTTCGCTGATGACATTGTGCTGGTTGCTGAGAGCGGCTTAGAGATCCAGAGCAGATTGGAGTTGTGGTGGGCAAGACTGGAGACGGCTGGCCTGAGATTACGTCGGACCAAAACAGAATATTTGTTTTGTGATTTTGGCGGTCTCTCCAGTCCTTTGCCCATATCTCTCGCTAGAACGCCCGTACCAAGCTGCTCCGACTTCCGGTTCCTCGGGTCGTTGGTCCAAGGGGATGGCGAAGTAGACCGAGACGTAACGCACCGGATCAACTCAGGACGGATGAAATGGCGACAGGTCACAGGAACAACTTGCGACCCACGGATGCCCCTCAAATTAAAGGGAAAAATTTACAAGTCCGTGATAAGGCCTGTCGTACTGTATGGATCGGAATGCTGGGCCGTGAAGAAGACGGATGAAAAAAGATTGAATGCAGCGGAGATGAGAATGTTGAGATGGATGTGTGGAGTGACGAAAATGGATAAAGTAAAAAATGAGTAGATAAGGGAAAGTTTGAAAGTGGCGCCAGTGACAGAAAAGTTGATAGGAAATCGTTTGGCTTGGTATGGACATGTGAAGAGGAGGGTGGAAACGCATGTGACTAAAAGAGTGATGAATATAAATGCTGATGGATGGAGAGGGAGAGGAAGGCCAAAGAAAATATGGATGGATTGTGTGAGGAATGATATGAAAGAAAAGGGAGTGAATGATAACGTGACTTTTGATAGGGGAAAAGGAAAGAGAAAACGTGTTGCGCCGACCCCAAGTAACATGGGACAAGGGCAGGAAGATGATGATGACTTAAAAATCGTTCAAATTCAAGTCACAATCTCATCTCAGCGACAATCAATGTCAAAAACTTGTCATCAACATGTAGGTAAATTAGAGGTTTTTTGACAGATTGAGACAGAAAAAAAATACGGGAGTTGCCTCTCTGGCCTAGTCAAAAATCCCACACCGATGAAAGTAGCCGGCAAAGGCTATGAAAGAACAGCAATACATCATAAATCATACGTCTACATCGTCATTAAATGGACTTTGTACTACTATGAATTTATTGTAAAAACACTGACTGTCATAATTTATTTATACACCTATGTAGGGACCTAGTTGTAGCCAGATGAAACAGCTGACTTGAATTTAAAAGTATGATTTCAATTTTTTAAACTCGTAGTGACTGAGTCCCTGATTGCCCATTTGTTACAGGAACAGGATCTACGGTAGGAGAGTGTAACATTAAAGTACTAGATTTACTATTATTTTCCATTACAGATGGTTGTATTTAGAACCGATACTCTCCAACGACGATGGTGAATTAGGAGTCAAGTTCCGGAAAGTAGACCAGGGATTCCGACAAGTGACTAGGATCTTGGAATCAGATCCGAGACTATCTGCACTTCTCCAGTCGTCGAGACTCCAGCCTATGTTGGATTCTATTTCGGAGCAACTTCTAGCTTGCCAGTCGGCCTTAAATCTTTACATTGATGTAAGTAAGACTAATGAAAGGATTTTAAAATAAATAATACGTTACTTATCATAATTTGCAGTTTCCGGTTTGCAAACTTTTAAACCGCGAATAATTGAACGGCAATTACAACTAGATGAAGTTAATAGTCGCGAATCAGGTTTTGTTACTTGTATAAATAGGCAGTTTTTATTTACGTGACGTCATCTATTACGCTGACTCGATAGGTATAAGTCTGCCTACTCATTTGATAGCTATTGTAGTACCTTCCGTCAATCGCAAGTCCTTCCTATTTATAAAAAAATAATAAACACAGTTCACACGCACATAACATCACGCCTATATTCCCCAAAGGACTAGGCAGAAGTGTACCTATAGTACACCTACACATGGGTGTAGGTGTACGCTTTTGCCTAACAGCGAGCGAACTGTGTTCACTATGGAGTGAACGCAGTTCACTCGCTGTTTATTTATTCATCTGAGTTACTATAGTTTTAGACTAGTAACCAAGAGTAGCAGATAAGCCAGTTTCAAAAACTAACTTAAAAGTCATTGAACCTATCAACATCCAAAAGATAATTTATTTGGCAAACATGTTTCTAGGAAAAACGTTCAGTATTCCCAAGGCTTTACTTCCTGAGCGACGATGATTTGTTGGAACTACTCGGCCAAGCTCGCGCCGGCGCTGAAGGAAGGGAAGCTGTCATGCAAACCCATCTAAAGAAACTGTTCCCGGGAATCACAGGCGTGCGTCTCGGTCCAGGAGACATGTCTATTACCGCATTGTGTAGTCATTACAGAGAAACATTCCAGTTGGACCATCCAGTTGATATCGACTGCCCGGTAGAGGTATGCTATATTCGAGCATCTTTATTACCCGACTGTGCGACATCAAAGACAGGGTTATGTTTTTACAATCGCTTTCATGATTTTGGGCAATCTACACACTAAATAACTACTAGTTTTTTTTTTCTTCATAGACGTGGTTGAAGAATTTAGAAGCTGAGATGCGTTCGTCACTAAAGAGCATGACCTTAAAAAGCATTGTCACAAATTCGCTACAGGAGCAGGATCCATTTTCACTACCAACGCAAATACTTTGTCTCGCACAAAACATACGCTTCACAGAGCAAGCAGAAAGGGCCATCACCTCAAAAGAATTACACAAATTAAAAGCGAATGTTGAAAAAGAGAATTCATACTACGCTTCAGCCGAAATAGAGGACGAAAGTGAACGACGCAAAAGGCAAGCACTCATATTACAATGTGCTCATTATTTGTCTGTCATCAGAATTTTGATAGACAACAATATTGTATCAACTAGCGACTGGCATTGGCAAAAACAGTTGAGGTAAGTAACTTGATGTTTATATTAAGTGTAAAAGGCAGAGGCAAATAATCGTATTAAAATTATTTGCCGACGTGCTATTTGAATTTATTTATTTATTTATTTAAACTTTTCACACTTAAAAAAGTACAAAGGCGGACTTAATGCCTTAGGCATTCACTACCAGTCAACCAAGGGTGGTGAAGAGATTAGATGGCAGGTGCTCTGTTAGAAATGGAACAATTTGTACATAAATAAGTCATAAACGTATAATACACATACATACATATTTCATATGCAGTTCTGAAGTTATTAATTAGTTACTTAGTTGTGTCAAGTGTTTGCAGATTTAAATTGTTTTTACAGGTTCTATTTGCTTAGTTCAAAAGAAGTGGTAGCTAAAATGGGTCTAGCTCAGATATCATACTCATACGAGTACCTCGGAGTCAACACTGGACAGTTTGTGCGAACCGAACTAGCTGACGACTGTTTTCTTATTTTAACACAGGTAATTAATTAAGTTATTGTGCAATAACCTTTTAATTCAAGCTGCTTGGGGTATGTGGGTAGGTATGACAATTAAAGCTACATATTTCATCATCATCATCATTATCATCTCAGCCGAACGATGTCCACTGCTGTTCATAAATCTTCCCTAAACTTTGCCACAACGACCTGTACTGCGCTGTCCGCATACAACAGATTCCTGCGACCTTCAATAAGTTGTCAGTCCACCTTGTAAGGGGCCTTCCCACGATGCAGTAAGCTAACCCAATGTTAATTAATTTTCTTCTCAATTTCAGTCCCTTCACCTGGGTTTAGTTGGAAACCCATTCGGTCCAGCTGGCACTGGAAAGACAGAATCTGTGAAAGCATTAGGTGGCCTTGTCGGTCGCTTAGTGTTAATCTTCAATTGCGATGAGGTAACATACGAGTACTTACTTTAACTCTTTTACGTTGGTTAAATTAAGAATTACTTAATCACGTTACAACAGGAGAGTTGCATGATGAACGTGCATACAAATCAAGAAGAATAAAGATATATTTACTATTTACGGAATCAACTATTTTAATTACTTATTACACAAAATTATCATAGGCCAACAGGACCTACTAGTTATCACCCACATGATTTTATGAGTAGGCACACTAGGAATCCCCTAGTCTTTATTACTGACATGCAGACAACACAAAATTAGTTTTGTCGTTTGTCTTTCTTAATAGCGACCCGCCCCGGACTCGGAAAAACAAGGCGTGATGTTATGTGTATTTTCTCTAATACTGCCTGCCACGTTCGTCTAGTGGTCGCAAGCGCTACTGCTGAGCATGAGGTCCTGGGTTTGATTCCCAGGACGGGCAAAGTGTTATTGGATTTTTCTATCTGGAATTTCTCAGTAGCAGCCCGGAGTCTGGATTTGTGCCCGGTTGATGGCAATAGGCTCGCCCCCTATTAAATGGGACTTAAACATAACTGGTGAAATGTGGGTGTACTATAGGTACACCAACCCTTAGGGAAAACAAGGCGTAATGTTATGTTATGTATAGATTTTTGGTTTGGAATTTCTGTACTTAATTATTTTTTCTCTTCTGCCTTGCGTTGTATAATTTATTTATTAAACTTTATGCATAAGTAAAAAAATACTGTACAAAGGCGTTAGGCCCGCCTTTGTACCAGACAATCTTAGGGTGATGCAGAGACAAAACATGGCAGGTGCAACATAAAGGATAGATAGCTCGAAAATAACTATAAATACAAGAATAAATACTTATAAATAGATACATACATAAATATAAACAGAATATAACTTTGACATGAGAAATAACGATCGGTTGAGGGAGAAAACGAATCCAACAAAACAGCGCTGGGATGTTTTTGCTAACTTCTTACGAATATGTCATAAAGTCATATAATCCAGTCCGATTTTTTTTTAATTTTCCTTCTTTATTTATTTGTTTATTGATTTAACAGTTTATGTACACACATATAAACGGACAAGAAGAAAGGAACAGAAAAATACGTACACGTACCTATTTTCTTCTAAATAAATATTTAATTTTCCAGGCGCTAGACGCGGAATGTATGGGTCGCTTGCTGAGCGGCCTAGCCCTATGTGGCGCTTGGGGCTGCTTCGACGAGTTCAACCGTCTGGCTGCTCACACATTGGCTGCCGTCTCTCATCAACTATCTTCGTTACTCTCTGCCACTACGGAGCGGACACCAGGCTCTGAACCCATTGCGCTGCTCAATGGGAAACATGTATGAAAGAAAATTGTTATCTCGATAATGATCAAAATAATGTTATTTATTTATTTGTGTACAATTTATTACCTTAAGTATACTGTTGACATTATAATATATATATAAGGGCACCAGTAACAGTCACAATACCCCCCGTACTAGTTGATACTGTATTACAGTGGGGTAATATTATTCCTCATTGCTGTGACCCGTAGAGTAACAAACGAGTGGATATTTATAGGCTCCATATGAAAAGAAAATTAAACAAATGAAAAACTAACAATAATTTAGCAATGAAATTGTTACACTTAACACTATTTTGGCTTATCTGTGATTATGTGTGTGTGTGTATTTGATAGTATATCTGTATGTGTGTATGCGTGTGTGAAGTTTGCTATTTCAGAATCTTAAATGTGTCATCGGTACTATCATAATTTAAGCAGAGCAAAGTAAAGCAATTCATTGGTCGAAAATCTATATTTTTTAAACAGCATAGTTTTTAAAACAGCCCTTTGCGCTCTTCCTGCTTTAATAAGCTGTGCCTTAGCACATCCTCCCCAAATGGATATGCCATATGTAATCACTGACTGGCATAACGCGTAGTAGGTTGTGGTAAGCAGTTTTGGGTCACAGACATATCCTAGGTTTCTGAAGACAAAATTCTAGATGATAACAGCCGGTTGTTACTGAATTCGTCATTTGGACCGGCATCACTATTCTTTCTGCACTTCTAAGGGTCAAGTCACGTATTTTTAAAAACGTTGAGCTTCAACTTTCTGACTAACTGACCGACTCTTTGATAATTTCAAAGTGCGTGTAATTGGTTTAATTGAAATAAATGCTTTGAGTTTGTTCGAGTTCGCATTCTTCTAATTTCAGTTTCAAATTCTCAATCTATCTAAGATTTAATGGATTTTTGACATTGATTGTCGCTGAGATGAGATTGCGATTAGATTTTGAACGTTTTTATTATTATTATGAGACTTGGCCTTCTGTATCTATGTTCTAAATAGACTTATGGCACCGACACGACACTAACAACAGAAATTGCAGATTCGGATTTTAAATAAGTACTGTTATACAACGTGTTCCTTTTGATATCCCATAACTCTAGGGGGTCATTATACTCATCATTATGAACAACTTTTACTATGGAACCAAATCCGAAATCACGAAAAAGAAATCAGGTATTCCCTACATTTTTACGAGTTGTGCGAACATAGTTGTTGGGCGAATGGGGGCGGTATGACGACGGCAATGTGTGGACAAGATCAAAAGTGTTTTGTATTACCAGCACAGCCCGTCACAATCTTGGGCCGAGTTCTAGCGGTCGCGCCGAACTACTCGAATATTCGGAGACTCGAGTGACGGACGTGCGATGGATACGCGGCCATAGTACCTAAACGTATGTATCGCTGCTTCGGCGCCGTCATCTCGTTCTCGTTGACGGTGGTGGTGGATAAACGGCCTATCTGTACACGACCCTACTGCAGATATAACTGCAACATTCATATAAACGTAGTATACTAACTATTGCTATATCCTAGGCGCCAAACCCCCGGTATAAGCCACTTTTGCATAAATGAAAAAAAGCTTAGATCCTTTGTGTTTGTTCACTTGATGTAATATAATAAAATACAATATTTTCATAATTATTCAACTTGAAATAAAAATAATCCGAGTACTCAACACGAGATTATGAATTTATGACAAATATTATTCAAGGTTATAGAACAAGACATATCAATAGAACCGTTATTTCGCCTGAGCAATGCAAGTCTTCGGTAGTATAGTGGTAAGTATCCCCGCCTGTCACGCGGGAGACCGGGGTTCGATTCCCCGCCGGAGAGAATCTTTTTGCATTTTTAATCGCCATTTCCGGTTTTTATTTTGCCCTTTGGTTATTTTCCAAACTTCAATGACAAGTAAAAAAGATTTGTTTTTTTTTGTTAATAAACTTAATTACACATTTTGGTAATAATGCGAGTAATCTGGGAACTATGCGTGAACGAATAAGCATTCACCCACCATGGTGGTCTCTTTTCAATTTATCACGCTCATATTACCAGGGGCTAGGCAGAAGTTTCACGTTGTATAAGGAGTTTTAATAGAAGTTTTGAAATACCATTATAAGCCGACCTATGCATTATAAGTAGACCTTAAATTCATAAATGCATTGTCTTAATATTTTCATTTCCAATGAGGAACATTTTCTGTCGGGAAAATGTGCTAATTAATTTAAAGTTTTTAGGCATTTTCAAACAGAGATCTTTTTGGATTCGATAGATTATTTGACGCATTTTCTTCAAGGTTAGCGTATCGGAATGGTGCGGGGTAGCAGCTACAATGAACCCCGCAGGCCGCGGCTACGGCGGGCGACGCACACTACCAGCTGCTTTACAACGAGTGCTTCGCCCTGTGGCCATGCTGCAACCACGACCCGACGTACTAGCTGCACATCTGCTGGCCGCGGCCTGTGTGCCTGATGCCGAGTTACTGGCTAAGGACCTGCACAATGTCTTCACTCTGGCTAGGTAGGTGATGTGTGACGTAATACCAATAGATCGCGGTTAAAGTAGCCTTTCAACCTGTCTTCTAGATTAAAGGTTGTGTGATTAAAATAACTGCACAGCATTTTCTTAGTGGCCAAGTGGATGTTTCATCCATCCAAAACTTAATTGCTGGTTTCCTCGCGGCTTCGGTGTAGTAACTTCCATTCTACTCTTCGTAAAACTAATTATTTTAGGTGTCTTTGTACATTGTATGTCTCTAGTTCTCTACAGTTACCTACTGCCCTTCATCGTCATCTGCTTGGCCTTTTTCTCAACTATGTTAGGGTCGGCTAACCGAATGCAGCTGAATAACAGTATTTTACATGGAGCGAGTACAGCTACTGCCCTTTAATGATATCTCCTTTTTGTTCATATAGCTCTCTGCTAAGCGACCAACGTCACTACGACTGGGGCCTGCGTGCCCTAAAGGCGGCAGTGGGCAGTTGTGCCGCGATGCTACAAAAGCGCGGCGCCGACATTACATCACGACGCGCCGCCGCACGGCGTGTGCTCACACTCAATAACCTGTCCAAATTGACTCGACACGATGCTCATAGGTATAGTATAATCAAGAAATGGTTACCTATAAAAGTTTAGTTATAAAAAGCTGGTGGCTTATGAGCAATCGTGAGGGTGGATTTTTGGGATGGGGCAGTAAGAGCAGGTACCTTAACCGTTGTAGCTACAGGAAAATGGTCTTAGAAGACTGAACTTATATTTTTTTTTTTTTGAGAAATTTTGATCCCCATTCACAGATTTTGAAAAAATTGTACAATTAGGCAGCAATGGTAGGTATTGCTGCCCTGTCTCGAAAATCCACCCTGTATAAGCCTCCAGCCAGGGGCGTGTTACTTACAATACTAAGTGACTGCGCGCTAAGGGCACCCCCTGTGGGGTACGAACCTCGGCTTAGGGCGTCACTGGAAGGACAGCAAGTTGGGACAGGCTGGATCAAACTTGGATAATTATTATTTATCTGGGGAATTTTAACGCTACAGGCTCAGCTTCGGCGCGGGCTGGCGCTTCTTCGAGCAAGGGTCGGGGGGAGCAAGGGTCGGGGGGTGTCCTACCAGCCAAATGTTCCTACTTTTATACTTTAAAATCTCCTACATTATTTGATTCTCGGAAATAATTATTCAATATTCTGAGAAGTTGAACAATGCCTCGGACAAATTCTCAGAAATAGCTCAAAAGTTTCGACCAATCAGAGCGCAGCACGAAAAGGCGTCCCGAACCTTAACTACGACGAAACTTTACCGTAACGGGGACCTTTTCGCAAAAATGAATTATTTCTACTTTTATCTTAACAATTTCTTATCCTAAACTTATGTACTACCGCTATATAATTAAAATATGTGCCTACCTAATATAAATAAGTTAAAACTATGCCTATTTTATGTCTATCCTAATACAAATGGGTCTTAACTTATATCTATGTAGGGCTAATGCTCGGCGTCCATTACAAAGTGTTTGTATAAACCTACTTACAGAAATAAAATCATTTATCATAATATTTATTTAAGTAAAACATACAAATGTGTTAATATAAATTACAAGATATTTAATATATTTTTTCTATATGTTGCATACATTCTAGCAATGTATCAAACATTTTTCTATCAACCATCTATGCAGTTTAATTATAAAATATTGAAATGAGAGTTCCCTTGTGTTCTTAGGTAATTTATAAAAAAAAAATAATGCACATAATTATGATAAATACACTTTTTAATTAATGTTGTATTACAAAATATAATCAAAAAATTTCTTCTTTCATCTCTTGGTCTCTGTTTAGTGTACTAACCTTACAAGGCCTCCCTAAGAATTGGTGCTGACTAAGCTGTGATAAAGTGTGCATTCAGCATTCAGCACAAGAGAAACGCGACTACCGATACTACAGCTTGATTATAGCCTCATCGAGCAGTCTTCCTTACACGAATTGCAGTTGTACTAAAAGCTGGTTATTAATGCCGACTAACTCTATAAATTGCATCATCATAAATCTATACATTATAATAAAATAGTAACGAAAATTTTTTGTCCGTTTATCTATATGCAAATATGTTCCGGATTGGCACAAAAACGGCTGAATGTATTTGGATGAAATTTGGGAAAAATAATTGTTTATAACCTGGATTAACACTGGGTACTTTTAATCCTAGTAGTACGTTCCCGTGGGATATTTACTTACATCCACACGGGCGGGCATTACATACATATGTGATTTTTAACACATTTCACTATCCGAATTCAATATTGCCTTTTGTCCGCAGATTTGAAAATATTTTGTCGTTGGTTTTCGCTGAAGTACCGACTGAAGAATCCGGTTCAGATCCGATAAACGCAGCTCTTGAAATTACCGTAGATAATCTCAAGCTGGTGCACAATAAATTACAGGTAAAAAAATAGACGTTCAGCTGTACTTAATTGGGAATACAGTGCTTCCTGGATCTTATGGCGCTTGAATGACGTTGTTAGCCGGGGAGCGCTTTTATTAAACATTTGTGCAATGGTTTTGTAAAATGTATTAAAAAACAAGATGGCGGCGATAGTTCCGATTTAAGCCACGCTCCAATAGATCTTTATACAGCTACATATACACACAGAACAGAAAAACCTCTTTTTTTCTGTTCTATGCTTATACACTTTGTAACGAGCTTTTTTTTGTCACAGTTACAAAAGTGTGTGGAATTGTACGAACAAATGCAGCAAAGAATGGGAGTGGTGATAGTTGGCCCGCCAGGATCCGGCAAAACTACAATCAGACGACTGCTAAAATCTGTGAGTGATCTCATGTCGCAGGCTAAAGAATTGCCTAATTATGTTATGTTTCTTTATTTATTAAATATATGCTCCCTAAAACCGTTAACACAGTTTGTCTGTAGATACGGACCATACAAGATAAAGTTAAGTTTGTATCGTAGTGCGGATACTTAAATTAAATGTTAAGTTGTTCTTTATTACAAAGGCTAAATGGTTTCCCAAAGGCACTGGCTCACCAAGGCAAGAACGTGGTGGAATACATAATATGCCCGAAGGCGATGAGTCGGGAGTGGCTGCTCGGGAACATCGACCATGATACGCGGCAGTGGACTGACGGCGTCATATCTTCCACTGCCCTTGAAATATCTAACCAACCGGCCGGTAAGTAGGAGAATAAAACGTTGCCCGCATTTTTTGTGCTTTACAAATTGCAAATTTATCTAGAAAATTAAATCGGTAAGACCTTGGAATACTAGTCCTAGAATTGGGTAAAGTCAAAGTCAAATCATTGATTTGAAATAGGCACATAAAAGGCACTTTTGAACGTCAAAATTTACAAAATTGATTCTAGTCGCCCCTTCCAAAAGGTAGTTTCGTATGGAGAAGAATGGGCAAGAAACTCCACCGTTACTCTTTTAAAATGTTGTACAATATTTTGTATACATTCATTATTTTTTATGTACCGATGTTTGTGGCGAAGGAGCTGCACAAGCTGCCACCCGTCACCTTCGACCACGTCGATGTAACAAGCCTCCTGAAGGCCCGCCTCGCGGATGTTCTGGCTAAGTTAGATGCATCCCAAAACACCGTCGTCACGTGACAGATACGTGATGCTTACATATTCACAAACATTGTAAAAGTGTACGGTTTTCCAAAAATTTTAACAAGTAATAAGTAAGTGTGCGAGTTAAAGTAATTACAGAATAGCCTAAATATTCTTGAACGCACCGTGTGATAAACTCAAGCGAAAGTAGTTAGGGCGCCCTTTATTGAAATTTGTATTGCCAGCCGGTTAACTATCCACTTCTCCGGTTAATTCCAATTCATTTGTTTTACATATTCCTGCAAGACGTGTGGTCCTGGGTGGTATGCGACGGTGACATC
Organism: Fissipunctia ypsillon; assembly: GCA_947568875.1. NCBI lineage: Eukaryota > Metazoa > Arthropoda > Insecta > Lepidoptera > Noctuidae > Fissipunctia > Fissipunctia ypsillon. The sequence continues at coordinate 11,119,801 of OX387651.1, forward strand.
GACCCCGAATGGATAGAGGCGCTGAACTCCGTATTGGATGACAATAGGCTGCTCACGCTGCCTTCAGGGTGGAGGATACAGTTCGGTTCCAACGTCAACTTTCTGTTCGAGACGCATAGTTTGGAACATGCTTCGCCTGCTACTGTGTCGCGAATGGGGATTATATTGTTGAGGTGAGTGGCAGATACTAGCTGACCAAGTAGTAAATAAGGTACCTGTCAGCCGTGACATCATATGCAAATATTTGGCGAATGTTAACGGAACTCAGACAAACAAGCAGTCTAACACTGTCACATAGGTAGGTACCCAGTTGTCTTATTATCTTGGGCAGCTATAGTTAGTAATCAGAATTTTGAGCGGCTATAGAGCCATAGTTATACAAAAAATTGAGGCATCAAAGATCACTCAAAGCTTAATACAAAATGTCCTGTCTCACCTACATTAAGAATACATGTATACCTGAGATTTACTTTGGAAACTTTACAGTGATGACGCAAGCTGCGATCTAGACGTATTAGAAGGATGGATGCGCAAAGCTGATTTTGATAACGAAAGTGCAAAAATGGCGCTGCCGTTGTTACAACAAGTTATCAAGAAATGTATCCAGTGGCTTTCTGATCACAAGGCTGATCTTGCTCTGAAACTGCACAATATTACTGTGGTAAGTATAGTAAGAAACTGACGTATACGTATCAAAACTTTATGAAGTTTACTTTTGAAATCGAAGCTTGGCGATTTGTTAAAATTCGATAGATTCTACATTCTAAAGTATACCGCCTTTAGTCTAAATCAATTTAGTTAGTAGTATTTGCATGCAGTATTAGTACCTATGTCAGGCATCTAAGGCACATAATGATCTTATAAAATAATAAACTAAAACATATTACAAAATAACATTAAAAAATCTCTAGACTTGGGTCGGCGACGTGTTGCCATAAATAGATACCTACGAGGGATTCTTATGGTGTCATTCTTTACAGGTCAAACAAATACTAACTCAGTTCGAGTACATAGCCCAAGATACAGGTTTCAACACAACACGCGTGAGTCCCGAAGAAATGGTCTACCTTGCCATTGAGCGCAGTGTGGTTGACGTTATTAAAGAAAGTGCTATCGATAGTTTTCATGATGAGGTAAGTTATCAGTTTATCACTATTCCGCTCCATTCGGGCCAAATCTCGCTGTACTATCATGGGTCCATAAACATGACAGTTCAGTTCAGTTCGTCGTTGGGTCTAAAATTTTACCAGAAAATAATTCGTCATTCATACTTTACGACGTCGCACCGTAGTGATGTGTGAAGGCCATTCTCCTTCTTTTAGAGTCAATGTGAAGGCCTTAATTATACTTTTTATTCTTGATCATAATTATTATGGCTATAAAATTGTACCATTTCTATATACAGCTATCAACACTAATGGGTCCGCCAGTAGCAGCCGCTATGGATGCAAATGAGTGGGTGACAGACACACTGCTTATGTCGCGACGTTTAATCGCTTGTGAGCCGACTCTGCGCGCATGCGTGATGTCACATACCGCGCATCTTCTTGTGGTAGGACCTGACGCTTGTGCTAAGAAGTAAGTATGGCCGATGTTAAAGGTAGTCAGCATTGCAGTTTTGTCGATAATGAGATTGTGTATGTCGATAATTAGAATGTGTTAATCAATCAATCAACTCAGCCTATCGCAATCCACTGCTGGATATAGGCCTCTCCCAGGCTGCGCTACAACACCAAACCACCTCCCGCATCCAGTCTGCCCCAGCCACCTTCTTAAGGTCGTCGGTCCATCTAACTGGGGGGCGTTCCACACTACGCTTGCCGATACGTAGTCTCCACTCCAGGACTCATCTGCTCCATTAGCCATCGGTCCTTCGACAAACATGGCCAGCCCACTGCCACTTCAGTTTGCTTACTCTGCAGGCTACGTTGGTTATCGGATTATGTTGTGTAATGATTATAAAAAATGATTTATTAAACAATATAATAAATCATTTATTTAATAAACTGTAACATTATGATACAGCAGATATCTTTAAATTAAAGTAGACCTCAATTCTTTGTTTATATGCCTGGTTTAACCTGCGCTTTAGGCTATAAAGTTCTTAAATTTTAATATATTATTATAAAAAATAACAATAATCTTACAGTAATTATATATAAATTAAAACATGAAAGTAAAAGTAACAGCATGTAGCGTTTTTATTCGCAAACAACAAGTTGGTATGTCGTCTGTTTGTGCGTAAGAACTGCTTTACAAGTAGAATGCTACTTTTATTAAATAAATAAATGGAATAAAATACACTTATGTAAGATATTTTATGCGATTACATTTCAGTCTTCTAGCGGAGTACATAGTAAAGGAATGTAATTCAGCCGTCCTAACGATAGACTGCACGCCGATTTTAGAACCAGCTGACATCATCGTAGAGCTGAAAAGAGTAAGTTAACTTTATGAAAACTAAGATTTAGGATTTTCGTTTATTTATGGTCGTTAATCTCCTTTAGATGCGCATTTCTAGCAATCAATGCTCTGATCGCAGTAAGGAACTGTAAGAATACATATAATACTTATTTCTTTGTACTTCTTAGGCACTTACATATATTATTAATTTGTGTGGAGCGTTAAAAAGTCGTAATTTTTTTTGTGAAATAAAACCCAAAAGCACTGTAAAGCAGTAACTCCTATCTAATTATGACCTAAGTTTGGGGCTCACTGGCACTCACTTTGTAACCTAGTTGTAGGTAATATTTTTAAGCTACCTATGTCGTCTCAACTTGTGTACACCTATGAACCTGCTTGCTGTATTAATGGATCGATTTTCCCACCCGTACGCCAAATACGCGCTTGGACGTTGTGGACACCAGCCCGTTATAATAATAAAATTATAATGATAAAACTTTATTGCAGACCACATGATCCATAAAACACAATTTAAAAACACTGTAAAAAAAAGTTAATATGTACAAAAAAAATACAATAAAATGGCGCACAAACATAAACTCATGCCTTTCTTCTTTTGCACTTTAAAAATATCTACAAACATTTATATTAATTATACTATACTACTATACTATACCTGGACAATAAACTATTTTCTAAATATTCTCGTGTATAGAACAACATGGTCCGCTCGGGAGGGCGTGGTGCGAGCGGCGGCAGTCGCGGCACGTTGTTGATCCGCGCGCTACATCGAGCTCGAATAGATGACTGGAAGTCCAGCCCCGTGCACTCTTTCTTGCTACAGGTGACATCGACCGCTACGATTTTCTTTTTTATATTAATAACTAGCTGTTGCCCGCGACTTCGCCCGCGTCGATTTTCTTCACAATGTCATGGGTTTTCATTTTTGCGCGAAACTAGTTATTTTTCTGAAATAAAAGTAGCCTAAGTTACTCCTTATAACATCAGCTATCTATCTGCCAGTGAAAGTCTCGTCAAAATCGGTCCAGCCGTTTCGGAGATTAGCCGGAACAAACAGACAGACAGGAAGACAAAAAATTTCAAAATTGTTTTTGTTATTTATTTATTTATTTATTTATTTATTGCATTCATGTCGTTTATAAGGTCTTGTTACAAATATGAGTTTCGTACATGAACCCTGCTAGGGCACCGCAACATTGTTTCTTAATTATAAATTAAATTATTATTGCATGCTTTAATACATAAAGTTTTTAAAAAAAATATATTATTACATTATTATTGTCATCATTTCATTATTAATTAATTTAATATTGGATGTCTTTATTACATTTCTACATTATTACATTGCGTCAATCTTCAAATAATCTACAAAATAATGATATTACAGAATGAACTCATTTAGGCTATAATAACACTTCTGTATTAGGTGCATTTTAAGTGCGTTTACAAATTTATTGTCAAATTCTATGTCTTTAATCTCATTGGGTAATTTATTATAAATTTTTATGCACATTACAAGAGGTCCTGAGTGAAACATAGCTAGTTTTGAACTCGGCAATGCTAATTCATTTTTTACTCTTAAGGAGCGGAGGATCTTATCAGTACCTACCGTATATACTTTCATATGCGTTTAGTAAAAAGCTGTTATTTTGTTATTACAAACAGACACTTCAAGTTTGAATTGTCCCGAAGGATTAAACGACAAGAATTCCGCTTTTATTTTCGTGCATGCAACCAATCCCCATAAAATATCTATTGAGTCCATCAAAATATATCTGTATCTCTTTAGTCTAACATTTTTACTCATAAGTAGGCGTCTTATATGCTGTTTAAATAAATTTGACCCTAAATTATAAATTTTTGTCGCACCTGGTCCAAAAATTGTCCATTGTCAACTCAATCCACAAATATCAACGTTTACAGTTGATACAACACAACGGTTTCTGGACGCGAGGAAGCGATGAAGAGGGTGGTACCGGCACACAGTGGTGCCAAGTCTCACGACTGAGATTGCTAGCCACTGCCACCACACTCAACGCCATCTCACCGCGACTAGCCGCTGCGCTAGAGCTGAGAGCTTTAAGGTAATATTATCTTATCAAGTAACATAGACATATTGTATGTATAGGTTTCCGTTTGACCGTTGAAATTGGCTGAATAATCAGTGTTAATACATTTTGTTTGGCAAATCTGTCAGAAACACACAATCGTGAATGGTTTGTAAATTAGTAGAATCAGGGCCCTGGTGTTGTGACGCAACTTGCCAGACTGTCCTGCAGTGGATTGCGTCACGCAAAGTTAGTTAATTAATGTCAAACTCTGTGGTTATCTTCTCAGTGAGCCGGATGATGAGGAATTGTCAGAAATAGCAACACATTATTTAAGAAGTAGCGTCGACAAAAGCATACCGATGAAGGAAATATCAAATCTGGCTGACAAACTCCTCGCTATGTTTAAAGAGGTAAATATTTTACAAAAACTTGTGTACTGTAAAAAAAAATATGAAGAGACGAACAGAAGAAGTGCTAAAATCGAATGAGATTATTTCAATTTCCCTATTTTCTGTACAGGTGACGGAGTCATTCTGTTCCCAAACACATTATAAGTGGAACGCATCACATTTGAAGAGGCTATGCGAACACGTCAAGTGGTACACGCCGAGTAATACTGAACAACTTATCTCGGTAAAAACTACTTTGGAATCATTTGCTTATCATAATTAAAGTTATGGCCTGGTGGTAGTGTCACGCGGTTGATCGGCTCGACTAGCTAAATATACATGCCGATTTATGAAGCTTTGCAGATGTGAACGACCACACTACCGTTGCAGTTCTGCGATCCAATCACATTCGTTCACTGCGTGTGGTTCAGTCAATAGCACTATCGCAGGCCTATTTATAGGCCTGCGATAGTGCTGAGGACTTATTATTTATTATAGTGGTGAGGTCTTATCCGTAGTGCAAATGTCATGTCAGTGCTGGCAATGGATGCCACTTAAAGTGTGTATTTTGTTGTTTATTAGTGTGTAAAGCTTTCAGGTTTGAATTTAATTTGTTTGTGTTAAATAGATGTTTTTGTCGGCTATTGTAATTTTTTTCCAAACTTCATAGGCTATCAGTGCAGAAGCAAACTTCATTTTCCGAGAAAGATTGGTATCAGATGAAGAAAAAGCTATCTTCAGCTCTATATCTCGGAAACATCTGAAGGTGAACAATGAACAGATGTTCTTTGCGTGCAAGTTGCGCGGTGATGGCGTTTACTTAGAACATACTGATTATAACGACTGGCATCATAGGACGGAGCAACTTATTAACCAGTGCTGTAAGTATTACAATCATAAGACTTTTTTATAGATTCCACAAAAACCGAAGGCCGAAGTCTTTGGCATTCTGACCCTGTAAAACAAATGTATTCTATCCAATCACTGGTTAATATTCTATGGAATAATTCAATGCCTAATGCTATTAATCTAATGTGCCTTACATTTTTATTTCAGTGTCGGAAAACGAGCACAATGTATTTGGTGAAACTGGTGCAGAGGTATGCTCTGAGTTAGCAATACTTTGCCCAGCGATGGCGCGATCGGTAATTTTGCATTTTTATCCCGCTTAAATTACTTTAATTTTATATTTATATTTATCTGATTGACTAACACCGATAGCTTGATCAGAATGGGTATGTCAAACCTTGTTAAACAATAATGTACTTATCTGTGGTGTTTTGACAGACTAATGGAGGCTTACTGGTGTGTGTGGGTTGCGCGGGTGTCGGTCGCCTGGCCGCCGCGCACATTACTGCGGCCGCACTACCCGCCTCCTTGTTCGTTATCAACCACAATACACAATTCAACACGCAGTTCAAAAATGTAAGTTGATTTTGATGTTCAATGAGCTATCTTCGTCTCTCGCATCGGTACGAGCTAAGGGAAACATCATGCCAGGCAAAAACCAATCTGAGATGGACCTGAACATTCAGGTTTTACCGGAAGTTTTTAAGAATTGACATGCGTCGAGGCTCTCTATGGGCTAGGCTGTCGGCTTAGGAAATAAAAGCTAAGTCAGGACTTGGCTCTTACTTGCTAAGCCTATTTGAGGGCATTTAAAATACCGCCTAATAGGGTTATTATGCCTTATTATATATGTCATGTCATCATTAAACTACTGACCGAACTCTAATTTATGGTTTGCAATTATTTATTTATTTATTTAAACTCTATGCACAAGTAAAAAAGAATACCGTACGAAGGCGGAATTATAGCGTTTACGATGTACGGCATTTCATACAAACTTTCAAGTCCTTGTTTTTCGAAATTATTGAACCGATTTTAATTAAACTTAATACGCATAAGCAGGATACATAGGTCTAAAAAGTTAGTTAAGAACATTTTCGTCGTCGACTGGGGTGAAGACAAAGGGGTTAATATAGGGACGCGTCAGACCAGCAAGGTAGTCAAGGGTTTGCCATTTGATTGAACATAGAGAGAACATAGAACATAGAGTGGAAACAGTGCAGAAATGGCGATTTAGACCGTCCAAGCCAATTGTGTTAGGAAGGTCTGAATGTCGCGATTTGCCGATACCTAAAGTTACAAGGAACTTCCAGATGTCGGCAGGAGAAGAAGAAGTGATATTATTTAAGATGTGGCGGCGTTTAGCGTTGCGTATCATCTGATTACATCGATTCCTAGCAGCCTTAAAGAATGTCCAATTTTCCTCCGAGCGGTCCCTTTTAAATCTCCGAAACGCGAGGTCCCTCTGTCGCATTGCCATCCGAACTCCCCTGTTATTAATTCCCCGATGTCACCATTCTCCTAAAATCCTATATTTCAATAACTTCCTCCTTTTTTAAAGTCGGTAAACAAATTACACTAATGCTGGCTAATCTATTACTCATTGGATAGGCCCTATCATCGGCCGGTGAAGGCAAGCGTACACTGGTTCTAGTGTGTGAGAGTGCTGCCACGTGTGACGCGCTATCGGCCATTGAAGCTCTGCGGCGCGCGCGCAGCCCGCACGCACTGCCCAGCCAACTGCTACCCAACGCTGAACAGAACGCGCTCAGAAGTAACTTTTATTTCACTAAATATATAAGTACTATACATAATTTATACAGGAGTTTTAACTTTTTTCTAATTAAAGCTGACATTTTAGCGATTTACATTATTTATCTGATAAAACTTATTTTGACCTTAATAAATAATTTTCTATTTTGTTATTCGATCACTTGAACTTGACTCAGTTATATTTAAACGTATAAGGGTACCTAAGCATCTGGCGTTAGTCCAGATGAGACGTTCATCGAATAACGTATCGATTCCGCAGCATGGAAGCCGCACAAACAGGACGTATTCGATATAAACACGTATATAAAGTTAACGTGGCTTCAACGCGGCTTCAAAGCCAGATGCTAGGACATTTTTACATCTCAATTTTTTTTAATACGATATCGACAACAAAAGTTATCTTCTACAGACATAAAAGAAAACCTCGGCATCATCATATGCCTCGACAAGAACCAAGACAACCTATCAGATCTAATGGACAAGTATCCGTTGCTATACAACGATGGTAACGTGGTCTGGTTGGACCGCTGGTCTGATGACACGCTGCGCGAGAGTCCGCGACTGATTGTGCAGAGGTACAGGCGTCTAATGACGAGAGACACTTTGCACTTAGGCTTGAAACACGTTGCACTGTACACCTGGTTGATGAAGGTAGGTAGTGTGTTTGGCACTGTATGTAGTTGTGTATTTCATATTTATTTTGGGTATTGTTTTGTAAAGCTCGGTTCATGTGGTCTCAAAAAGGAGCGAAACTTTTGAGATACGGTCGTTTAGAAGTATTTTGGAGGCAAATTGGCTACACCGCATATGTGTCATATTACGGGGATAGTGTGAAGTTAGCCACAGACCTAGCATAAGATTATTATTTGGATACTAACTTCTTTACTAACACTACTAATAGGTCTTTACCTATGTAATTGGAGATTCTATAACCAGCATTTTCAGAATTAATTATCTGTGGATTGGCGCGCAATTCGAAATTCAAGTAAATTTTATTCGAAAGCCGTGTTGATTTAATTTCAAATTTAGTCATTTGTTTTTAGATAGTTTTTTTTTGTTTTTGTGAAATTGTGGTAGTTTTTGGTGCCATGGATAAACTGAAAATTCGTACAATTTTCGAATATGAGTTCCTAAGTGGAAATACCGCTGCGCAAACAACACGAAACATTAACGACCTGTACGGGCCTAACACTGCTTGCATAAACACGGTCCATTATTGGTTCAGTCGTTATAAATCTGGAAATTTTGAGTTGAAGAACGAACCTCGCGGTCGGCCGGTAACTATTGTCGACAACGACGAATTGAAGACGATAGTGGAAGCGGATCCAACTCAATCTACGGCTGAGCTTGCTGCGGGCCTTGGAGTTAGTGTCAAAACCACATTGAAGCACTTGCGTCAAGTCGGAAAGATTAAAAAGCTAGATAAGTGGGTGCCACACGAACTAAGCGACCAACAGCGAGACTTACGCGCCTAAGCGTGCAACGAAACGAGGGAATTCTAAATCGAATTGTTACCTGCAATGAAAAGTGGATCCTGTACGACAACCGTAAGCGTTCGTCTCTGTGGGTGGACCCGGGTACGGCACCTAATCAGTGCACTAAAAAAAAGATTACTCAGTTGAAGTGATGTTGTCGGAAGTTGATGGTGACTGTCTGGTGGACCAGGACTTGTACACCACAGCTTCTTACCGAATGGCACAACAGTAACGGCAGATGTCTATTGCCAAGATTAGCAAACAATGATGGAGAAGCTCGCAATTCAACAACCAATACTGGTCAATCGCTCTTCCCCATTGCTTCTCCACGACAACACGCGAGCTCACACTTCACGACAGACCATCGCAAAGCTACAAGAGTTACAGCTGAAAGCTCTCCGTCACCCACCGTACTCATCGGACCTTGCCTCAACAGATTTCTACTTTTTTTCAAAATTTAGACAATTTTTTAAGTGGAAAAAATCAACACCCGAGAGGCAGTACAAAACGCTTTGGCTGACTTCATCGCCTCCCGTCCGGCAGACTTCTACAGTAAAGGGATAAACAAACTGCCATCAAAATGGCAACATTGTATAGATAATTTGGGCCAGTACTTAGATTAGCTGAAATAAAAAAATACTAAATTTTTTATATTTTAAAATATTCATACAAATCTCCAATTTCATAGGTAAAGATCTAATATATGGATTCTTTGTAGTCTAGAATAAAGGTTAGGTTAGGTTAAATCCCTGCTATCGATTCTTTTATGAGTATCTTGCAGGAATGTTAGAAAGTTTATTATTATAATAACAACTGTCAACACGCATAGTCCAACTGCCAAAAGGCCCGACGTCCGAGGGGTTAAGTATGAAAGTAACATTCAAGACAATTATGTCACAAAAAAAAAACTGAAAATACCCACTTCAAAAAAAAAAAAAGATATGAAGCTCTACCGGCAGAAAACTCTACAAAATAAAAAATAATAATAACTCGGAAACTACAAAACATCGCTGAACATATCATGCATGGGGTATTTTCGAATACCCCTGGGTATGAGGAATTAGATTTTTATTTGGATGCCACTATTTGGACGAAGTCGGAAAGACAGTAAGAATCGAGCATTATCAAAAAATTAGCATTTGTGTTATTTTTTCACTAGCACATTAATTTAAAAGGCGTTGTAAAGTTATATATATATATTTCATTTACCCGTAATCAAACACTACATTTCATTTTAAAGTTTATTTGATAGTCTGATGTTTTTAATGTTATAACACCTCTATGTTTTAGATTGCTGAAAGAGAACGCAGTAGAAACATCAAAAGAGCAATTAGACGCGTTACCTATTGACGGGTTCGTGAACATTCACAAGAGTATTGACGTTGAATGGAAACGCGCGCCATGCAGATACGTCAACTTCGTCAAGACGTACTACAATATAATTAATAGAAAGAAAGCTGCGCTTATTCAGAGACAAACTATGCTATCAGTGAGTTGTGAATATTTATGACTTTCTGTCCTTTCTAAACGTAGGCCAATCTAAAATATCAGCCTAAATGCAAACAATGAACTGTTTTGACGTTACGTGGTAGTTACAACAAATGGCAGCGTTACAACAGAAAAGCATAATATTATGCGAATTTAGTTTATCAAAGCGTCAACTTTGCTTTAACAGAACATAACACCAAGCCTGTATTCGCCCAAGGCGTAGGGCTGTATGCAGATGGGTTTAGTACACTGTCAATTCGCCAGATATACCCACAGGGTGGATTTTCGAGACAGGGCAGGCTAGATTTTAATATTTAAAAAACAGTAAGCTGGGTGTCGTAGGAATCCCAACTTATGTTTTTTTTTTGGATAGACTGGCCGCTGCAATGACAGCTGGCCGAAAATGAACAAAAATAAATTTCAGTTCGGATTTCGAATGAAAACGCGTTATAATGTTATCAGTAGCGTAGCTACAATTATCGTTAGAGGGAAGCCGAAGAAAAAATTGTTCAGTTCTCATAAACTCTAGATCACATCAAAATGAATTAACTAAAAAATTATGGTCATTACTTTACTTTGCTTAATTTAACGCCACCTATGGTCAAATAACATAACCAAAGAGACGCTGTCACTACACAAACAGAATATTTTATAACTTTTTTACAGTTAAACTCGATAAAATTACCGATTATAGTTTTATTTCTGAAAAACATTATGTTACAAAAATATTCTAATGTTATAACGAATAAAATTCAAAAGAGTAGGTGAAAACAAAATACACGTGAGTTTGTGTCAAGAAATCAAAATTAACAAAGAACATTATTATAGAAAATGAAAAGAAAGAAAATACATTTGTTTGCAGTAAACATGGCGCAAAGAAAAAACACAAACACAAAAAGAACAATCATTCATTTTATCTCATTTTCGCACACATACTTTTCTATATATGTCCCTGTCATAACTCGCTGTAGTTCAGCTTCCCCAGTTACCTACGACGCCGTGCTGCTGGACACGAAATTACGAGTGTTCGTACCTACGAATTTAGTACCTCATTCTGACACACGAGGGCCGGCTTATTTTGACGCTGATGTTATCGGAAATCTTTGTTTAGCCAAAAAAGATTAGGCAGTTTTGTAATGTTTTTAGTCTTATAATGTACTAGCTTCCGCCCGCGACTTCGTCCGCGTAAAATTTCTTGTTTCCCTGACTCACCCCGTCTCATCGCATCGCCTGCCCGCGCTGTTACTTCGTTTTCGCTTAGAGCCCGTTCTTTCTTTTTTTGTTTTTGCTCGGTATCTAAGGGTCCTAGCGTAATGTTACATAACCTATAGCTTTCCTCAAGAATTGGACTTTATAATGCAAAAAGAATTTTTCAACTCCGACTGGTAGTGACAGAGATTAGCGCGTTCAAACAGTCAATAAAAGATAAAATGTGAGTAACTAATAGACTAAGCGCATTTTTCTTACTTTTAGCATTTTTATACCCGTCGTAATTTCTAAACGAAAGGTCCGAATTGAATAATTTAAAAAGGAATTTACATGTACTTAATCAACCCTGATGATGAAACTATTTATTTGAAAACACCTTCGCAAGTAATGCATTATTTTATAACAAATTTGATTACCATTAAAAATTTCATAGTGAGCCAACCTTAAAAGATAGACATATGCTATCGCAGATTTTTTTTAGAACTTTTTAAGAGGAACAATCCCGTCATACATGATTTTTGCGTAACTTTAACCGTTTACGCGGCGCACCCAACGGAAGCTCGCAAAAGGAATAAATTTTTCCCGTTTTTGCAACATTTTTCATTAATGCTCCGCTCTTATTGGCCGTAGCGTGATTTTATATAGCCTATAGCCTTTTTCGATAAATGGGCTATCCAACACTAAAAGAATTTTTCAATTCGAACCAGTAGTTCCTGAGATTAGCGCGTTCAACCAACCAAACAAACAAACTCTTCAGCTTTATAATATTAGTATAGATTAAACTGGTATTAAATATCTGTAATGTGATGTGACACACAGTTGTACCATTATTATTTGGCGATAGTAGACACTAAGAAGAGTAGTGGTTCCGAAAGGAAGCTGATAGGTATTGGGTTGTGTGATGCTGCGCCCCTAAATGTTATTTACTTTGAGAAAAGAATTTAGATAGTTTGTTGCTTGTGATTTCTGTAATTCTAAGAAAAACGTCCTTCAATAGCTTAGAACGTTTAGACTTGTATGGGAAAAGATTTTTTGTGATTTATTTATGACTTTTCTAGTACTCAAACCTCAATTGGTCTGATAGAGCTTTTTGATCCTTATAAGAAACAAAATCGATTGGCATCAAAAAAAGTTATGGCGTAAATGGCCCATTTTCTTGCTCACCGTTCATTCTTTTCAAAATCTGTGAATGGGAATTAAAATTTCTAAAAAAAAATAAGGACAGTCTTCTAAGACCGTTTTCTTGAAGCTAACAACGGTTAAGGTACCTGCCCTTACTGCCTCGTCTCAAAAATCCATCCTGTATTTGAAAACATTGTAAAAGCCAATTATTTTTAAAAGAGCAGATTATTTCCGGCTCTTCTCTATAGCAAACGACCAATTGAAACCGTGCACCTATATCTGACGTTTCTTATGTGCCCATGTAGGTTTTGTGAAATATTTTTTTTTAATTGAATTGAAATTCTTACCGATCGTTCATCCTCCAGGCCGGCGTAGAAGCACTCCGTCGCGCTCGCACTGAAGTGTCCCGCCTACAAGCGGAAGCGGGTCAACAAGAGATAGCGTTAAGAGAGAAGCAAGCCGCCGCCGCGCATGCGTTACAACAGATTAGCGCCACTGTGCGCGCTAACACCGACCATAAGGACGAAATGCAGACGTTGAAGAGAAATATTGAGATTGAGAATGAGAAGCTGCAGACACAGTAAGGCTTCATCTCTATCTTATAGTTAATTCGTTACTGCTGTTTCGGCCCTAAATTAACATATTTCCTTCGCGCTTCCCATTTATGGAAGCACACTCACCTTTTAGACAAAATGGACCAAATTATCCGCCATACATTAACTTCGATCTTAAATGTGGCCATGGATGACCGAGCTTGGGAACAAGCTACTCTTCCCATTCGTATGGGAGGCCTCGGCGTCCGCAAAATTTCTAGTATCAGTTTACCGGCTTTCAAATCCTCGATCCACGGCACTGAGAATTTAATCAGGAAAATCCTAGCCTCCACACTGATTAATTTTGATGTGCCGTGCTTCACCGAGGCTATGGATACCTGGAGACTCGCTTGCCTGAATTCAGATTCACCCGACAATCCATCTTCCCACAGACGGTGGGATGAGCCGCTTTGTAGAGTAGTACAGAATAATTTACTAAACACTTCTGCTACTACTGCGGAGCGTGCGCGCCTGCTGGCTGTGGGTAATTGGGAGTCGGGTCTGTGGCTTCATGCACTACCGTCGTCGAACATGGGCACTTTGTTACTACACTACTTTCCGCCTCGCTGCTTCCCTGCGACTAGGAGCCCCTTGTTGTTCTCCTCATCGCTGTCACTGTGGCGAAGTTGTCAACAGCCTAGGACACCACGGCTTGTCTTGCAGCCGAAGTGCGGGTCGCATAGCGCGGCACGCGAACATTAATGACATCATCCGACGAGCCCTTGTCACCGTCGGCGTCCCAGCTGTATTAGAACCCAATGGCTTGGCACACGACGATGGCAAGAGATTGGACGGCATGTCTTTATTTCCATGGAAGGTGGGTAGGCCTTTAGTGTGGGATGCAACTTGTGTCGACACTCTTGCGCCGTCCCATCTTCCCGGCTCGGCGTGCTGTGCTGGTGCTGCTGCTGCGGCTGTGGAAAACCTCAAGCGGCGAAAGTATAATAACCTTATCGGTGATTATATTGTCGAGCCGTTTGGGGTTGAAACCCTCGGGCCGTGGGGTCCGAGCGCTCATGGTTTGTTTAACGAAATCTCCAAACGGCTAGTTGACACTTCCCGTGACCCAAGGGCCGGCTTTTACCTTGGCCAGAGGCTGCCATACAACGTGGCAATGCCGCCAGTCTCTTGGGTACATTACCAGTCGACAGCGATGCGGAGGAATTTTTCGACGCCATATTTTAGTTTGTGAATAGTTTTAGTTAAGTTAGGATATAATTTTGTTATTTTATTAATTAATTAGGTATAAGTTGTTATTTACGTACATTCCATTTTAATTCTGGATAAACATCTAAATTGTCTTATAGACCCAGCTTTATAGGGATTGCCACCGCCAGATAAATAGAATATGCTATTGTACACAACAATTTCAGAAAGCTCATTTATACAAAAGACAAAAAAAGAAATAAAGTGATGAATAAAACATGAAAATATGTAATATTATAAGAATCATACGAGACATTGAGCATTAGTAAGAGACTGTTATATACCTATGAGTGACAGAGACACTTGATGTGCCGTATTTGCGACCGGATTTCCAGAGGTGAATATTTATTATTTAAGTACTGATCTTTATTACAGGAAAAAAGAAATAGAAGCTGAATTAGCTGCTGTAGAGCCCATTATAGCGGCAGCTCGTTCGGCTGTCGGAGATATACGACCCGAGTCTCTAAGCGAAGTAAGTATTTAGCACAAAATTTTTCCATACCTACTTCCCTTCTCTACGTTTAAATATTAGAATACAGTATTATTATAGGTAGTACACATAATTTTTTTCGACGTGTCTCAGGTCCGTTCCCTGCGAGCCCCTCCAGAAGTAGTACGTGACGTATTAGAAGGTGTGCTGCGGCTCATGGGCATCGCTGACACCTCATGGCATTCCATGAAGAACTTCCTTTCCAAACGAGGAGTTAAGGAGGATATTAGGTAAATTAAATACTTACTATGTTTAATGAATGAATGAATGAAATGTACCGACCCCAGCGTGGTTTGACCAGACTCGATTACTCGAATGAACCCAAAGATTCACACTAGCACCTGCAGCCTCATGTTTCATGGTGCAACAGAGGCCATTGCATATCAAGGAGTAGACCGGGGGGCGCGGTAACGGTAGGGAAGACGTGCCCTTAGGATATGGAAGGATTATATATTAGCGCCGTACCGGATATGCATCCTAAAGTAGGCAATGGAATAGTGGAGAGACGGGTAATATTTATCTATGGATGGGCATCTTTTAACGACGTCGCCGCCAAGTCGTTTCTAGTCCGGCTTCCGGTGAAGTCTTTTGACGGGGTTACTGCTATGCTGTATTACGTGTTGCTGTTTCCAGTCTTCGTCTGAGGTTTCGCTGCTATCCGTTTCAGGTTTCTTGTAAATCTCGCTAGCAGCCTTCTTGATCTTATCTCGGTCTTCAGCCGTGTCCATCCAAAAATTCATTTCCTTGTCGAAGTAAGTCATGTCCTGTTTTAGGTTGTCATTCCATGCGTTCCGCTGACTTTCTTTGATTTGGCCAGTCGAAGTTAGCAAAATATAATGACGTCTTATTTGGAATTCACCGAACCAAAAGGAATATCGGACCCTTTTTTGCAGGGGGTTGGGTACTACCTGAGGCGACCGTTTGAAGCTCGTCTATATCGATGTCTAAAAATAGAATGCGCATTCACAAAAACAAATGATTTTGGAACACTAATTCACTGCACTGCACTGCACATAATATTATAATAATTTGTCACACATTATACTTTAAAGTTAGGTATGTAGGTACCTATTTAGCACATATAACTAATTAAACTGGTAGAAACAAAATAATAACGAAACGCTCTCAAAGCTTGCACGGGGGTCACGCTATGTCGCTCGGCGCCCTAGGTCCCAGGCAATTAGTCACTCGTACTTTCATAACACAGTTACAAACTCACTAAACCAAAAATAGACCCTGACACTACACAACACACGGAATAAACACAACAACAGCAGTTCGAACGCAACGTAGCGCAAATCGCACGTGTGTCGCCGTCGACGGTCGGCGCGCCAATAAATTCAATACTTACTGTGTTTAAAATTGAATATTTATTTTTGTATTTAAATAAATAAATAATAAGTTTATTGATCCAAAGATATACATAGACACAAGTTGTATACTAGTTACACGCTAAAAACTTAATCAACTAACAATGGACATAAGGGGAGAAAAATAATTGTCTATAATAACAAAAAGTTAAATCCTGTCTCCTAAACTAGGGATGGCCTGGCCCGTAGGAGACAGTGATTCGACCGAGCTGAAATGTATGTAAATGATGGACCTTAGATTTCGAGTGCCGATGTTAATCTACCACAAGACAAAAAAAAAAGAAATGTGAGTTAGCTGAGTAATTTTTGATTTATTTGAGCATGGATGGATGCAGGTATGGAGAAAGAGTGGGGGTGTGGATGGGAGAGAGGTGTGTGTTCATGTTCGTGAGTGTAATGCTAGTTGTGTTGTATGGGTGTGTGTGTGTTGTGCGTTGTGAGGTGTTTGTTTGTGTTTTATGTTTTGCGTTCCTATTTAATAGCAATTTGTTAAGCGATGTATGCCAGTAGGGATTTGGTGTTATTGTAGTCCTGTTGTATGCGCCAGTCTGTAATTTTAGATTTGATATTGAATTTATTAAAGTTTATAATGTTTAATTTCTTTTGTATAATTTTATATACGTAAATATTTAATACGTAGTAATGGTGTTTTGCAAACGAGGTTTTGTGCCGTACACCAGAGGGGACGTATGTTCGCTTCCTCGGGTTAGATAGGGGTAGGCAGCCATGAACTCTGAGGACAGATCGAAGAATAAACAGTTGACGTACCGTCAGAACTTTGCAATCAGAATAGAGTTGTGCTGTGGGGTATCTAAACGGTTTCCTGGTCATGACCTTAACTACAGCTCTTTGAGCTCTCTCTGCTCTCAGAATAAAAGTCTTCGCTGCTCCACCCCACACGGTTGTACAGTGTCCGAGGATCGACTGGCACAAAGTGAGGGGTCATCTTGAGAGTGTTAAAATCAGCCGATTCTCGCAGAGACTTAAAGATGTGTATCAGTCGGATAGTTCGAGTAGTTAGAGTATCAAGCTGTTTGTTCCATTTTAATCCGTCATCTATATGCACCCCCAGATACTTTATGTTATTAGCTCTAACAATGGAAGCACAAGAGCATGACATCAGCCGATTTTGGCATGAGTGAGCTGTAATCGAAAAAGTGTTCGGGGGTAGGGTGTTACGTCGGATCGCAAAGGGTATATAATATGTTTTATCCAGGTTTAGTGTCAGCAGGTTCCGATTAAGTCAGGTCATCACGGAAGTTAATGCAGCTTCAGCCCCAGAATGCACATCGTCCCACGTAGCCCGTGAACTAAATAGCCGTGTCATCGGCATATGCATAGATCTTGCCATCAGGTATTGACATTCTACAAAGGTCGTTTATATAGATTTGAAAGAACGTGGGACCTAATATGCTTCCTTGAGGCACACCGAATGTCACCGATTCCTCATCACTGTATATCGAGCCTATCCTAACTCGCTGGATACGATTTGTCAGGTAATTGGTAAAAAGATTCAAAGTCATGCCGCGCACGCCCACACACTCTAACTTGGCTATTAGTTTGGGAACAGAAACCGTGGCAAAAGTCTTCGACAAGTCCAAAAATATGCCAAGGCACATAGTTTTGCTGTCCAGTGTCTTTGCTATAGTTTGAGTTAGATCTAATACAGCATCTTCAGTGGAGACACCAGCCCTAAAGCCATACTGGTTGTCAGCAATAATTTTGCACCTGTCTAGAAAGCTTCTAAGATTATTGTTTAAAATCTTTTCCAGTATTTTCGAGAGTGACGGTAGAACAGATATTGGCCTATAATTATTGACACAGTTCCTGGTCCCTCCCTTATAGATTAGGTGTACAATGGCTTTCTTAAGAGAATCTGGAAAGACTCCCGTGTCTATGAAAATATTGCATATGTGTGTTATCACTGGTACGAGAGTGTGGCGACACGTCTTAAGAAGCGATGATGGGACTCCATCCCAGCCCACGGCACAATTACTTCGTAGCTGTAATATAATAGAGTTGACGTCACTGTCGTCAACTTTTTGTATAGCAAGTGAATTGATGGGCGGATTCAGCGTCAAGTTTATGCAACCGGGAGGTTTACCTTGAGTTAGAGGTGTTTTATTAGGGTCATTTAGTACTGCCCCTGCCATTTTTTTGCCTATACTACTAAAGAACGAACATACACTGTTTAGGGAAGATTTTGGGTTATCGGTTATTTTTAATAGCTCATCTGGACTAGAGTG
This sequence comes from Fissipunctia ypsillon, assembly GCA_947568875.1. Classification (NCBI taxonomy): domain Eukaryota; kingdom Metazoa; phylum Arthropoda; class Insecta; order Lepidoptera; family Noctuidae; genus Fissipunctia; species Fissipunctia ypsillon. Next base: position 11,138,486 of record OX387651.1, read on the forward strand.
TGTTTTACCGGTACTCGTAATTTCCTTAATTGTTTTCCATAGCCTTCTTGGATTACCGTGTGACTTTTCAAGTTCGCTCTTCTCTTATGCACTCTTCAATTTACGCAGTAGCGCATTACAAAAGTTCCTATAGCGTGTATAAGTTACATGTAATATTAAATTGTCTGGTGATTTTTTTGACCTCGTATGTAATTTATCTCTATGCTTAATACATTTTAATAGCCCAGTAGTTATCCATTGTTTTATAATTCTAAGTTTCCTTGGTACGTTGATTTGTACTGTATGTTTAGTTATAGTTGATGACAGTAGTGTAACAAGTTCATTCATAGCGACATTCGCATCTTTAGTTTTGTAAATATTTGTAAAATGTGTGTGAGGTATGATATGAGAGAGAAGGGAGTGGAGGGCGTGACGGTTGACAGGGGAATGGAAGAAGAAAACATGTTGCGGCCGACACCAAGGGACAAGGGCAGGAAGACGATGATTTTTGTAGAAGATGGAGATGATCGAAGTCATCCAACGACATCGCATCATTTTGATACTTGGTTTGCATTTAGATAGATATTCCTTGTTGGTTTTGTCTACTAACCACAATATCGATGATTTTTTTTTCAGATGCATGGACGCGAGTCAAATCAGTTCAGGTGCATTAGCAAGCGTAAAGAAGCTACTAGAAACACGCGGCGGTTCGTTCGAGCCCGCCACCGCCAAGCGAGCCAGCGCTGCGTGCGCGCCGCTGGCCGCGTGGGTGCGCGCCAACCTGCACTACGCCGGCGCGCTACAACGCGTGCAACCGCTGCAAGCGCATCAGGCGAAGTTGCACAAGTGAGTGAAATATGCGAATTGGAATTTTATTACTGTACATTTTGGGGTTATTTTATACACGTTGCTTAAGTTATAATTAACGTCTCCTTAACCATACAGTTTTTGACGTCTTAAATCTTCGACGTTTAAACGTCTCTTAACTTGTAGCAAGTTTTATAAATAAAGGGGATAATGTTTCACTAATAAGTATTATTGTTTTGTTGAGGTGCTTAAACATTTTTACTGAGACAAATAAATTACAAAAAAAAAAAAAAACGCACGAGTAACCTCAACTCTCCACTCAGTACCATTGTACTGAGTGGGTAAGTTATTGGTGGGGAATTTCCTTGTAAATTTCCAAGGAAATTCCCCACCAATAACTTCGAAGTGTGGAGTGCTCCTCGATTTTTCCACAAACGGGGATAATATTTATCCTCTATGTTGACTTGAAAAAGCATTTTAAAACTGCTTCCTATTCTCCTATTTGCTGTCAGAAACCTAACCGATGCGGAGCAGCAGATGGCAGCACTATCGAGTGGTCTTACCACAGTAGAAGAACGGGTCGCAGTCCTGCAAGAGCAGCTAGGGCAACACACACGTGACGCCGCCGCTTTAGAACTGAGACTGACGCAGGCCAATGAAACTATTACGGCGGCCACTAACTTGATAGACCAGCTCGCGCATGAGTATACTGCGTGGGAGAATGATGTAAGACCAAACGCTTAGATATATCGTGTATAGCATAGACCTTCTAGAAAACATATTTCCTTCAAAAGTCATCAAAGCACCTGCAGTTCCTCCAGAGTTGTGGCGTGAGGTGAACTTTTTTCATCACCACGCAAGAACGTGCATAGTTTAATAAAAGGGCGAATTCAATTCAATCATTTATTTCGGAAAACACTCATATCGTATTAGTATATGAACTTACTAAATTAAGTTAGTAAGTAGCACGAAAAGAAAAAATAAAATCAATATCAAAATAAAAAAATCAAAATCACAAAATTAAAATTGAAATCAATTGCAAAATCATAATTACAATAAAAACCAGCGCTCTCCAGCTTCATCCACGGTCTATCGTACAAAACAGTATCGAAGGCTCTGGATAAATCCAGAAAGCACGCGTATACCGGCGTACTCCTCTCAGTGTAATACCCGACAGCCTGCTTAACACACAAGATAGCACTTTCCGTAGAAAGTCCACCTCTAAAGCCGAATTGGGCATCGTGTAAATCCACTTAAGTTTTAAGGGTGTTATTAAGCAAGCTGTCAAATGCCTTGGCCAATACCTTAGCCAGCGATATAGGCCGATAGTTGCTCCTATCTGATAGATCCCCGGTCTTGCTCTTTACAACCGGAACAACGATCGTTCTGGTAAGCTCATCCGGCAAATAACCATGACACAAACAGAGATTGTAAAACATGGAGAGTACGCGCGGCAGGTGAACTCGTGCATTTCTTAGATGCTCAATGCTGAGACTGTCACAGCCTGGAGACTTACCTCGCTGCATACTGTGAATAACTTTTTGCACATGTTTTGCTGTAAATCTCACAACTCGCTTCTGAGTACCAGTCTCAGCACCATTACACCCAAGAGTCAAGGGACGCCTCTGTTCCGCAGAATCACAATGTAGTGTTATTTTAAAATGGTCTTTAAAGAGATCAGCGATCACATCGTGATCACTGATCCCATCCACGCTCACAGGTAAGCCAGGCTTAACGTTCATTTTCCCAGTTTGCTTCCAAAACAACTTAAAATCTTTGTCAGTATGACGTGAGGCCAGGATGTTCATTTTTATCTGATCCTGCCTATCCTGGCACCACTTTAGTTGTTTTTTTTTTTAAATGCTGTTCTGCTCTCGCACATATCACAGTACACTTGACCCCTATTCGGCTTACCAGCTTAAACCCATAACAAAAATTTCAGTCTGGCTCCTTGTGGTAACCAGCCACGTGTTTATTCCACCCCGCTATATATCCACCTCTCCTCTGCGCTCCCCTGCGCTCATAAGAAGCAAAGGCGACATCTGACAGGATAGATACTAGGTTGACATACATATCTTTTAACAAAGTCCTATGGGCAACATTGTAACAGTAACCGTCGCAGCATTGTGAAAATTCGTCAGGAAAATCGATTTCCCGAAGCTGAGAGTGACACTGACGATGATATACACCAATTTGATCTGCCGTTCTTTGCCCCCATATGATCTTATTGGTCGAAGTAAAGACAACCTCCTTTTTCTACAAATTAGCCTACCCAAATTATATTGAACAAAAAGTGGGAAATGGTCAGACCACTGCACATTGTAATCTACCCAAACACGGTAAAGCGGCCTTTGTTACGACACAGTGGTCCAACCATCTCGCATACCCATGTGCCTCACTGACAAAATTAAATGTATCAGAGTTATCACCTAGAATATTCACATCCACACATGTCCCATCCCGATCATTACAAAAATCCAACAATTCGTTCCAAAACAGGTCCTTTGGATGCGCATTATAGTCACCTAAAATGTAAATAGCCTCCGTATCACGATTGTCTTCAACTATTGAATTAATATTACTTAGACAATGCGTAAATTCAGGTAAGTTTACCTAGAAGAAACCTAGATCTAGGTCATGCTGAACTAGATCCAAAAAATCCAAGACGTGTGACGTCCAGCAACCCTCACTGGGCCCGAGTGGTGGATTCCGGCGCGCTCTCTCTCAAAAAGAGGATGCCTGAGTTTCAGTAGTGCGCACTGCTTAGGCTGTTTATGACTTGTATACCAGCATTCTAATGGTGTAACACGCTTACAGTAGGAATCGGTTTCATTTTGACAGTTTAACAACATTCATTGCGTTATTTTTGTTGAGCAGACAAATTCGAATATTATGAAGCAAAGCAATGGATTAGCAATATGCTTCAAAATCATTCAAATTGTGATTGATAGTATGTTACACAATTAGGGTGCTGTTTGCCTTCTATTTTATAATTAAAAAAAAAAAGAATGGATGTGAAACGGTGATTTTGATTTCAGCTGGAAAACATATTAACAGAAATATCGCAACTCAATCAGAGATCACTGCTATCAGCCGCGTACATCGTGTACTTGCCAGATGTTACCGAACCACAAGCAAGGTATTATTTATTGCTAAAACATTATGAAATACTACAATAAAAAAAATAGTATTATAAAATATTTTTGTTTCATTTACAGGACCTATGTAACAAAATGGAGTGCCATTATAGGATTCGAAGACACGTCGTTTTCTATAATAAACTTCCTATCGCATACTGAAAAGCAGTTGAAATGGGAAGCTGACGGCCTGCCGTCCGATACTTCGGCGATTAAAAACGGTGTTTTGGTTGACCAGGTAAGCAATTTTATAATATCCTAACATATTTATATGATGATTGATAAGATAAAGAAAATTCTTCATTACATTCTTGTCTGTATCCTCGAAGAGATAGACAGCGATGTATAGAACACCCAAATTCGCCAGTTTTTTTAAGTCCCTTCTAATATTGGCCTATTGTCACTAGCCGGGCACAAATCGGCAAACAAGTTGTTGAAAAACCTTGAACGGTTAGATTAGTCGGATAAGGGAAACCTTAAAACTTAGACATATTTTTTTAAGGATCAAAATTACCAGTTATACCAAACTCTAGTGTCTGTAGGTAAATTAAATGCCTAAAGAGCTATCATTTCGTTGTAGTTCTTGGAGAGTCAAAGGTGCGGGTTCATTCCTTTGATCGTGGACCCCGACGGGGAAGGTCTGACTTGGCTAAAGAACACGCTCGCAGACTCGCAGTGCGACTTTGTGTCGCAGCGGAGTGATAAGTTGATGACCACCGTGCAATATGCCATCAGGTAAGATTTTAGATTTAATATAATAATAGAATTTATTTAAATTTATATATTAAATAATTAGGTACCTTATAATTATTTTTACATAATATCTGCCTGCAACTGGTTATCTTCATTTTGTTATACATGCGGTGGTGCTCAAACTAGGCGGCGTATACATAATTCTGTTTACCACTGGTATCGGTGGTATGTTACCTTGTAATGTCAACATAGTAACGTTGCGTCAAATGTAAAATTTACCTATATAATTTTTCATATTTCGTTAAGAGCGGCCAACCCGTCATACTTTTCATACAAACGCTCGTACGTGATTATGGCTTTGTAACACATCTTTCCTTGAATTTCTTTAACTAATGGATATCTTGTATTCTTGTGCAGTATATCTAGGTTTCTATGAAAGCAAAAAAAACAAATTTGGATAAACAAATATAGTATAAGCCAGATAAGCCTCTAAAAATCTGCTTTTTTGTACAAATTTTACATGAATTTTGGCCGTTCATAATGTACTCATGTAAAAGTAAAGAAAACATCTTCACAGAAACCTCGCACATGTAATGGAGATTCTAAATGACAAACATTTCTTTCACAAACTCAAAAACACGTATTTCCTGGAACAGGTTTTAAGAAATATCCGCACACTATTTTTCGCTCAATATTATCGCGTTCTCACGTGTTTATTAGTAGTTCTCACTTGCGCTGGATGAAACAACAAACTTTTCGACCATGCTCGCGTAGACGATAGACGGACCGGGAAGGGCCCTATTAAAAGGGGTTCATAAAAATCTTCTGTCTTTTATACAACATGTCTCGGAATTAACGCACAACTTCTTAAGGGGACATTGTACTCATCATTATGAACAACTTTTACTGTGGGACCAAACCTGAAATCGCGAAAAAAACTGCTTTTCCCTACATTTATGGTCTTAATCAAAATGTAGGGAAGAGCAGATATTTTTTCAAATCTAATTAAAATATAGGGAATATTTGGATTATGCGAACATAAATGTAGGGAAAAGCCGATTTTTTTCGCGATTTCAGGTTTGGTTTAATAAAAATTGATCATAATGATGAGTACAATGACCCTTTAAGAGGTTGTTGTGGTTGTTAATTCACACTCACATACATACATAATTGTTACATACATACATGTTATATATAAGACTGAACTGAAAATAATAAAGCTCTCTCTTCCTTTGAATTTAGTACTGGGTGGCATTTAGCCGGTAGGATTCCAACCTCTTTTGAACCCCTTCTGGTTCCACCAGGTTAAAGGCACTTTTGCTCATAAGTAAAATGGAATGGAAAATGGAAATGGAAATGTATGGTATGTAAATGGATGGAATGCGGCTAAGATCGCCTTTGTAGGTACACATTGTAATATTGTAACAATACCTATGTAATTTCTGTGTACAATCTATATCAACAATAAATAATACAAATTAAAGTCACTATTCATCTCGGTCTGTGTGACCGCTTTGTTCTTCTTAACTACCCAATGGATTTTGATGCGGTTTTTACCATCATTTAGAGAGTTTATTCCCGAAGGTTCATGTGAATAAAAAACAATATTTAACTTACAGCGGGTCGCTAGTAAAGAATAGAATAGAGAATGACAGTAGCTTTTCACACATTGCGTGTTTTCCAGACTGGGCCGCACTTTGATCATAAGTGACGTGGATTGCGTACACTTCGCCTGGTGGGGCGGCGCGCGCGGCCTGCGCGGCGTGGCGCGGGTGCTGCTGCAGTGCCGCGCCGCGCCCGCGCTGCCGCCGCACGTCGCCGCACGACTCTCGCCTGTTAACTTCACCCCTACGTTACATGCACTTACTGGTAAGTATTACGATAGCTTAGGAAAGAGCTGGAATGAAGTCAATTATACATTAAATTAATGGCGGTATAATGGTTCACACGAATGCTTTTTTATTTTACAATAGATTTTTTTTTTATTGCAACGGATATCATGATATTTATTATTTCCCGCTTTTTTAGACCAACTCGTCTACTACGCCTTGCAACAGCAAAATCCAGAGGTCGATGAAAAATCCAAAGAAATCAAACTGAAGAAAGCTACTCTACAGAAACAACAGCATGAATTGCAGGTTTGCACATTACCTACTTGTTACAGTAATTTTGTCTCACACTGAGTTGTCTAGTTTCATGATATGATATGTTTCATGGTTTGATGATATGATATGAATGCACTATGAACAGAGATCGGAATAGGTAGGTATATTTACGTAAACTTCGAGGGAGTAAGTAACATAGAGTGGGTAAAACCTCCTCTAAAAACCCGGAATTTAATCATGAATTATTTATTGGACTTCGTACTAAAATTGTGTCAAATTCAAATGTTTTGTTGGTAGGTTTGAAGTTAAAATAAAAGTAAGTTGGCTGGTTTATGTGCTTATTTATTTATAATTGGTTAACAGGAAAACCTCCTCCGAGAGTTATCAAACAAAGGTGACATCTTAAAAGACGCGGGTGTACTTGCCTCTCTAAGCAAGACTAGGGCTACTAACGACACTATAGTAGAAGCGTTAGCGGCTGCCAGAGAGGTAGAACAAGCGAGCCAGGCCGCTTGTCAGATGTATTGAGAGTGCAGCCGAACGAGCGGGCCATGTTGGCCCTGGCCACAAACGGGGCTGGCCACACGCTGGCCACTCATTGCGTTGCCTGTCGATGCAGTGCTCGATGTGTTCGTTGATGCTGTGAGGAGACAGACCGTAAGTAAAACAGAGATCATACGTAAAAGACTGAGATATTATTGTGACGTAACAAATATACTTAATTACATCCACAAAAGAAAAATTACACAAAAAATTAGATGCTGAATTGAGAACTCCTTCTTTCGGTTATTCGGAAAAAAATGTCTGAAATATGCGTACAAAATGAAGTCCGGTTGAAGACGAAGAATATCTAAAAAAATAATTCATTAACTATTCCAGAATCAAACAAAAATAAACAACGCCGAAGTTGTCAAGTGTGTCACTAGGAAAATTGTGGAGAGAGTCCTGTTGAGTCTGCACAAGAAAGATAAATACGTAGTCGTTTTATACCTACTGAAGCAAGTTTATGAGGATTTAATACCAAACGAGGTAAGTTCCTTAACTTTATATAGAGTGCACTACGGCTGACCTATCTTGGCGAGTCTGAACATAAGCTCTGCGAACTTTCGCGCATGTTCTCTCACTCACACTTGCCTCATGTCACCATTTGGTTCCTAAAAAATGTTACTGCGCAGCCTTCTGTGCGAAGTTCAGACTCGCCAAGATACGTCGGGCCGTATTGCAGTAAGTCTTTAAAATTAGCCCTGTGTTACCTGTTGTTTCATTTTCAGCTATGGCAAATATTCATAGGGAATCACGACCTAGAAGATACTGGCAATGCTAATGAAATCAAAAGCAAACACTCTTGGATACCACAGGACTGCATTAAGAAAATTGCTAAACTCAAGGTCAGTCCATATACACAAACTTATTTTTTTACAAATGGATTTTGATGTATAACTTAAACCGTTAAAAACCTTGGTAATTATTTCCAGGTTGTAAATGAAGATCTTTACAGTAGACTATCACTGCAAAACGACGATGTTTGGAAGGAGTTCCTTCAATCAGGAGATATCAATATAATAAGCAAATTAAAATTGAGCGCTTTTGAAACTGTGGTAGCAGTGGCAGTGACTCGACCAGACAGCGCTTACCGAGCTATTGTGGCTTTCGTTGATCAACTACTGGGTATGTTCGATATAATATTAAAGATGAGAGAAAATTTTCTTGATGAGAGAATATTTAAAACGAAAAAGAAACGAATAAAATATATAAGATCCTATTTTTATTTTTTGCCCAAATTGACATATTAGTGAATTGAAAATGCTGACATAACTATAGTAGCTTTTTCAATTTAATCTTGACTTTGGTGGCTGCTGTTCCATCCACCAATCATTATGACTATCATGACTTTTGACAGCAGATTTACTGATCAGAACTAGAACGTCTCAGAAACCTATAGTAATAAATACTGTGCGTCCTTCCATACAAACACACCCCCGACACTTCATACAAACGAATTCATTCACGTGCACCTAGCTGTGGAGCACCGGCCTGTCCGCACATGTTTTATGTTTTGGGGTAGTCATTGTCTAAGCTAGGGTAAGCCAAACGAGGCAATAACATCACGCCTATTTTCCCCGAATGGCTAGGAAGAGGTACTAGTACACTCACCCACTTTTCACCAGTTATAATTTAAGTGTCAAGTAATAGGGGGCGAGCTTATTGCCATCAACCGGGCACAAATCCAGACTCCGGGCTGCAGCTGCTTGCTACTGAGAAATTCTTGATGAAAAAATCCAATAAGTAAGTAACACTTTGCACGACCTGGGAATCGAACCCGGAACCTGATGCTCAGCAGTAGCGCTTGCGACCACTAGACGAACGTCCAACTAGACCAACGAGGCAGTCAAAATTAAATATATATATATATATCTTTACACCATACCTCTAGGGTGTACAATAATAAGAAAATAAATAAAACAATATTCTAACATCGCAAAGAAAAACAGAAAACCAAGTTATGTACAAAAAACTATTCTAAGAAATACAGGGATTAGGTAAAAGCCTAAGGATTATATTCTTGGGAGTCATCAAAATATTCTTTAATTGAGTAATAAATAACATTCATTATGTAAAAGTAAAATAGATTATAATTATATAATAATAGTTATTATTATTTGCTACAGGTGCAGGCGTGTTGCAAGGCGGTGACCGCGTGGTACGTGCGAGCGTGTGCGCAGGTCGCGCGCGGCGTGTGGCACGGCCTGTACTGTTGTTAGCTGCGCACGCACACGATGCACTCGCAGCCGCTGCTACTAACCGACAACTCACACATGTAATTATTTTCATACTTACCTACTTGTATTTTTACCCGACTTTACCTAGAACTACAGGCAATTGGCCACTGTTTTATAAAATTAAACACGGAACCAGTACCTATAATTGTTCAAGGATCCTTTGGCGTGTGGCCAGTCAGAACGAAAGCCAGTTTGTTTCTTAATACAATTTCACAAATGTTTACCAACAGCGCCTGTCAATGTCTTTCAAGGGTCTAGTACTGCCTTGTAGGACTTTACCTGTATCCGTAGCCAACATTTTGGGCACGCAGATTGATTACATCGAGTCAATCTTGCACCCTCGATCACGCTGTACGACCCTCGCCTTCTCTTAGCCATATCAGCTAGTTCGTTCTATACTTTTGAAAATAAATTACACTATTGAAAAAAAACGAGTATTGGCTGGTTTCAAATTGGTTGAGAACTGACTGCCAGATACACAGATGTAGATCTTTACTCGTAAAATTTTAGGTTGGAATAGAAGGAGGAAGGGCGGCGTGGGAGACTGCACTAGAGGCATGTCGTAGTGGCAACTGGCTAGCCATCGTCGTGGGCGCTTCGCCTTTCACAAACGATCTGCAGGCATTCATCGCAGCATTCCTTGAGTCACCGGTATGTCTGTATATTACTCGAGTGACCGCTCAAAATTCACGTGAAAAATATACAAAAAGCTTTTTTACTAACCCTTTTTTAGGAAATGAAGATTATAATATAAATAAAAACAAATTTACAGGCTGACCAATTCCATGAGGAGTTCAGGCTATGGATATTATCCGAGGACCGTGAAATTCCCGCGCTTATATCTAATGCCTGCGTTAATGTCATACTTGAGGTAAGTCCAAATCATTAAAATAATTAGCTAGGTCATTTTGTATAAAGTCTAGTTTTTAGGTAAATTGCACGTTTAGATCTGAAAATTGTGAAAGGACAAAAAAATAAAGTAAAGTAAGGAGTAAATACGTGTTGAGACTTGCTGAGCTTGTTGTTAGTTAACACGGAATTAAAACTAAATATTTTACCATAGCGTTATACTGCCATGGATTTCCGCAAAGTAACGCCTGGTTCCATAACTTAACTTGTAGGAGTACTTTCGTATTTAAAAATTGTGAAAACATTGGCCTTCAGGCGCCAGAAGGAGTGAAAAACAACGTGATGGGTACTCTGTACGCATGGGGCGCGTATTCCGCGGACGCTAACACTGTGCGTCTACACGCCGCGCTCGCGCTATTCCACGCGTTAGTTCAGGAGCGACGCGCCTATATACCACAAGGTTTGTCCTGTTCAAATACCACTCGAATTGCGTAACACTCTTTCATGGTCCGAAGGATTTTGAAGGAAATTCCTAATCCATTGCTTCATATGCTTGAAAAATTTATCTGCTTGACAACGTAAATAACACAATGAATGTTGTTTAATGATCAAAATGAAAGGCATCGCAATTGTGTGTTACGCAATTACCCCGCTGTTTCTGCACCAACAGTGGCACTGCTAGCTGGTTTTCAATAACCTCTAGATGCTTTACAGTTAAACGACTCTTAAAAGCTTACCGAACTAAAATGGTGTTTTTTTTTTTTCGCGGATATTAACGTAACTAACTCATTATATACATTTTGGCTTTTTGCCGACCGGCCGCGCCTTCTAGAACATTTTTCTAGAGTGCTTTGCAGAGATGCGGTCGCGACGAAATTCGTGTGAAGTAAACGCGCACTTAAGTATACTCAATCTAGTACACAGAAACTGCAATCAGTATTTGTATTATACAAGGTCAAATTAAATTGGCTGGGGAAACTTCATAGACGTGATGGGTATCGATCGATATCTAAACATGATAAAACAAAAAAAAAATCGAAGTATACACAAAAATACGGATTTTTTAACATTTATATTTCAAGTACACTACCTGCGGCCATTGACGTCAAAAAAAAACATCAAATAAAAGGGAAAAATGAAAGAAAGAAAAATTCTTAAGATATTCTGCACAAACAAAACGCACATTACAAAAAAAAAATACTAAAAATACACACATACAAAGTAGCCAAAAGCCTCGTATTCAAGCAATAAAAGTTTGACAATTTTGTTCATTGCTTGATGTCAGGGCCAGGGGCCAAAGGCAGTTTTATATTGCGTCATAAAATTACTCTGTGTTGCGACACTGAAAAATGATGGTTTATACCCGGTCGTCCCCGCCCCCGTCGTCCCCATTGGGCACGAGTGGGAAAAGAAAAGTTTCGTTCCTCCCCAGTGGTGAGGATTGGAACTTTTTTTCCATTCGTGCTCAATGGGGTCTCTCGGGAAATGATGGATTCCAATTTCGGAGTATTTAGTAACACAACAACGCATCATTTTCGCAAAAATAAAATAAAACCACGTCACGCCTTGTATTATTGGCTTATGTTGGGAACTAGCTATGACAGCGCCATTTTGACAGTTGCCTTCCCCATTAACCCGAGCGTCGCATCTGAGCAAAAACAGGCCGTTGCTCAACAAAATCCTGTGACTTCGGACGAACCTATCGTCAACAGCGCTGATTCATTTTTTGCGCAATTTTTTTTTTTATTATGTTTGAATATAGATATAGGTACCCATCAAATCAGTGGAGTTTCGCTAGCTTATGTAATTTGACCTCGTATTTTTTTTATAAATATCTAGTAGTGTCCGCTTTATGACGATTACATTTCAGTTGATAAAACAACGTTTGTTGTAGGTTGGTCACAGTGGTACGCGTGGGAATGGGGTGAGGTACAGGCGAGTGCGCGCGCGGTGCGCAGCGGCGGCGGCGGGCGCGCGGTCGCCGCGCTGTACGCCGCGCGCCTGTGCGCCGCGCCCGACGCGCGCGTGTTGGCCGCCCTGCAGCGACGGTACCTCGGCGATGCTGCCATGTCCTCGCGGTGGAAACCTGCGCCGCTTACTATGCCACTGCCGCTCTCAACTTCACTAAGGGTAGGGTATAGATAATGCAATATGGTATTTGACAGGATTTTTTTTTAGATTTCTCGAATCCTAGAAAAATACAAGCCCCACAATTTTTTTTTTCAAATATCTCCAAAACGGCGATGTTGTAAGCCTTGTTAAAGTCGACACTAGACTGACAGTGCTGCTAGCATCTGACGTCACAAGTCATGTAACTCCATAGTAAACATTGCGATAATTAACGATACTTATTATCGTTTTGCTTAACAAGGATAAAAGAATAACTTGAAAAGCGAGCAACTTCTCCATTTATCCACCGATTTTTCTTTTTTTCACTATTTGCGTTTTTTTTTGTAATATCTATAAAATAAGTATTAATTCGTGTATATTTTTGATAGAAATCAAATACCCTATTCACGAGCTTGCGTCATGTCACTCTCATTGCATTGTAATAAGGTGTTAGTTAGAATGATAGACGCGTGTTCGACTGTTCGTGCAATGCAACATCTGTAACGACCTACCAGTACACACAATTTAATTTAAATCCACTCACTGATAGCTAAAAATCTGTCAAGTATCAAGACGAAGCGGTGACACTACACCATCAATATTACAGAGACTGATTTCCTATTATGTAAATTCTCGATTTTCATCATCATATTATATTTTTATACCATAACTTCATCGTCCGTGCAACCAGTGTCCCAAATTCAATCATAGTTTCAGTTCTATCTAATGCTCTTTAAAATTCTAACATTACATTAACATAACATACGTGATAATGCTCATTATTTTTGTGCCATGCATTGTGTATATCTTTTGCTGGAGATCCTGAAAAAATAAATAAATAAATAACTTAATATTGGTTCAACAGGAGTACACGGTAGCCTTCGACGCATTGCCCGATATCGACTCACCACAACTCCTGGCTCTGCCTGCCAACTGCCGCGTAGCTTGGGAAAAGAATGCCGCGAACGACATTATCACCAGGCTCAAAGGTAGCACTCTCATAATAAACTGAATAGTAACATATGTAGTAATTGTAGTAACTGAATACAGTTTTTTTTTAAATTCAATTTCTCGAAAACTAAAAAAGATAATTTAGTGTAAAAATCATACTTAAAACCACACCTGTATTCCCCAAAGGAAAAGGTTAGGCATAGGCAAAGGTATACTACCTTAATAGTACAGTACACAAGTACACATAACTGTACATTACTGTAAATCGCCAGTTATGTACACAGAAAAAACTGTTTAAATACTTAGCGCTACTAAGATCTGACGTCATAAGGTAGGAACGCCCATAATAACCCGTCCCGTTCAGTACAAATACCGTTTTGCGTGACAAGGATAAAAGAATATCTTTGTGATACGGAAGGGAATATACTACATACTACTAAACTCCTATTTCCATATTTTTCCACCATATTATTTTTTTTCACAGATCGTATTAAAATAGTTTTTATTCATGTATTGTCGTTTAAAAAGAAAAAAAATTGTAAACTTTTTGCGGATAGATTATGAGGCTTTTGGATATGTGTATACTTTTGTAATGTGCGTTTTGTTTGTGCAGAATAAACAAATTTTCTTTCTTTCTATTATGTAATAAAATTATGACTGTCAATAGTATTTACTGTTACCATTCCAGAATTAAACTCGACGGTTACCGTGATCAACAAGAGCGATAACATAACACCACTAAAGTCACTCCTTTCTTTGTGGAAGAAACTTATGTCGGGCTGTCCTTTCATAAAGGGAGAATACCAAGTTGAAAAGGTTAGTGAAAACCCTGTTATCTATATACACTTCTGGACACATCTATTGGCCCACCTTAGAGTTTAGGTTTCGATGGCCCCTACCGAAATATGATTGCTAGATTGAACAAAAACTGTTGATGCAGTTTTAAACCTGATACATTTTACCATCTTTTTCGATCGTATTGTTTTAAATTTGAATTCAGAATACCATACGACATGGAGCTACGCCTAACAAGTCGGATATGCGCCTTGTTAAAGGCAATTGATTTTTGAATAAAAAACATGTTTTATCAAATAAAGGTTTAATTTAATAACGCGTGTTGCCTCCATGGGCATCTACCACAGCTCTCATACGATTAGGCATAGAGTTTATCAACCGCTCTATGAAATTTTGAGGGATCATCTCCCATTCCTCTTCTATGGCAGTTTTCAACTCCTGCATCGTCTGGGCAACTGGCTGACGAGCCCTAACACGTCTTTTTAGCTCGTCCCACATGTGCTCAATGGGGTTCATGTCTGGGCTTCTGGCTGGCCAGTCCATAACTGTGATGTTCACATCCCGAAGATATTCCCTGACGATGCCGGCCGCATGGGCTCTTGCATTATCATGCAGAAAAAGGAAATTTGGGCCCACATAGTCCGCGTCACGTGAGGTTCTAAGCACTCACGAATGTACCTTTCAGCATTTAATGTTGGCAGCCGTGGTCCTGTAACAACCTCAAGTTGAGTTTTGCCGCTCGCGGATATACCGCCCCAGACAGTCCATGAGCCACCGCCATAAGCAACCCTCTCTTCAAAGCAGCATTGTGCGAAACGCTCTCCCTTACGTCGGTAGACCTTCTTCCTTCCATCATTGCCATGTAACACAATTTTAGACTCATCAGAAAAGAGTACACGGCTCCAATCTTGCTGTGTCCAATTAAAATGACTGCGTGCGAAATGTAGGCGCGCTGTTCGGTGGGCTCGCGTTAGTTTGGGCCCATTAGCTGGCTTGTGTGGTACCATATCGCGTTCTTTTAACCTTCTCCGAACAGTTCGAGCGCTCACAGATACTCCGTGGAAGTCGCGAAGTTGGTTTTGTATCTCAATGGAGGTAAGGTGACGATTTCTCAAGCTGGTCGTCACGATGAATCGATCCTGCCTTTCAGTTGTGACCCGAGATCGTGGCCTTCCTTGGCGACGAACAAAGCCGCCAGTCTCTAGGTACCTCCGATAAACATTTCGGACCGCAGATCGACTTAAATTAAGTTGAGCACTCACGTTTCTTTGGCTGTGTCCGGCCTGAATAAGTGCCACAGCTTGGGCGGCGACTTCAGGTGAAGTATCCATAGATTATTGATAGAACCTCACCTTAATGTTAAGAATAAGTAATGTTTGTTGCAAAACCAAAGATATCAATCACTTTTTCAAGAATTAAATCCAAGTAAACCAATAAAACCAAGTTTTCTTAGTATTCGATTGTTTGATAATATCAACAAACAGGCTCCAAATTGTCTTTTGTTTCTTTAAATTCTGTGTTCGAAATTCAAAAAAAGACTATTGAATGAAATTGTGAATGTGCCAGGTTCAAAACTGCATAAAAACTTTTTGCTCGACCTAATATAAAATTTTAGCTAGGACCAAACGAAACTGAAAATACAAGGTGGGCCAATAGATGTGTCCAGAAGTGTATATAAATAAGAGTTACATGCTATTCGTTGGTAAGCGCACCACTTGAGAACGGCTGGACCGATTTGGCTATTTTTTGTTTTAAAATATTTGTAATAGTACGAATTATGTTTTAGAGAAAGAATTAAAGTTTCCCGGAAAATTTTCAAATTCGAAAAAAACTGAATGTTTTTTCTATAGGATTTTTGTATGAACTATTGGACAGGACAACGTCTTTCGGGTCAGCTAGTAGTTAAAAAAATCAAGTCCGACTAACACTTTTAAGCGTGTTTGTAGTTTAAAAAGTTAAATAAGTTTATAATACGTAGTGGAAAGGTGAATATTTTACCCGACTGCGCGACAGGCTTATGTTTTTCATGCGTATCTTTGTACGTGGGATTCGGATTAATACTCTCGAAGCATCCTAACGGCTGGATGGATTTTAATACAAGAGATATTTATCAAATGATTATTTTTTAATATTATTTCAGTGTGAGAAGAGATGGAGCTATGCGGGACGTATACCTCCATCTCTTTCTCACACAGAAGTAACATTAAAATAATACTGCTTAAGAGGTGATGGTTGGCCCTGTGTAGAGATAATAAAATCGCATCGAATCGTGCCCATTCTTCTCCATTTCCATATGAAACTACCTTTGAAAGGAGCATCTGTCTAGAATAGTAGAATCAGTTTTATTTTCTTGTAAATTTTGACATTCAAAAGTGCCTTTTGAAATAAATCATTTGAGTTAGAATTTGTCTGGTGCAGCCGGGCGCGGGCTGGTGGTGGTGCGTGTGCGAGGGCGAGGCGCGCGACGCGGCGCGGGCGGCGCGCCTACTGCACGCGCGTCTTGCCGCGGCGGCGCGGGAGCACGGCCGCGTGCTGCTGCATGTGACTACCCACTCTATTACACTAGCTTAAACGAAAGCGCCAGGGTAGCCGGCAGCAGGGTAATTTAAATTTTCTTTAAATTTTTGCAATTTCCAGGTCGGCGTCATGTTGTATGTTGATCAAAATATGATTCGCGACCGAAACAAATATGTATTTACAGAATTATAATCATAAAAATCATCAATACAAGTCTCTAAGTTCATAGGAACCTAAAAATGGCTATTACATGAAATCATGCCCTTGGAGGCCAATTATAACTTAGAGAGTTGTATTGATGATTCTAATTATTATAATTCTGAAAATTCATATTTGTTACAGTCGCGAATCATGTATTGATCAACATACAATTTGATACTGACCAACAAATTGCCAAAAACGTAGGCAAAATTTGAATTTCGCAGGCTACCTTAGCGCAACCCCCTTAAGGCTGCCTTTCCACCAGACATGTGCTAAGCTGCGTAGCGATAGCTGTGTATGATATCAACAAATAGGATCGTTTGATTTTCATAGCTTAGGTGGAAAAATGATCAGTGAAGCTAAATTCTTAGTCTTAGCACAACTACCCGCTCTGCTACACCACTTAGCTCTGGTAGAAATAGTGTGGTGTATTGTGCGCTTTGCTCTTTTTTTCCTCTATATCTCTGGGGGAAAGAGCAACCCGCGGCTTCGCTCTAATGGTCTACACCACAGTAACCGTACGTTTTTCTGTTCTTACAAGAGCTTCCTAAGACAGTTTCCCCGCATCTGTTATAGATTCGGGTTTCTCCGATCTGTCCATAAATACTAAATCTTAACTTTGTCTAGGTAAGCGAGGAGTGGCAGATGTTATGGTGTGGTCCGAATGCTGTGGACGCGTACGTGCGCGAGTTTGGAATGCGAGCGCGCGCCGCAAGTGCCAGACTTGATAGTAAACAATTGAAGCCGGACTATATGCCTACAGGTACCCGCTTAGTCTCCTTGACGAAAATTAAAAAAAAAACCTTGTGTAATCATAAACTATGCAAGAATGGAGAATGGATAGACCAATAGCTCATACTATGGAGACACTGAAGACTGGCATTTTTAGATGAAACTCAAAACAGTGACGAACGCCGCTTCTCCGAAATTCGAATGACTGCATAAAGGTTGGCATAATTACCTACATTATGCCAACCTTTATGCAGTCATTCGAATTGGTTCGGTTAGTCGTGTGATTTCTTTTCCTATGGATTTTTTCTTATATCTGAGTAGGTAGAAGGATTTTTCAACTGAAACTGTAAGGATAAATAATTTAATAGAGGTACTAATTATTAGCTAAATCATAATTACCGTCACTTAATAATAACTCATGTATCGGAGCGTTACATTATATCGTAGCCAGATTTTAATTAAAATGGAATAACTCTCTAAGGAGTTGGAATAGAAACATCTAATTTCACATGATGCTTCGAGTTCATAAAAGGTACAAACCACCATAATTGGTAAGTTTCTAGGGTTTCTCATTGAAGCGCAAGGATCGATTTTAGGGTTTTTTTTTTAAATATCTAATTTTCCAACGGTGTCGATTATAGAAATAATAAAATCACACAAATTAAGCCCCACCGTCGTAAAAAAATCGTAATTGTATGTCATGCCGTTTAAGAGATACAGTAATTTGCTAAACGTTAACCCAGCGGCATCTTGAATAACTCTGAAACCTCAAGACGCACAAATTTCATTTTTTGGGCACAAATTATGTACAAATTATATCTATCTAAGTAGCTAGTTTATATTTAGCTACGACCACCGGTTATATAACATGCCGCTGGGGTAACTCCAGCGGAATCTGTTTTTCGTGAATATCTTTGGATCGGCTGGACGCACTAATTATAAATTTCGGGCACATAACATGAGGTACTAACAAGCCGAAATCCTGAAAAGCGACAACATTCGGCTGGCGTAACGCACATTCGCATTCAGGTTTAAAAATTGCTGCTTTTGCGATACATTCTACGGTATCATCCAAAGAATATTTAAATGTTTATATATCTTGGACATTACTGTCATCGGTGAAGGAAAAAAAATGAGGAAACCTAGACTTATATAGTCAATATAAGTCTGAAATCGCCAACCCGTCTTTAGCAAGCGTGATGATCAATCCTCGTGGCGTCTCTATATGAGGAAAGGCTTTTGCCCTGCAGTGGGACAATAATAAGATGGAAATATATTATTATTCATTAAAACTGCATTATATCGTGAACAGAGGTGGACCTGCGCTCATTCCTGCGTCCGTCACGCGTCGTGTGGGCGCTGCGCGTGCACACGGCCGCGCGCCTTGCCTGCCACGTGCACGCGCTCACTCTGGCCGTCAAGTGGAACTGGCAGGAAGGTAAGCGACCGGCGTATCTGTCTATCGTCTGATCTAAAAGTATCTGCTAAAAATGTAAACAAATAGATCAGAAAACGTCCCTGAAAATGCCTATATGTAGTGCCACTTAAAAATTGAGTGCTTTAATTTGTTTAGTTGAAGACGTAGACCCGACATTTTAATTTTAAATCATCTTCTACATGTTTTTCATTTAACAATTAAAGTTAATTTTACTAACCAATTTCAAAAAAGGAGGTTCTGTTAACCTCCATTTTTGTCGATGATTTTTCAATTACAATTTAATAATGTTATTCAAACAATAATTGTTTGAAAAAGTTGTAAGATATAAAGTTTAAACCAGAAGGTATAAACTATTTAGAAAAATACAGATGTATGTGTTACTAATTCGCTTTGAGTTAACCGATTCGTTGCGGATGGCACGCCAGGCGTGCCATCGATTTTTTTCTGTATGGCGTATGCCACGCGGGTCGTGTCATTTTTAAAATCGTTATAACTCCCTCAAATTTCATTTTGATTATGATCATGATTATCGATCGTGATTTATTCAGCGCAAAATATTCATTATTTTGCAAGTAGTTCATGGCTACAACCTTCGTTTCTGAATACTTTGTGAATTTGAATTTTTTAGGGGTTGACAACCTTTTTTAACTTGTAGATGGCACTCTTTTTTACTGTGTGGGTAACCGTGTTGTAAAAAAATACTTTCTAATAAATAACAAATATGTAATTAGTTCGTGAGCATCGCGACCGCTCACGAACTAATTCGATTTAATTCTAAAAAATACGGAAAATCATTTCTATCTTACATACGGGGTGTAAAAAGACACATCACATACCCGTTAACTATGCATACTGCCCATCAACCAAACTAAGTGACATAAGGCAAAAATTATTGCTGGGAAACGACTTTCTTTTTTGGTGTGAAAAATCACTTTATGGTAACACGCAATGTTAACAATGGTAACATGCGCAAAACGTTGTGCTTACGGTTGCATACAACAGTTTAGGGGTCGTGCCAGTATTTAAAGTACAGTTATAACATTTGAAACAGCTTTCATAAAAAAAATTTAAGTAATAAAAAGTTGGAACTGGTAGGAGGTATGGTTCAGAACAAAAAAAATATCGCAATGATGGGAAGAACATGTAACTTTCGGCTTCGTTAAGTGGCGGTTTTCACCCGATATAATAATTATATTAATTTAACACTGGTACCTTTCCCATAGAACACTCAGCATAGCTAAACCATATTGAGAAGTCTCCGCGGTAACTTCGGTATCATATAATAGTCATTCTCGCCGAATAATAACATTTGTAAATCAATCAATAAATCATAAACCTTATTTTTCCAAGTTTTAAGGTTCTTAATTCTTTGATATTTACAAAAGTTAATATTCGGTGAAAATTTAATTTAATAAAAACCAAAGTTTTTCAGGGTGACTTAGCTATATAGATAGATAAATGTAAATAAATTTAAAAAAATAAAAAACCGAAAAATGTACTGTTTGTAACACTTACATAAGAAAGTCACGTACCCTCGATTTCAAGGAAAAGACGTAGAAAACACGTGGTTAGCCACTTAAAACAACGTATTTATAACTAATGTATGATGTCAATTAAACTTAATCAGGTCTAATCAAGTCAAAAAGGCATAAAAAGGACATTTTTGTTACACATGGCTGATGACCCAATAGGCGTGTCATCAACTTCTATGGCGCTTGACACGACAGGCGTGCCCCAAAATATGTATTCGCTGCCACAGCTAAAAGTTTTCGAAAACAGGTGTCGCAACGAATCGGTTAATGCGTAAGAATTTAACCTGAAATGGGTGTGACGAAAGTCTAAAAGGTCAACGCTCATGGATATACAGGTGTCCCAGACCTAGTGATCCAAAGGCAAATGGGGTAAAGCGGAGGTGGCCACCTATTATTTAAACATTTTAAAGTTGAGATATTATATTATACCAGTTTTATTATTTTATACCGGTACCGTCTCCAGCTGAAATACCACACTAGCGTCATTACATGAGCAGAATACCTCACTGTTCGCTTACCGGCGAGGCAGCTGCAGCAATAACCTTCTATGGCCTCTAATGTGTTGGCCATAGCATCATCTCTGCTAATCAATAAATACGTGTGATAAGAACGGCTGTTGACATGTCTCGATTTAATCCTACCTCTAAGGTACATCCTCATCAACTGAATAAATTCCAGTCTGCCGGATGTATTCCCCATAATAAGATCTAACCTGTTTAAGTTGGTAGGTTCCAAGAGCAAACCGTTTTAAATCAGTTATTGTCAGTTGTGGAAATCTGAAAATTCACTTTCCTTCTATTGAGATTTGCCCGTTCAACATAAGTTGCCAAATGGTTCTCAAGTGAAAGCCTTAAGCTATTCTTACATATTCCAAGGCTTCTATAACAACATGACGCTTATTAATTAGGGCACAAGAGATTCTAAAATCGTCCTTTAGATGCAAGGCCGCTCTGTTGTTAAAAACATGACGAAAGAGTCAAAAACTCCTTTTCACCCTCCCACTAATTAACCACTTCTACAACCAGCGGCACATAGCAAAACGAGACCGATTTGCCTGCTGGGTTGTTAATTGATGTTTATTCTTAAGTAAAGACTCTGGCATAATATGTGTTACAAAGCCATATGACTGGAGTTCATTAATTACATCCCTAAATCCTCTATCAAGGATAAAAACGTCACCTCTTCGGAAAAATTATTTTGAACAAGATCCTCATTACGTATGTTTAAACTTGTAATTGTAGCATCATGTGTGGTCTCCTTGTATGGCCCGAGAAAATCCACAATATGACCATCACAACACAAAATCATAAATGGTTTGACCAAATTATCCAGCTTTTGCACTGTATGTTGTTTTTGAAATAGGTAATTATAACTAAGTACTTTGAATAAATAAATACATAAGTACCGTACACGAGATTTATTAAAGAGAGTGGCCATCCTTTCATTACTATCACCAGTTCTCAGCTTAACTAGGTAAATGCATTTGGTACCTACTTGTTCTGCTAGACTTGGGATACAGTGTAACAAATCATAAAACGATTCCCAGGTCGGGCAAAGTGTTATTGGGTTTTTCTATCTGGAATTTCTCAGTAGCAGCCCGGAGTCTGGATTTGTGCCCGGTTGATAGCAATAGACTCGCCTCCTATTACATGGGACTTAAACATAACTGGCGAAATATGGGTGTACTATAGGTACACCTCTGCCTAACCCTTCGGGGAAACAAGGCGTGATGTTATGTTAAGTTATTAAATCATAACACTGATCTGAAAATCACTTACTTAGTTGGGAAGTTAATTCGCTCCAAGGGCCATGATCCAGGTGGTGACGACAGATTCGTGGTGCCGGTAGCACACAGAATTTATAACGTTTACGACGTACGGCATTTCATACAAACTTTCAAGTCTTTATTTTTCTAAATGAATGAACCGATTTTAATGAAACTTCCTACGCTCAATTAACTTTTTAGACCTATGACCTAAGATCCTGCATAAATAAGCGTAGGAAGTTTCATTAAAATCGGTTCATTCATTCCGAAAAATAAAGTCTTGAAAGTTTGTATGAAATGCCGTACGTCGTAAACGCTCTTTAAAGATGAGGGTACCAGTAAACGTTTCAGAACAATGAATAAATATTTTTTATTTATTTATTTAAAAACATATACAACTATCATCACAGGCTTACCTAATACAATAGTGTAGTTATAGTTACAATAGAGTACAAATACTAGACTTACAATTTATATATTATTATGAACAACCAAGAGTAATTTTACAAAATGCGGCCCGTGTGAATTCACTCAGAGTACAATTGAAGCAGTGATTTATAGACGTGCTATATACAGTGATTATAGTATATAGTGATTTATAGATGCGCTAGTAGCACGCTTAAACACAGAAGACATAATTGTTGGATTTGACCCAACTTGAGCAGTGTGTGACGAATTTGGCTGTGGAAGAGGGAGAGGCTCAGGAATATTGAGAACCCCACTTGATCCAGCATCTGGCATGAGTACCTATATTAGACTTAGTGGTTCACCTTTTGCCAGCCCACCATTGTTATTAAAAAAACCGGGACGGTTCCGATAGGATGTGTATTTACTATAGAGAGCTTAATGACGGTGACAATACCTAGGTACCATCCCAGATAGGTATCCTCTACCTTTGATATCTGATCTAATATTATATACTACTTGATGGGGCTAAATATTTTACAAAGCTTGGTCGTGCTAGCGGCTTTTATTAATTTGATCCCTTGTAATATAGAGTCGATTGAACGTACCGCTTTCATAACACCGGACGGGCAATACGAGTATCTTACTGTTTCCTTTGGTTTACGAAATGCGATAACCGTATTTCAGAGAGCCATTGTTAATGCTTTAGGCAAACTCGTGCGTGACTATGTTATTGTTTACGTTAACGACATTATGATACTGTCGAAACCATTAGAGCAAGGTTTAGAAAGACTAAACATTGTCCTCGATGCACTAACAAAGTGTGGATTTTCTCTTAATTCTTTTTGAAGGCTGTTATTGACAATATATATGACTCCCTTGTTCTTCTTAATGGGAAAAGACATTAGAGAAGGTTTATGATCTCTATTGGTTTGAAGACATATCACGTTATGTAAAGAAATTCACAGAACATTGCGTACGTAAAGTACAAGCACAACTCTATCCCAGACCTAAAGTTACCTCACCATGGCATACAATAATTGTAAGTTTTCAGTTGGTGATTTTGTTTTGCTTGAGAATGAAGAACACAATCAAACAAAGTTAGATCCAAAGTGAGGTTCTTAATGGTGACCGCTATGTTAAAGGCCTTAAACGTACTTACAGTTACCTACAAGTACGCTCACAATAGACTTAGAAAAATGCCGGAAAGTCAAGTCACCGCGCACCACCATAGAAATATAATATTCGTGAGGGTGACTCTCGATTTGTTAACTAGGGAATGATAATAGTTTAATCACATTATCGCATTGGGTGTGAACCTGTAAAGATAGTGTAAGATTGTATAAATAAATAAATATTTAATGTATTATACACATAACATTTCGGAATAAATTCTCTAAATGTAATCCGTATCAAAATCCGTTGCGTAGGTTAGAAGAACAACGCGGTCACACAGACAGACACGAAAACCGACTTTATTTATAATTATGTATAGATGATGTTGTATTTAATTTTCATGAAGGCGAGAATACCCAAGACGGGACAGTAGTGCGCGGGTTGCGATTATGCGGCGGTGCGTGGGTGGACGGCGTACTAGCGCCCAGCGCGGCCGCCGCGCCGCCGCACGCGCCCGCGCCGCCTCTGCTGCTGCGCTACGTGCTGCAGGTAATTCTAGCACAGAGGGGCAATTCCCAAATTTTCAAGAATGTTCGCATTCTAATCTGTCTTGAATCTGTCAAAAAGCTCTCTAATTTACATTTTTGACATTGCTGTATTATTATGTACCTACCTACCGAGATTAGATTGCGACTTGTATTTGAACGTTTTTTATAAGTACGAGAAATGGCCTTCTGAGAGGCAATTCCCGTATTTTAAAAACGTTCATATTGTAATTTTCCAAAATTTTTGACAAGTTTTTTTTTACATTGCTTGTCGCCGAGATGAGATTGCGACTAGATTTTGAACGTTTTTTATTACGGGGATTGCCTTCTGATCTCTGACTCCAGTCGTGTCCGTTATGGTAGCGTACACATGATGTAATTCACGGTTGTTGTAATGCCCAATAAATAGAGCGTAAATACAGCTTAATTAGTGCAACAACACAAAAAATATTAACTCTTTAGTTTAAAAATAAAGACCATTTTTACTGTGTACGCTGGCATAACGATCAAGATGGCGTAGGTACACAAAACTAGTTCCCAAATAGAGCGCGAGTTATGCAAAACTTCATAATGATGAACGTAGGTACTCATGAGTACAAAAACGAGTAGCGTTGTGTCTTCCGAAGAATTCTCACGGTGTTGATTGACTAGCTAAAGTAGGACAGTGGCTAAATTAACACGTACCTTCCCTTCTATTCCGCCACAATTTAAATTGACCTTTAACCAGCATCTATAGAATTTTCCTTTTTAGTTCCACATTATATATTCTCCTAGAAATACTTTTTTCAAATATAAATTAAGAACATATTCTATCTCTAACATGAAAGTGTTGCATCGTGTACAGGAGTCGGAAAGCGCATGTGCTTGGGAGCGAAGCGTCGAAGTGCCGGTGTACACGAGTGAAGCGCGGGAATCGCTTGTGTTCAGTGCGCGCGCGCCGCTGTCGCAGCATTACGAGCCCGACACCGCCACGCTGCACGCACTCGCGCTCTTTATAGCCACACACGACTAAATAGCTGCATTTTTTTATGAGTGGTATCTCGCTGGTCAATCTAGGAGGTTGTCGGCTGTTTAAACGAGCTATCCTGTAAATATAAGGCATGCACAGGATAACCCGTTTGGCTGGAGAGCTAGGGCAAAAAACTTATAAACTAAGCAGTGCACCCACTGTGGGGTACGGACCTCGGCTAAGGGCGTCGCTGGGGACGGCAGCAAGGGACAGGCTGGATGGGATCGTGATTATAGTAAATACCTACCTGTACTCAATACTGAGTCTCCTGTCGTCTCGCTCCCACTTTCAGTGACCGCGGCTACCATGAATTCTTGCATTTACTATGGTAGGTAGTTTACAATACCTACTTGTTAAAATATACAATTCAATTATTGCTAAGTATTAGGTACTCTATGGCATTAGTAAAGCTTTATTAATTAAGGTTTGACGCAGTGTGTTTTGCAAGTTTGATTTATTAGTTATGCCTTAGTATTAATGATCTCTTAGAATATTTCTTTGTTTGTTAATAGTTAAGGCCTAGTTTTTAGACGGATTAGTAGTCTTAATAAACTATTCTCACCACTAATTATGTTTCTTTTATTGTGCTTATACTTCAGTAGAGAACCTGGAATAGACTCCACAAATGGATTAATGGAATGTGCAATGGTTCCAGTCACCATAAACCAGTAACCATGTCATGTGCAACGAGCATAATGCTCCAGGCACCAGGCATTATGCTCGTTGCACATGCACATTGCATGGATATTTCGTCAATAATAACAATATTGTACAAATTTGACTACGTATTTTATTGAAAAATATAATAACAGAAACAGTTATTGCAATCTTAAAGTTCAGTACATTAGTTAGGTACTTACCTACTTTTAATTCTTACTTTACGCTCATAGAGCATGGAACACACGGAAGTTATCTATCGAAATCTTTAAAATGCAAAACAAAGACACTTGAGGTGTCAATCGCACGGATTTTATGCCCATTTTGGTTCAGGGAATCAAATTTAAAAAAACTACTATCTTTGTTTCGGAATTGGTAAAAAAAAAAAAATCTTCTTTCAACTAAAATCAATAGGTTCATCTCCATTTCTCATGTTGGTAAGTTAATTATTTGTTACTTGGATTCTGAAACAATAAGTAGGAAAAGATTATTTAAAAAAAATTGATAACACACAAAATGTAAACCTAGCTAGGAGGGCAGTGCTCACCCACACGTTTGTGTAAATAGTACTTTTTTTTTTGTAAAACTGTATTTTTAACGTGTACCACAATCCTTTGTTTTGTGTAAATAAATAAAATAAATAAATAAAAATCAGTCTCGTCTTTTTCCATGTAAGTAAGTACACTACCGGCTACCGGCATTATGATATAAATTGAAAAAAAGAAAAGATATAAAAGGTAGGAAGAAATAAAATGAATGTTAATAATTAGTACTTGGGTGGCTGAAATCGATTTTTCCCGGCTTTAGTGTTTATAATAATAATAATAAGCAACAAAGTGTCAATTGTTAACACTATAATATTACAAGTTTAATATTCTACAAGTTAAGTATCGCATCTTATCTTCGATGTGTTCGTACCTACCTTATCAAAACGCAGCATGAATTTCAAGAGATGTCGAGGAGACGCCGTATTGGGCACTGGAGCCTCAGCGGCCGGTGGGCTTCCCGAAACTGGATGGTCTGCAAATTATAATTGTGCCACTGTGAAAAACGCTTCGTATGTAGAAATACCAACAAATATCGATACAAAATGAGGGTATGTGAAAAAATCTTGCTCACGTAGATCGGCAGTTACCTGTGAGTCTGTGACCACAGTCGTTATAATTAAAAGCCTAAATCTCGGGAAATCATGATTGTGTTGTTTGTTAAAATTTCTAAAGTTATTTTGCAGTTCTTTTCCCAACTATGTTGGGGTCGGCTTCCAGTCTAACCGGACGCAGCTGGATACCAGTATTTTACATGGAGCTACTATTTATCTGATCTCCACAACCCAGTTACTGGGTAACATAATAGACTCCATGGTAAGACTGATTGTCAGACTTTTGGGCTTCTGACTACCCGCTGACCTATGAATAACAGCCGGGACCAACGGCTTAACGTGCTTTCCGAGGCACGGCGGGGTATACGTAATGGATGGTCACCTATCCACGAACCGGCCGCGGTAAGCGCTTAACCTTCGATCGACCCGTACGCTGCACTTTACTTAGATATAGGTACAAAACTTACAATAAGCGACGACTCGGAAGACATCAGTATGTTTTATGACGTATATAAAAGACGCCACGATGAGCACGCTGATACCAGCAGCAGCCATGCACACGTAGGCGTAATGTGGTATTCTTCCGAACTCAAAGAATTCTGGTACCACGCACTTTCCTTTAATGCCATTTCCGTAGATATTGATGAAGCTGGAAATTTTAAATAAGTATCTAAAGTATCTCTATACAGGGTTATTTTAAATTGGCTAGCTAAACTCCGCAGACGCGATGGTGGATATCTAAACATAATAAAACAAAAAAAATAATTAATTTGAGGTTTTTTTTTGTGGGGTCATCGACCGCAGTTATTGTAGTCACTTAAAATATCAGTTTAAAAAAAATACTGTTTTTTGTGTAAATTTCGCAGACGTGATGGGTATCGATATCCAAACACGATAAAACATAAGAAAGCAATTTTTCTCAACTCATACTTCAAGTAACAACACTAATAGCGATGGTTGACCCCCCACAAAAGAACATGAAATATTTTGTATTTTATCGTGTTTAGATATCGATACCCATCGCGTCTGCGGAGTTTAACTAGCCAATTAAAAATAACTCTGTATAAGGCTGCCCACACACGGACTACTGGCGAACGCCACTAGGTAGTTAACGGCAAGCGAATCGATAAGACTTGACAAGTTAGGGCCTGCACCCTGCATCACCTACTGGGCCGGCACGGCACGGCACGGCAAGGGATTTTTATGGGACGAATAAGAATAAAACTTAATAGTATGAAAATTAAATTAAAATTTCAATGATAATGCCTATAATATCCCTATAAATATATAAGTCGCGGAATGCCCATCGTTGCCGTCAGTAGTCTCTTGCAAATAGTGATGCCGAAGGATCCCCTGCCGTGCCATGCCGCTAGCACAGGTCCTTGGAGACATAAAACATGTTTTAAAAAAACTTGCGAACTTACCCTTCAGCACAAGGACCACATGTGTTGATTGTCTTGAAGCATTCGTTTATTACATCCAGCGCTGGCGGCAGCCGCTTCAGATCCTGGCATTTCAAACATACTTGGCACACATTTAATTGTGTTTCACAGAAGTATCCCTCGGAGCAATGTGCATCCTCTTTGCATGGTAGCGGTTGCGCATTTGCGACCAGTAAACACAATATCGAGATATAGAAGGTCCTGAAAATATCGGTCTCATTTATTTATTTATTGACACACCAACGACTTATTCACTAAATCATTACATTAAGTATATTCTATATCAACAGCTTTGTGGTGAATTTGTCACTTATAGGTGTGTACAGCACTTGTATAATCAATAATAAAAATTAAAATGGAAATATATGATCATAACAAAATTAAAATTTACAAAGTTTACATTGAATTTCATATGGCAAGCAGTTAAATTAAAATACAGTACAATTCAAGAATTCAAAAATTATAAAAATTAAAAATTAAAAAAAAAACATCAATTAAATTGGAATAGTAAAATATAAATAAAAAAAATACATCAAAAAATTGCTGATACTTTCTTTTATGTGTAGTATTAATTCCAAAACCAAACTCATTGGGTTCCAGGAGTTATTGGAAATTCAAAATTTTCCTTAGGGTTGTCACTTTCATGTATCCGAAAAAAAACCAACACGAATATATTTTATTTGAAAAAAAAATGTGTTTTAATTTTTATCTAATAACTAATATGGAGTTGGCTATTCGAAAGGAAAATGTATATGAATTTTTAAAATATTATGTGGGCTAACCGAACTAAAATTCATCTTCATTGTTAGTTACAATTAATTCAACATGTGAATAATCATCGATGGCTAGATTTTGTTCATTAACAGGTCTCAACAAAGACAATGCGGCCGGTGGCAATGGGATTTTTTTAGCCTTTTTTTTTCTCTCTAAGAGGTTGTAATCAGAGATAATGGGATCCGATGAGACTAAAGCTCTGTGAAAAAGGTCAAACATAGTTGCTTCACGAGATTTTTTTCTGGTATGGTGCTCTCTGTCAAACCTCCAAAATTTGTTGCGTGACTCAGCCGCTTGTTCAGAGAGCATGCCTATAGGTAAATTTGATTTTTCTAGAATTTTCGACCCATGTACTAAAATTTTGTGAAGCGTGATAGTCATAGGATGCCATCCATACTTCGCAACATATTTGTATGCCAACTCTTTGCAAAAAGTTGCGAATTTTTCAAAGTCAATTGGCAGGTTACTAGACAAAACTGTTAAAATAACATATAATCCATCTAATAGCCACTGTTCAATGTTCAGAATGTTTGTAAAAGTTCCTCGGTTTCTATCAGAAAGAGCAGTGCGTGCAGTGTTTCCGTCGTTAGTGGTCCCTGAAGTTGGACGGACAACATCTACCAAAAGTCCCATTTCTTCTCTGATTTTAGCCTGGATTATTTTTTTACGGTCCTCGACTAATCGGCTCTCTTCTGACCTTTGAGGGATCCTCCATTTTTTAACCTCTACTTTATATCCCAGGTTTAATAAAAATTCTAAGGCCCTTATCCAAGAATGAAGTGGACTTATGCCATGCACCAAACGTTCTTCTATTACTGGTTTGGAGAATGCTAACTCTAAATTGTTGAATTGCGATGAGGTCAAATCGCAATATGGGCAACGTAACTGAGATGGCGTACAAAGAATTGCATTCAGGACTTTCCCATCAATAGCTGCACAGTATAATTCATATTCAACAACTTTTATTGTATGCCCTCTCGTTCAGTTATAATGGGGGTAAGATTTTGTATTTGATCCTGAATAGACTGTTTCTCCCAAATAATTAATTCTTTCGTTTCTTTTTTATACTGCAAGTGTAACGGTCTACAGTAACGAAAAGATGACGGTGCAGGGTTTACCCAAATAACATCATTGCTGTCTTTAGTTACAACCTACAATGGCGTAAATGTCGTCGCAAAAAGACTATTTTCGTCACCTTCTGCATCTGAGAATGATTGTTTATATAAAGATTGCCCAGTGCTTCCATCAAAGCCCCAGTTACCCCTTAAAATGCAATCTACTGCTTGAATGCTTTTTTTGGTACAATAGTTGATGAGGACTTCATCACATAATTTAATCACCTGAGTAAAAGTGTGGTTGACTAAACTTTGAAAAGGCACAGATGCTTCTCTTTCAGACACCTGCACCTGGTCAGGATAACATGTTTTTTTAGCCTCTTGAATTTTATTATACGGGGGGTATGCATCAAATCCACGTCTTTTAAGATCTAATCGAATTGCACTGTATGTTTCGACAGACATATTTCTATCAGTTATCATAGCCAGAGCTTCGACAGGTGTGCATGGTTCTGGAGATGTCTGAACTTTTTTAAGAATTTCTGTTGGAGCAGTCTCAGATTCTAGACAGAGACATAATAGTGTCTCTAAATCTTTAGCAGATGAATGTGGCAGATTTTGTCCTCCGATTTTAATAGATTGTACAAACGCTTGTATTTTCTGGACATTTGGTTCGTTGTCTAAGGCTTCCGAAAGTTTTCGCTTAGATCTATATTGTTGGCTTCTGCTTAAAGCCATAAACCTCTTGGATTTCGGAGAAAAGAGAGATTCGTTATTAGAAACCGTTGCTGATGAAGTTTCATCATTATCAAGGACTGATATCAAATGACCACTAACAAGAGTACCACTAAGCCAATCTCGTTTTGTTTTAATAAAATAGGACTCATTAAACTTACAACGCTTAAAGTAATCTTGACTCTTTGATAAAAACCGTGAAAGTGTTTGTTTCAACTCCTCGTCAGTTTGTGAAAGTTGATATTCAGAGCCAAAATAATTGACAACCATACTCAATCGTTCGGAAAGCGGCAGCTCCTTTGCTTTACCCTTAAACAGCTTAAAGGCTTCCATTCGAGTTAGTATTTTTGTACCAGAAGAATGTCCTTCACGGTGATCTGTCTGTTGATACGCATAGTTAGGGCTCTGTTGGTTAGTTAAAAACATCTCGTCGTCTGAATCGGTGTCAGTTGGCAATGCTATAGTCGTCTGTGTTGAAATTCCAGGTTTATTTGTTGGTTTTTGATTAGTTTCCATTGTTGTTCCCACGAGTAGGGTCGATAGAAGGTCCACCCCCGGGTGACGCCCATTCCGGGGGTAAGGCTACATACTACGGAGGTCGCCAGATATCCGTAGGGTTTAAACGACTTCGCTGTCGGGTTTTATAGTGTTCCTTCTCGCGGGTCGGCCAGTTAAGGCAAGCCCCCCGGCCGTAGTTGTGCACGACGTACCTCAGTCACGCCTTACTGAGGTTGTTGAAGTGCAGAGTACGGTTACGGTATAAAGGTTGACTGGCGCTCAGTCCCCTGAAATTGTTCCAACTCCAGATGGAACAACCATTGATTTTGCTTTATAGCAAAAACTATACTTTAATAAATATAGTTACATATTGTATATAAATAATGTGTAGTCAACGTAAATAATTTAAGCAGGGGCGCATTCTCAGCGTAATATATATGAAAAATCAATACAATTGATGTAAATACATGAGGAAAATTTACTTAAAATAATTAGATAGGTATACAGGGTGTTTGGAAGGTGGGTGCAAAGCCTTAAAGGGGAGTTAATACAGACCATCTAGAACATTTTGAGCCATATTTGTCCTAACCAAAGTCTGATATTTATTTTTTTAGAGAACTTTTACGATTTTGGTACCAAAATCCCAAAATTTTCCAATTAAGGCCTAATAACGCAAAGATTGAGTGAAAATTTCTATTTTTTTTAATTTACTTTATTGGCCTAATGTGTGTTTAATGGTATGAAATCATTTCGAAGCACCGTATTTACTAAAAAAATAACTTTCAGACTATTTAAAATAAAAAGAAAAAAAAATTAAAGAAAAAAAATGGATTTTAATTGACATTTAAAAAATAAATAAAATAGCTACTGGTGTTCAAATAATTTTAAAAACATGCTGAGTTATTGCTCTTTTTTTTAAGGTATCATTTACTTAGATAGCTTTACAATTTTTGAAGTTAGGGTGCCTGGACCAATTAAGGGTAAGAAATTTCAAATTTCAATAAAATTAAAATCAACCTGATTTTTCCTCAAATAACTTTAAACTAAAGTCTAAAGTGGTTATTTTTTAGACGCACTTAAAAAAAGTCGGCCTTACAAAACGAAACAAAGGCTGCCGTGGTGGCCGGCGGACCGGGCGGCGTACGATAACAAAGGGCTCTTGATTCTTTTGTTATGATAAAGACAACTTTAGGTCTTATTGCCGAGGATGTAAAGATGCTTTTTGAGTTTATAAATTCGTTAGTACCTGAGATGGACCCGACCCGTCGCTTCGGTGATGTCATCTTTTCTCTCTCTTCCTTCACTGCTCTGCCCTTGCGCGTTGCGAGTAGACGTTTGATTCACCGTACTCAGTCGTAGCTTAATGCTCCTGCGCGTGTTGATTATTAATTTTGGAATTACTTGTATTGCGTTTGTGATTTACCGTGTTCAGTTGTAGCTTTACGCTCCTGCACGTGTTATTTCGGACTATTGAACTAATTGACATTTTAATTGAGTGTAAGTACGATTGCCATGGCTGCATTTACATCTCAGGAACAAGCGGATATCGTTTTTATGTATGGCAGAGCTGATGGTAACGGAGCTTTGGCACGACGTTTGTACCAAGAACGTTACCCGAATCGCAGGTAAAGTAACTTCTAATACTAACATTATTACTTCAATTGCCATGTTGATTTGTAACTGACGTTACTAATAAACAATTTCATTTCAGGCTACCTAATGTTCGAGTTTTTTACAACACGTATCGCAGACTTTCGGAATCTGGCATCCATCATGCAGTACCCGGAGTGAATCCAGGAAGACATGACCCCGACGTTGAAGAACAAATACTTGCAGCCTTTGAAGCGGATCCTACAACCAGCGTCAGAACTGTGGCGAGAAACTTAAACCTTTCAATATGGAAAGTGTGGAGTACCATGCATCGGGAACATAAATATCCGTTTCACGGTAGAGGCGTGCAAGGCTTGGTAGAAACCGATCCTGGGAGAAGGATGCAGTTCTGCCGATTTATGCTCAATAGCGACATTGACGACAGATGGTTTCTAAAATCTATCCTCTGGACTGATGAGTCCAAATTTTCTAGAGAAGGAATCACGAATTTCCATAATTTACATGAATGGGCTGACAAGGACAACAATCCGCATTGGAAAAAACAGGTATACAAATTAATGTTTATTAATTTAAGTCCAGATGTTCAACACATCTTCAAAGAACACTTTAATTAGAATTCATTTTTGTTTCAGGTGTCTTTCCAAGCAAAATTCTCCGTTAATGTATGGGCTGGAGTAATTGGACGGACGTTGATTGGGCCCCACATTTTACCAGATAATTTAAACGGTGAAAATTATCTGAATTTTCTACAAAACGATCTCCCAACACTCCTGGATGATGCGGAAGTACCCATTTTAAATACGGACAGGCCAATAATTTTCCAACAAGATGGATGTCCATCTCATTGGACATTGATTGTCAGAGAACATCTTGATAACTGTTTTCCAGGCAGCTGGATAGGTAGAGATGGGCCCATTCCTTGGCCCGCGCGATCGCCCGACCTGACGCCGTTAGATTTTTTTGTCTGGGGACGGGCAAAGGAGCTCGTATACACAACTGAGATTTCAACAAGAGAAGAACTAATTCAAAGAATAGAAGCAGCTTTCAGAACAATGAAAGAAGAAATGCAGCTTAAAATCACCACGACAGAAGTTAGAAATCGCTGTCG
Organism: Fissipunctia ypsillon; assembly: GCA_947568875.1. NCBI lineage: Eukaryota > Metazoa > Arthropoda > Insecta > Lepidoptera > Noctuidae > Fissipunctia > Fissipunctia ypsillon. The sequence goes on from OX387651.1 coordinate 11,172,930, forward strand.
TAAATGTATACGCTGTGGCGGAAGCCATTTTGAACATCAAAATTAAAAAATCAAATCAAAAACTGTCTTTTTTTTTTACTCCTTAAAATCGACTTTAACTGGTTCAGGCACCCTAACTTCAAAAATTGTAAAGCTATCTAAGTAAATGATACCTTAAAAAAAAGAGCAATAACTCAGCATGTTTTTAAAATTATTTGAACACCAGTAGCTATTTTATTTATTTTTTAAATGTCAATTAAAATCCATTTTTTTTTCTTTAATTTTTTTTTCTTTTTATTTTAAATAGTCTGAAAGTTATTTTTTTAGTAAATACGGTGCTTCGAAATGATTTCATACCATTAAACACCCATTAGGCCAATAAAGTAAATTAAAAAAAATAGAAATTTTCACTCAATCTTTGCGTTATTAGGCCTTAATTGGAAAATTTTGGGATTTTGGTACCAAAATCGTAAAAGTTCTCTAAAAAAATAAATATCAGACTTTGGTTAGGACAAATATGGCTCAAAATGTTCTAGATGGTCTGTATTAACTCCCCTTTAAGGCTTTGCACCCACCTTCCAAACACCCTGTATAATTCATGTAGATAAAAAAAATACAAAATAAATTATTGTAAAGAATTGTTATAAATCAAAAAATATAATTAAGTAAATTGATTTAAAAGAATAATACATGATGAAAATTTATTTAAAATAATTAGATAGGTATATAATTCATGTAGATAAAAAAAAAATACAAAATAAATTATTGTAAAGAATTGTTATAAATCAAAAAATATAATAAAATTGATTTAAAAGAATTGTAAAATATAAAAATACACTAAAATTGATTCAAAATAAGTTGTAAAATCAAATAGTAAACCAAAATTGATTTAAAAGAATTGTAAAATTAATAATAAAAAGAACTAAATTGACTAAAAATATTTAAAAAATTGTAAAAAAAAATTGATATTTTGATTTCTCATGTTAAATGTTGATTGATATACTTATGAGCAGTGGTCGGAGTAGGTAGAGCTATTTTTTGTACTTGCGATACGTTATCCTAATATGGACACTCCCGGAATCCCGGGATTTGAAATATATATTATTAAATAAGCTAGAAATTACTTTGTAAAAAGCTATTCACATCTTTTTAAAATTAAATCTATTTTTAATCGCGATTAAAAAGGTGTGGAATAAATTTAGATGTCATGAACATTCACACCAACACCTTGACTTCAGGTGCAAAAACAGTACTGTCTTTTTTTTTCTTCTTTTGATTATATCTTGAAAATGGTGTGTCCTATTGCAAAAATAATGAAAATTTCGACCCCCTTTATAACACCCTAAAAGTCAACATGTAGGTAACCATTTTTCATATTTTCCATACAAAAAGTTAAAATTCCATATAAAACACGTTGAGGCTGCCCCCCGCGCGACACGGGGTAGGGCAAACAAGTACCACGTGGATTCACGATTATCAAATACGATTTTAGTTGGGTCAAAATTATTTTTAATTTTAGTTTTTTTTTTCAGCTTAGCTTTAAGATTGTCATAGCCAAAAGTAAGGAATTCTAGTGATAGTTTTCATAGTTTAGTTCGGTGAAAGGGAATCGGCACCATTGTGGAAAAACAATTTAAATACTGTAGAAAGGGACAAAAACAGGTGCGTTCGTCTAGCGGCGCAGCCCGCTATTGTATTCGTTTGTTTCCACTAGTCATGTTGCGGGTTACACCTGAGCGGCAACATCGCGCGTGTGCACATTGGAAATTAGCAACGCGTCGCTGACGTTAGTTTGACAACGTCGTGCGCTCACTGTCAGTACATAAGACAAGCTTTCTTTTGACCGTATTAACAAAAAAACAATTAATTTATCGAATTCCGGAGTTTCAGTTAGAATCCCGGGGAATGCCCATATTAACATCAACGTTTGCGGTCATTGAACCAAAACAGCTCTACCTACTCCGACCACTGCTTATGAGACATCGGAAAAGATTTTCATCTATTTACTAATAGTTGAGTCTTTTGAGTTAGAATTTATAGGCGGTTTCCAAAAAAAGGTGTATCAGTCAACATGATACCAATTTCTCCATTTGTTTTTTAATTTCTTTTATAAAATTACTCAATCTTTGCCATCTAAGCCACAAAATAATGATATCTTGTTATGGTCGTGATAAGGAAGCTAAAACTTAATAAAAATTAACAAATTATGTTTTGGTTGAAGTGGCAGCCCTAAGTGCGGATATTTTGGATATTACTAAAATGTCCAATAACTCCTGGAACCCAACGAGTTTGGTTTTGGAATTAATACTACACATAATAGAAAGTATCAGCAATTGTTTGATGTAGGAGTGACCACCTACTACTGCGGTTTAGATGAATAAAAAAATGAAAACGAAAAATGAGAAAAAAAATCATATCTCTCGACCCATTCATACTAAAGCAACAGGAATTGGTAGAACGGTCGGCTATTATACCTTTTCTCGATAAAATAAATAAATTCTGGAATAAATACTTCCATTAAATTATAACGATTTTTTTTTCGTTTTTCAAGAGTTGGATATTGCGAAACTTTGACATTTAAAAAAAAAAAAAAGTACAAGTCTTAGCGAACCCGGAGTTTTACTCTAATCGTCGGAATTGTAGACTCTATCGATTAACTCAATAAAAACACGATGACACAAAATCCGGGATCTTATCACACTGTGCGTGTCCCGTATAACTTCTCCCGTTTTCTTCAAAATACGCGTGAAATCTCGGGCCGAGCGGTGCGGGACCAAGAAATGAGAGTGGGGGTATACAGAGCAGTTAGATCAGAAGTCATGTCTGTTAAATCCATGTGAATACGTACACTACCGCTCAAAAGTATTTGGCCACCTGCATTTTGTTCAAGTTACAAACATACATTAAAAAAAAAAATATTAGGTTTTATTGTTTGTAAATCACCGCCAAATAATTATCTACGGTAAAATCGTAAACAACTTATTGTTATTTGCCGAATCCTGGTCATAAAACCAAAATAGTGATATTATCGGAATTTCTTCGAAGTTAATCTTTGAAGTCACAGTTTTGTTTTGATTTAGTTATTGAGAAATAAACATAACTAAAATGTAGTATAACTATTACAAATATTATTACGTTAGTTATCTGATGTCATTTGACCAGAAAACAAGCTCTCCGTAGCTCAGTACTTAGTCTAATAATATTTTTTTGTTTTTCACTTCTGAGTTTTATTTTTTGAAGAAAATGGGTAAAACTAAGGAATATTCCCAAGAAATCAAAGGCATAATAATCGGCCTTCATAAATCCGGTAAAAGTAATCGTGAGATTTCAAGACTGCAGCAGATACCAAGGCAAACTGTTAACTACATCGTTAAGAAATTTGCAACTGCAGGAAGAATTTGCAACAAACGTCGTTCAGGCAGACCGAGAGCCACAACTTCCGAGTGAAGATTTGAGTATATTTATTAAAAGCAAACGGAATAGACGATTAACTGCACCGGAAATAGCAGCACAGTTTAATGTGGATCGTGATAAACCAGTCAGTGTGTCCACAATCAAAAGAAGACTCCGTGACGCAGGACTTAAGGGATGCATAGCGGTGTTAAAACCACTTCTTAAAACTATTAACAAAAAGAAGAGACTTAATTGGGCTAGAGAACACAAGAACTGGACAATAGCAGATTGGGAAAAGGTCCTGTGGATGGACGAATCAAAATTTGAAATTTTTGGATCCAAACGAAGAGTTTTCGTACGGCGGCAAGCAAACGAAAGGGTGAATGACGCTTGTACTGTAGCTTCAGTTAAACACGGCGGAGGGTCTGTGATGGTTTGGGGCTGTTTTTGTGGCTCCGCCGTTGGAGATCTTGTACGAATACCAAGAATCTTAAAAAAAGAAGGTTATAAAAAGATATTGGAGAATAACGCAGTACCTTCTGGAACCCATTTAATTGGTCCGGGATTTATATTTCAACAGGATAATGACCCGAAACACACGTCAAGACTATGCAAGGACTTTTTAAAAGGAAAAGAACAACAACAGGTGTTGAAAGTCATGATATGGCCTCCACAGTCCCCAGACCTAAACCCGATAGAACTAGTGTGGGATCAGCTGGATAGACAGGTGCGCAAACGTTGTCCTACATCTCAGGACGACTTGTTAAGAAAACTGCAAGACGAATGGCAGAAGATAACCAAGACAACATGGAAAAATTAGTAGCTAGGTTGCCGAAGCTTTGTGAGGCTGTCATTAAAAATAAAGGTGGACACATAGATGAGTCCAAAATTTAAAAAGTGTTGTTGTGTTATGTTTAAAAATGCTAATAAACAGTTTAATTGAATTAAACTTTTACAAAATGTATTTTACTAGGTGGCCAAATACTTTTGAGCGGTAGTGTACCTTATGTATTTGCGATTCCCGCCCACAACGCGAATGGAGTGAATATTTTCCCTAATGGAAACACAATGATCGGACGAAAGAAAAGGGTTGTCAATAGAGACAGTTGAACCTATTTTCATTTATCGTTATAATTTTAATATTGTATGTATGCGCAATTTTGTAATAATTATATCACAAAAGAAGTAGAAATCACTAAGAAAGTAAAATCTACTTCAAAATATGACCGAGCGAAAAAAGATAAAGGACCTTCTCAAGTGTGTAGTTGATTTTACTTGTTTGGAGAATCAGTTAATATTATTGCTTACACTTGATTATTATAAATTTTAATTATTTATAATAATAAACCATTATTTGTATTATCACCCACGTAATTCAGATTTTTATTTAATTTTAACACTGTTGTCCCTTATTTATCTATTCCGTGGTTGTCCCGTACCATTGCTGAAAAATTATGGCAACCCTAGGTATAAGTAGGTAAACAAGAAGTCGAACAGGCAAACTGTATCAACGTGCTTCATATTCGTAACATACAGTAGGTAGGATTGATAAATAATAGGTAATCTTACCGAAGCATTTTTAGGTGGCAGCTTTCTCTGATATCCCTTCTGTTTATTACTGGGCAATGTCACTCACACAAATGTAAATATAACAAGGTAATGTACCTCCTAGGGAATTACGGAAAGAACGTTCACTGATCCACACAAGCAAGATTATTATTTTTTTTGTTTATAAAGCTCACATCGTAACAGGAAAGTGAGCACGCAGATCTAAATCTATCCCATTCCCGTGACGACAACCATGAAACTGATGATGAAACAATACAGCAATACGTCCTGCCTAGAGTTAAAAAAACAAGTAAGAACTTGCATAGAGAACAAGCACATTTCAATCAAGTTGAGACATGTCGCCAGTGACGTAACTATAGGTACCGTTTGAGACTTGCGGCAAATTCATCGGATAGGGCCCTCCCTCAATGTAAAGAAGCTCAACCAATGACGTTACCTATGTATGTATATAGTTTTTTTTTTATAAATCACCACGATTAAGTATGTACATACATAATGTACGTATAAAAGCTATTATAATTAAGTAAGTACCTACTTATTAGTTAATTTTCTAGCAACTTTTAATTCAAAGAGCGTATTGGACTGTTTATCATAATTTTCATTCTAGTATAAAATTTCTATCTAGTACCTACTTAAATAAATAAATAAAATTGGAGTGTCTGTTTGTAATGTCAAAATAACAGATTTTACTAAATGCATATGAAAGTATACACCTAACGGTATCTACTCACCAAAAAAACCATTTTAATTTTTTTTTGTCTGTCTGTCTGTCGGTCTGTTGGTCTGTCTGTCTGTCTGTCTGTTTATTCCGGGTAATCTCCGAAACGGCTGGACCGATTTTGACAGGACTTTCACTGTTATATAGCTGATGTTATAGGGAGTAACTTAGGCTACTTTTATTTCAGAAAAAGAATTAGGGTTGCGCGCAAAAAAAAAATAACCCATGAAATTGTGAACAAAATCCGATTCAGATATGGAAGTATGACATCCACGCGGGCAAAGCCGCGGGCAATAGCTAGTTACTTTAAAACAAACATTTTTTCGGGCTCAAACAGCACAACAGACTCAGGGGAAGGCACAGAAGTTCAGCAAAAGTTTTAATGACATTATCAAAGTTCAAACGGGCCATAGAATGGTCGATGGCTACAATAGCTAGCTAAGTTGCGTAACCTATAATGTCCCACAGAATTTCTTAAACAACTTTTTACCTATCAATTTGAATTTTGAAAATGATCGCTCGGCACTTACTAGCCGTAGTCACAGGAATGGTTAAAAATAACAGAAATGCAGCGCACACTTCAGCCGATCGTCTACCGCCAGCTAAACTAAGTTAGTTTAGTTTAGCTCACATAGTTGAGCCAGTTTTTTATACATGTACGTCCACCGCAAACTGGCTCAACTATGCCATATAACTAAAATGAAAAACCCGGAGAAGTGGGATCCTTTTAGCTTGGACGCTCACATATTATTAAGAGTGACAATACCTGTGAACAAAATCACTCGTGCTCACTAGCTCCTAAAGTGGGTCGAAAACTGAGAATTACCTCGGCTAACGACACAGATAGGTATTGGTGCCGATTCTCTTACAAACACCTCACAAATGCCTTATACCTACTAGACTAAAAATCACCAAAATTTAGTTTATTCCTGTCAAACGAGAATTTCCATTCTGAAATTCACTAAAGTGACACAACTATATTTTAGTTTGACAGTACTAAGATCGCATTGAGTTATTAGTTTAGTGAAAATGGTAATTTTGCTATTCTGAATTTGACGTTTTTCACCTAAAATTTAGATGTTCTAACTAAATCTGACTATTTCAAATCGCGATTAAAAAGGTGTGAAATAAAATTAGTTGCCATGAATTGAAATTCACACCAACACCTCGACTTAAGGTACAAAAACAATACTGTAGCGTTTTTTTTAATTTCTTTTGCTTCTCGAAAACTGTGTGTCCTATCGCAAAAATAATGGAAATTTCGACCCCCTTTACAAGGCCCATAAACCTTAAAACAACAACAACGTGTAGGTAATCATTTTTCATATTTTCCATACAAAATGTGAAAAATTCCATATAAAACACGTCGAGGCTGCATCCCCCCCATCTGCGCGCCTCCGGCTTTAAAAAAAGTTTACGGGGTAGAGCAAACAAGTAAGTACCACGTGGAGTCGCGCGATTGTCAAATTCGATTTTACTTCTGTCAAAATTATTTTTAAATCTTAATCTAACCTAATCATTTTTTAATGATATTTTTTTGCAGAAAAGCTTTAAGATTCTCATAGCCAAAAGTAAGGAATTTTAGTGATAGTTTAGTTAGTTTAGTTCGGTGTACAAGAGAATCGGCAACATTATATGAATTATATCTCTTTTAAATAAATCAACAATGCCTTTTCCAATAAATCAGTGTCATTTAAAGCAAAGTGGCTGGCAGGTTGCAAGACACTGAAATTGGAAACAATACTGTAATTTGAAAACATTGTAAAAGCCAATCATTTTTAAAAGAGTAACCGTGGAGTTTCTTGCCGGTTCTTCCCCATAAGAAACGACCAATTGGAACCGTGCACCTAGCTTCTGACGTTTCATAAGTGCCCATGTAGCCTTATGTGGAATAAATTATTTTGAATTTGAATCATTCATTCTAAGGAAACGCGATTTTAGCTGATTAATAATAATAATAAGAACGCCACTGCCGTATCTCTACGCTGACGTTATGGTGGGGCTTGCGTGTTCCGAACTATGGGTCTGTGCCGATAGAGTTTAATTTGCCGAAACAGGTCTAGGGTCAAGAGCCAGACCAAGAGAGATACATAAACCCGCAGGGCAACATGTGGCGAGCTGTTGGGCAGTAGCGACCCCACTTACCCTATCTCCCGGGAGAAGTCATGCTCCTCATCTCTGGCTTGCCTTTATTGGCCGGCTGGAGTGAACACTGATGAGTCAGTGACCTTCTAGCTCATTCTTGCCTTTATTGGCCGGCTTTGAGTAGAGATTTGCAAGAGCAAACGTGCTCGAAGGAAGGAAGTATTCCAGTAAGATGCTGGTAGGGGTCTTGACCGTACTTCCGGGATTGTCCTGATAGCCGTGGAATACCTCTCCACTCCTCTTAAGCACCTCAGGACATGTTGCCCCCTTGTCGCTACGATACCATGTACTAGTGACCGTTTCCGGGACCCATTATTGAGTGTGCAAGTCACTCCCTGCCATTTTATCCGTGTATTGTAAGTATAAAACATTGGCTCCGGCAGGGTCCATAGTCCTTCCATAGTTTTAGATAACCAGTCCACTTCAGCCACCCCAATCCATACCTAGTCCAATATCTTTGTTCCCATATCCTGTAATAGTCCTACACCAACCGGAGGTTGTCCTAGGGTGCACTTGCATTCCCGCGACCCTCGGCGTAGGTGTGAGATGGAACACCGGGGTGGTTTTTAGTCAGTAAGAGTCTGACAGACCCCTCCGCCCGCCCCAGGGCGGAGGACATCCATGAGGATTATCCACCCCGAAACAAAAAAAAAAAAAAGGGTGCACTTGCATAGTGCGTACAGGGACAATCATCGGTTGATGCATCATGTTCATTGAAAGCGTCTAACGGGCCTCTACGAGTTGGCTTCGGCCCCTCGTACGCCGTCCCAAGGTCTGGGACCCCAGGGTCCCGAGATATGTCAAAAACAATAATAATAATAAGACATAATAATGTCTCATAAGTATGATGAAATTTTATCTCGCATTAAACTACTGGAAGACGCAAAAAAAGAGGATTCAAAATACATTGGTTCGTTGGAGCAGAAGATTGACGCCTTAGACCGTAAAACGCGGGCATCAGGAATTGAAATTCGCAATATCCCAAAGATGAAACCTAGTAACGAAACCAAGTCTGACCTCTGCCTAATAGCACAACAAATGGGAAAAACACTCAATATTAATATTAAAGATTCAGATATTAAGTTTTTTTTTTAATTTAATTAATTTATTAATACATTAATATTTTAGATAACAACTTATACCTAATTAATTAATAAAAGAACAAAATTATATCCTAACTTAACTAAAACTATTCACAAACTAAAATATGGCGTCGAAAAATTCCTCCGCATCGCTGTCGACTGGTAATGTACCCAAGAGACTGGCGGCATTGCCACGTTGTATGGCAATGCTTAGCCTCTGGCCAAGGTAAAAGCCGGCCCTTGGGGTCACGGGAAGTGTCAACTAGCCATTTGGAGATTTCGTTAAACAAACCATGAGCGCTCGGACCCCACGGCCCGAGGGTTTCAACCCCAAACGGCTCGAAAATATAATTACCGATAAGGTTATTATACTTTCGCCGCTTGAGGTTTTCCGCAGCCGCAGCAGCAGCGCCAGCACAGCACGCCGAGCCGGGAAGATGGGATGGCGCAAGAGTGTCGACACAAGTTGCGTCCCACACTAAAGGCCTACCCACCTTCCATGGAAATAAAGACATGCCGTCCGGTCTCTTGCCATCGTCGCGTGCCAAGCCATTGGGTTCTAATACAGCTGAGACGCCGACGGTGACAAGAGCCCGTCGGATGATGTCATTAATGTTCGCGTGCCGCGCTATGCGACCCGCACTTCGGCTGCAAGACAGGCCGTGGTGTCCAAGGCTGTTGACAACTTCGCCACAGTGACAGCGATGAGGAGAGCAACAAGGGGCTTCTAGTCGCAGGGAAGCAGCGAGGCAGAAAGTAGTGTCGTCAAACAAAGTGCCTATGCTCGACGACGGTAGTGCATGAAGCCACAGACCCGACTCCCACTTACCCACAGCCAGCAGGCGCGCACGCTCCGCAGTAGTAGCAGACGTGCCAAGTAAATTTTTCTGTACTACTCTACAAAGCGGCTCATCCCACCGTCTGTGCGAAGATGGATTGTCGGGTGGATCTGAATTCGGGCAAGCGAGTCTCCAGGTATCCATAGCCTCGGTGATGCACGGCACATCAAAATTAATCAGTGTGGAGGCTAGGATTTTCCTGATTAAATTCGCAGTGCCGTGGATCGAGGATATAAAAGCCGGTAAACTGATACTAGAAATTTTGCGGATATCAAGGATATTTACCGTATAACGGCCAAGGACTCTTCAAATCCGATAATTACTGAATTTACCTCTGTACTGATGAAAGAAAAAGTGTTAGCTGCTGTAAAAGCCTTCAATAAAACCAAGCACAAGGGTGAAAAATTAAATACATCACATTTCATTAAAACTGATACCGTGAAACCTGTCTTTGTCGCTGAAAATCTGACGCAAAAAACGCAGAAAATTTTCTATTTGGCTCGGGCTTTCCAGAAGGAATATGGGTATGAATTTTGCTGGACATCTAGAGGAATAGTTTACCTTCGTAAAAGCACCGGCTCGGCACAGATTGAAATTGAATCTGAACCGGACTTGAAAAAGTAAAAAAATGTAAAAAAAAAAATTAGGTTTTAATTATACTTTTTTGATTTTCTGTGAAGGAAGTTATTTTCACATAGTACGTTCTGCATGCGCTCTTTTTATTTTTATTTTTGTTTGTCACTAGTTTATAATTACAACTCGAGTTTAAATTACACTCAATACATATTTACACTATCACATTATATCAATTTGCTTACTTATGAATACTACACTTTTCTTATTCCTCTTAACTTGCGTAAAACAATTTCCAGCCCAAAACTATTAAAATATTTTGATTTATTGTCCTCTTTTATAGACGAATATATTTCCCCTTTATTTAAAATTCAATAGTCAAGGTGATTTACCTGAGGATCTGGATAATTACAACGTCTCAAAAAGTTTCGAGTGCAACGTAGAAGTCTGTAGTCGACTAATACCTAATGCTGTATCCGGTCTTACTATACATATTTACACAAAACATAAGAAGTGTTAATTCGAATTTGCCAGGACTTGAAGTTTTACTGACTCGACTTAAACTAGATTTGGATATACTTATATTAACTGAATGTTGGTTATCTTGTGCGCCCATTATTCCTAGCCTACAGGGTTATCAGGTATTTTCTACGAAGAATAACGTCTTACAAAATGACGATGTAGTTGTGTACAGTAGGGAAGGACTTGCGATCACGGTGGAAGAACCTACCATCACAGAAGCTAATGCCCTACTTATTAAAATAGGATGCGATATTGCCATCATCGCTATATACCGATCCCCTTCGTATACAAATTTAGACCATTTTTTAACTCTTTGAATAATAATTTGGAACAAATCAAACATTTTAAAACTATCGCTATAATGGGGGATATCAATATTGCTATAAATTTGGACAAACCACACCGAAATATAGATCAATACTTGACGCTTGCGGCCTATCACTCACTGCTACCAGCCCACTCCTATGTCTCTCGGGAAGGCAGTGGCACTTGTATCGATCATGCATTACTAAAAACAAGATTTCTGGCAACTACGTTAGTCATCCACGCCACGTTGACTGATCGTGATCACAAACCGGTGTTATTATGTTATTATGCCTATACAAAAAACAAACGCGTAATTACTCTGTAAAAACTATAAATAAAATAAATTTCGAACAAGTTACACTTGACATAGCTAAAATTGACTTTACTCCCATATACGAATCTTCAGATCCAGATTATTCTTTGAATTACTTTATTGAATCTGTGACAACGGTTATAGACAGGAACACTCAATTAATACCCTTAGCAAGGCGAAAGAAAATTAAACAGCCGTGGATAACTCCGGGTTTGATGCGTTTTACCGATTACATTACAAACTTAGGAAATCTCCTGATAACGAAATCCTCAGAACCACGTATACACGCTACAGAAATTACTGTAATCTAATATTAAGGAAAGTTAAAAGAGCATTCGAAAAAGATCAAATATCTAAAGCTGGAAATGATAATAAAAAAATATGGCAGGCAATCAAGTTAATTACTAACACCGCTAAAACAAACCAGGCTCCAAACACTTTATTAAAATTGGCTTCTACTCCACAAGAGTCTGTACAGTTAGTTAACGATTACTTGGTCAATGTTGGCAAAACATTGGCAAAAAATATTTCCAGGAGTAGTAGGCACACTACTAATGCTTCCAATAACTTTTCTATGACATCATATTCTTTTGTACTGGCGGAAATTGAGCATAATGAAGTTACTAATATAATTTCAAGTCTAAAAAGCGATTGCGCAGTTGGATGGGATAGGATCTCGAACAAACAGTTTAAAGACTTTTTAGTGGCTCCTTTGACATTTTTATTTAATCATTGTTTTAGCGACGGAGTATTCCTAAATAATCTCAAAAAGTCTATAATTGTTCCTATTCACAAGGGTGGTGACAGGGATCGTGTCACTAATCACAGGCCAATTTCCCTACTCTCTTCTATTGCCAAAATTCTAGAAAAACTCATTAATATTTGACTAGTTAATTATTTGGAATCCTACAATCTGCTATCTAAAAATCAGTATGGCTTTCGTCGCTCTAAGTCCACCTCTGATGCAGTCCATGCTGTTACTGAATATATAGCTATCAATTTGGATGATAGAAGAAAGTGCTTGGCTATTTTTCTGGACTTAGCCAAAGCCTTCGACACGGTCTCTGTCCCCATGCTTTTGAATAAGCTCGAATCGTTTGGCATTAAAGATAAACAGTTGGATTTGTTTACAAGCTATCTTACTAATCGCTGTCAGGCTACAATAATAGGAAATTACGTGAGCACCGATTTGCCAGTAACTTTTGGAGTTCCGCAAGGTAGCGTTATGGGCCTACTTTATTCTTGATGTATACCAATGACTTGAATGAATTTTACTTTCAGCAAATACCTGGAAAGAGACTTACGAAGCTGCTCAGAATGCATTAAACGATATAACTATTTGGCTCGCCGACAATGTGTTGACGTTAAATGCTGATAAGACGAAGTACATGACTTTTACCATTCGTGACCAAAGTGGAGTTTCAGATAACCATGTTTTGGTAGCTCATAGTTGCGTGGAACCTAACTCTAGTACCCAGAACTGTTGCTGTCCCAAAGTAGAACAAACTGAGCATATTAAATATCTCGGTTTAATTTTAGATAAAAATTTAAATTTCGCTAAACATATTGAGGTGTTAAGTGGACGAATTCGCAAACTTATAATAGTCTTTAAAACATTACGATACGTTGCTGAACCTAAACTTGTAAAACAAGTGTATTTCGCACTTTGTCAGTCGTTGCTTTCGTATTGCATCACTGTTTGGGGTGGCGCTCCAGCTACAATTATAAAGCGTCTCGAAATCGCTCAACGTGCTGTACTTAAGGTAAGCACTTTTCGTCCATTCTTGTACCCTACAGCACTACTCTATAAAGACTGTGAGGTACTTACAGTTAGACAATTGTTTATTTCGGCCCTAATATTGAAGCAACATCACGAATTGCTTTTTAATCCCCAAAACAATACGCAACGACGCAAAAATAGGGTTTGTGAATATCAAAAACAGTTTCACACTGCTTTCATGAGGAAGCTATTCTATTGCTCTTTAGGTCCTTTTTTGTATAATAAGATCAATAATATTATTACAATCTATCCCCTTAATAAACACAAATGCAACAAACTATTGAAGCTTGGTTACTAACTTTGGAATACAGGGACACTGAGGAACTTTTGGCGGTTTTACGGTAATATAAACGTACAGATTCAATCAATTAATAAGTTATAATAATATATATAAGGCAATGAAATAAAATATATAATGTAATAAAATTAAATACAATAAAATAAAAAGAAGCTAGATAAAGGCATTGTTTAATTTGAATACTGATGTATTCATATACATCAGTATTCAAATTAAACAATGCCTAGTACAATGTATAGTAGAAAAATCCTACCTACTTGACCAAAATGTATGAAACAGCACATTTTTTTTCGTGATCTCATTGTTGGTCCCATAGTGAAAGTTGTTCATGTTCATGGGTAGAACACCCTGTAAAAATTTCGAGACGGTAAAAAAAATCATCCAGTATATTTGAACCATTGTTATCTACTAGCTAATAATTTACGATAATATATTGTTTCTCTTAAAAATGTAAAAAATGTATGTAAAATGTAACTTGTACAGACGCCAGCAGGTCAAGCTACCCGAAACTGTCAAATTTTCCCAATCAACCTTGAACCTAATGCTTTAGCGATAAAGTTGAAAATCTATTAAATAAATTTGACAGATTGTAGTAGCTTGATGTGCTGCCGTCCATACCTACTTTCTGTGCAAATAAAGAACTATTCTATTTATTTCAGACGTAGTACTGTTAGTAACACAAAACACCTTATAAAGCTATTGTTAGTACGTATGTAGGATGATCTGAAAGTCTTGAGATACATAGGGCTGATTTTTCAATCGTCAGATAACTTTTATCTGAGGAATAAATATAGCGGTTTGACATTTTTTCTATACAAAAGCTGTCAAAACGTCAAACTTATTTCACAGATAAAAGTTATCTGACGATTGAAAAATCAGCGAATGGCCGACCCGAGCACGTAGTTTGATTGTTTATGATATACGTTAGTGTCAGTTGTGATTTGATTGCATTCAGTATTGCCGCAGATCAAAGAATATACTACTCTCTGACGAGAGCCGCAGATCGTGTTCGAACAAGAAGAAGAACTATAATGGCTTCGTGGACGACTATTGAATATCGCGCAATTTTGCGTTATAACTTTTTACGTGGATTAAGTCCAGAAAACTGTTTAGAAGAAATTAAGCCTTGGTGATGACTGTCCCTCTCGTGCAACCGTCTACAGATAGCACAAACAGTTTGAGCGTGGCTGTTTTAACCTAGACGACGACCCGCGTCCAGGACGAGCGGTGGAAGCAGTTACTTCAGAAAATATTTCTGCAGTTTAAAATTTAAGTAATTGAAACTGACCGGCGAATAACCTACCGGCAAATAGAGTCCTTACTGCAGATTGGCTCAGCAGCGTTACATTAAATTATTCACCATCATTTAGGTTATAGAAAAGTTTGTACTCTTTAGATTCCACATAAACTTACCGATGAACAAAAGGAACAGCGAGTTAAATGGTGTAAAAAAATTATTGCAATTTGCAAAGTTTGAAAACGGAAAATCTAACGGGCGATGAAACGTGGCTTTATTATTACGACGTGCCCATAAAGCAGCAAAATAAAATATGGGTGATAGAATGCGAAGAAACTCCGACTGAAGTAAAAAAATCCAAGTCGTTAAAAAGAAAATGATCGTGATTTTTTTCGGTATTTGGGGAATTATTGAACAAGTAGTTCTCCGTGAGCGGAAGACTGTAAACGCTGCTTGGTACACAACTGTCTGCCTTCCTCAACTTATTCAGGAATTCAAAAAACTTCGTCCAAAGTCACAACTCTGCACCTGGTATCTTCATCATGATAATGCTCCGGCACATTGTGCTGACGTTACATGCCAATTTTTGCGAGATGCCGGCTTGAAACCTCTTGAACAACTCCTTACAGCCCAAACTTGGCGCCATGTGACTTTAGGCTGTTTCCTTTTGTGAAAAGTAAATTGAAAGGGCAAAGATTTCAGCCTGCCGCTGCTGTTTTTGCAGCCTGCTTTCGGCCTGGCACAATATATGTGCGGAAATTCCTGAACAGAAATGGAAAGACATTTTTAGTTATTGGTTTATAAGGATGCAGAAGTGTGAATTGTGGTGACAATTATTTTGATGAACTGAAAAATAAAGTTAAATCTCAAGACTTTCAGAACACCCTACGTATTTATTGCGACAATATAGTTCATACTAACACGTATTCTGGGAAAATGTCAACTGATTACCTATTTAAAGATTGTAAGATACAGCCTTGTGATAGGCAGCCATATGGGCAGACAGGAGGCACGACGCGGCAGCGCGCGGCGTTTGCTTAGTAATATCATATCTGCGTCAGTGCAAACGTACCCTAAGGTCACGTTGGCACCACCCATTGTGTAAGTAACCCTAAAACGAACAAGTATTAATAGACTACTAGCCCAGGGGGCCAACCACCACCTCTTAAAACAGTATTATTTTAATGTTACTTCAGTGTGAGAAAGAGATGCGAGCTATACAGGACGTCTAGCTCCATCTCTTTCCCACACACAAGTAAGATTAACCTTTTGAGCGCCACGGTCTTCTATAGAAGACAATCGTTTCCGTGCCCCCCACGCCACGTCTTTATTAGAAGACAATATCTAATCATGACGTTTATTACATTAAAATACATGAACAAATGCTTTGTGCGTATTCTTACTATTGCCTAAAACCCTAAACTTAAATGTTTATTTCAATAGGGGTCTTTTTTATATTAAAAACAGAAAAATTATAATAGCCAAATTTTTTTTAATGTCCCAGGCGCCGTAGTCTTTTGCGTTGAAAATCCAGTGCGACATAAAAATCGCCTGCGTATGGGTCGATTTATACTAGCGCAGAGTCGAAGCGCATCGAAGCGTCAAATTCTTTACAACTAAAGCGAAGCCGCACGAATGCGCGCGTATTTGCCAGAATACGCGCGCATTCGTCTATCCAAAACTGAACATAACAAATTCAACCTTAACTCCACAGCGTAACGCACACATTACTTCTGAGATTTTAAAAAGACGCGCGCATTCTTCGGATTTCGCTCGTCTGCGCGTGAGATACGCGATAATGCGCGCGCACCAATCAGCGTTGTTCACGCGCAGACGCGCGAATTCCGAAGAATGCGCGCGTCTTTTTAAAATCTCAGAAGTAATGTGTGCGTTACGCTGTGGAGTTAAGGTTGAATTTGCTATGTTCAGTTTTGGATAGACACTTCGATGCGCTTCGACTCTGCGCTAGTATAAATCGACCCTATGAGGGCTTAGATTCGCGTCCATTTCTATTACGAGATATGGAACCCTAAAACGGCTTTCAAATATTTTTACTCTGGGCTTGTCCTGCATTTATGTACTAAGTTCCCGCAGTAAAACGAGGGTAGTAAACTTCTACCCGCACTGGACCTGACTAACAAGACTACTTGGAGATGTGTGAAAATGCAGTTAGATAACCACACGTCAAGAAATGAAATAACAATGTGATATTTACATACAACTTTATTCACAAGAGACTAAAATCTCATTTAACTCATTAATTCATTAATGACTTAACATTAACAATTAACAAAAGAGTTTGTGTAACTTTAATAAGTGCTTCACAGCCTTTAGTTACTTACATCTCTTAAGTAATAAGCATAATATTTAATGTAGGAAATGTATCAGGCAGTGAGTTACAGCAGTATTTGATTTTAATCATATTTATAACCGTAAAGAACGTTACAATCAAAATAATATGAAAAAATCACAATATAAACATTCCAACATCATATCAGAGTAAAAGCAAGACTAAAAGCTAGAGTACGAGACTAATAGCAACCGAATCATGTTTTGTTAATAAAATCGGGATATTTTCGAACAAAAAAATTCTAAAACTGAACTAGCGATTTCAACCCCTAATCGCACGCATAATATAACACATTGCTAAAACAAAAAAAAAAAAACATGCAATACAAGTAGCTAAAATAATGGAAGCATTTACGCAAATATAGCACACTTGAATATATTGACTAAGATATTATCACCAATATGTAATATTGGTTTTAGATAAATACAAAAATATATTTAATTACAATTAAATAAACTGTGCTTTGAAATCTACGATACGGACTATAAACGAAAACAACTTTTGCTAACTTTTACCACAGTATAAAATGGTACAGTTGGTACAATCATCAATCAGTAGGTTTCAATCAACAGCATTTCACAAGAGAAGAAAAGAAATAATACATTATTTTCAAATTATATTGTCAGAGATATGTAATTATTTCAGATAATTTTAACATATGCTTGAATATTTTATATATTTAATTCAATCACCATTTGCTTCTACTGGGATTACAATTTAATCGGAATTTTGAAAGATTTATTTGAATAAGTTTGAATGTATTATGTGTTTTTATTGTATTTATTCGTATTGATTGTTGCATGCTTCTTCCAGACAAACATAATTATTCTGAAATGTACCTACGTACTAGTATCGCTCTTTGCATGATCGGACCTTATATGCAGTAAAAGCTGTTTCAAATGAGCAATTTAATTGCCTGTTGAATGCAATTAGTTGAAGCAAAATTAAACGTCGTACCGTCTTAAGTGTTGGGACGATGCAAGTCCTTCATTGCTTCAATTATATTGTATGCAATAGACGAGACACTTGCATCGAGTATATAGGCATTCACTATTAAAATATTACACTAAATTATCACAATCCATAAAGGAGATTGAGGATTTTTATAATTATGGAGCCTGGCATACCTACTGTACGCCGTTTTGATTTTTTTTCAAAATGACGGCCAGGCATGAAACCTACTTATATCGTATCAATGCAAACGGAAAACATAATGTGACGTAACCCCGTAAAGCGTCACGTTTACAAGATATTAACGTTCAACGTTGATCGCGTGACATCCATATTTGTTGCGTACATCTTATTGCATAGATGTTTGAAATAATCACTCTGAATATATTAAAACAATCATTCTAATAGCCCTATATCTGTGGAGCGACAAATTTAATTAACTCATGTGTCACAGTTAAAGAGATAATAATAATATTAATTATTCCCGCATGACGGGAACCTCGTGAAAGCCGAGAAAGATAAACAAATCAAGTATCTTGACTTGGCCCGCGAGGTTGTCGACATGTGGGATGTGGACTCAGCGATAATTGTGCCGATAGTCGTATCAGCCAATGGCTTAATTGCCAAGAGCCTCGACCAACACCTAAGGAGGCTCTCGTTGGGCAGCTGGATTAAGGGCTTGATTCAGAAAGCGGTACTTCTGGACACGGCTCGCATTGTTAGGAGGTTCCTCTCTCTGAAGCCCTGACCTCCGGTAGCTTGGACCCTGTTCCCGATACCGGTGGGCTACTATTTTTTTATATTTTTAAATGTTTTTATACTTTTTATATTCTAATATTTAAAAATATAATTTATATGTATTTAATGAAATAAAGGAAATAATAATATTAATTACTGTGGTAGACATTCTTCTGCTATGGCTACGAATTTACTTGGCCTAACGTTTTTTCTTGTCAATTATCTATTTTTAGCTTAATATCATTACTTTGAACATTCAGTGATTATTTCAAACATCTATGCAATAAGATGTAAGCAAGTTCAAAAAATAAGGATGTCACGTGATCAACATTGAACGTTAATATCTCGGAAACGTGACACTTTACGGGGTTTGGATATGTTTTCATTGATGTCAGCTATCGATTTATATGTTTCATGCGAGGCCGCCATTTTGAAAAGAAATCAAAATGGCGGACAGTAGGTATACCTCGGACCTTCAAAGCCCTTTCATACGTTATGAAGGTCCTCCGTGTAAAACAATATTTCAAATATTTACATACCAAAACAAATTGACAACCATATCATAATAGAAATATAAAATCAATTTCTGGACCATTGTTTTGTCTGACTTTTTAATGGAAAGGAACATACATTTTTAATAACACAAGAATACATTACAATAATACAATTGTCTAGATATTGATTAGGAAAATATTTTTATCTTATCTTAAGCCTTGAAAGCATAAAATTAAGATATTATGCGAAATAAATAATTACATGAAACATTTAATAGTTAAATTATTCAGTGGTATCTTGAGCCCAACACGGTTTTATCTACAAATTAACTATTTAATTTACATAGTTATATTTCTTAAATTTGTTAGCACATCTGAATCATACTAAATACAAGTCTGGTTTCTTAAACGACTTATATAGTAAACGATCCAGATATATATTTTTTTAATTAATGTTACTTGAGCAACCAAGTATTAAATAATGTCTTTTCTCTCTCTCGATCGTTTAAGCTACCGACTGTCTATCTACGCATATCTAAGATAAATCTCATTACATTATGTTACTGAGATCATGAATTGATCGTACAGATCTCTCACATGACTGGTATTTGCACAGGAATAAACTCACATAAAACTACATCACAGTAAAATGGTTAAGAATCCTGTTAATAAGGCACCTTATTAACATCAATCTAGAATTATTGACGTTAGCCTAACACTTTTTTTTACCTATTTTCAGAGCATTTTTCGTGACTTTTTTTAAACTTTTTACTAATAAAAAAAATAAAATAACACTAAAACATCCACAATTACCTATACAAATTTCAAAATTGTAACAATAAAAGATTAAGTTTATAGGAAAAATGACAATGGTTCTATCTGTTGTAGCACAAGTTTAGATCTAGGTTCTAGGGTGGGATCTAGCTACTAGACCCTAGATAGAGGCGGCCAATTCTAGCAGGTGCAACACGTGGTCATTTTTCCTTACATAACGTGAACTAATAGTAAGAGTAGTCGAGTATTCGTGAAGGCGGAGTGACGTCACTTGGTGGTGTTAATCTGCACCACGTTGGTGATCTGTGTGATGAAGCTGTAGGGCGGGCCGCCCGCGCTGGGCGACGGCGAGCGCTGAAAGCTGCTGTGACTGCTGTCGCCGCAGTTGCTCTCCCGGGAGTCCTAAGAGAATAAAATTGAAAAAATATTACATAGGTCAAAAGGTTACGTAAGTAACCCCATTACGGGGTATTTGACAGTACTATCAATTAACAAAAGAGTTAATGATGAATGAATACTTATTTTAAATATATATAAAATAATGAAATATATACATAAGTATAAATAAAATCGCCCCTATTACGTGGGACTTGGACATAACTGGCGAAATTTCGGCGATTACAGACGTGGTGTTATGCGTGTGTATATAAATAAAATCGGTGGAAAAATGGAGAAGTTACACGCTTTTGAAATTATTCTTTTATCTTTGTCATGCCGAACGATGATTGTATTATGGGTCGAAGTTACTAAGGCGTTCCGTGTTGTGACGTCAGATGGCAGCAATACTCTGTCCCTGTCTAGCATAAACTATAAAACGCATACAACTTCACCCTTCTCAAAAATCTAATTTAAAAAATCCAATCAAATGCCATATTGATTTTACTTAAACTGCTATATCACTTCCGAGAAAACCTGCAGTCTTCCGGTAACCCAGGAGTAAGTATCTACTAAGTAAAGCTCCATTTACACGATGCAACGTTTCTGGAACGTTCAAGAGCAATAATCGCATGCCATTAAGCACGTTCAAATTTATTGCCACTCAAGAATAAATTGCATGCAAGTGTTTACACTCATGCAATTTCCATAAAATTACATACGATAATTAAATGCAAGTTTTGCCATCCAATAAAATTGCATGCGACTTACAGCAAGCCAATAAAATAGCCAAGGCGATTGTTGCATGCAAGTTTTACCTCGTCTAAACACAAGAGTTGCACGTCCTTGTACAATTGATTCAAGTATTGGCCGTATTTGCGCTACCAAATATGTCATTATTTTAACTTGATTAATTCGGTCGTACTTGTAGAGTTGAATGCGAATTTTATTGTACATGCTGTTTACACCTATACCAGTTTTGAACGGCAACTAACTTGCACGTTGAGTGCAACAATATTGTACTTACGTGTTGTTTAGACAGTGCAAGTTAACTGCCTTCAATCTTATGGTATGCCAGAGGCAATAAACTAGCATCGTGTAAATGGAGCTTAATAGTACGTACCTGTCGCACACATCGCTTCTTGGCAGCAGAGTGTTCCACGAGCGTGGTGTCGCGCGCGGCCGCCAGCAGCGCCGGCAGAGCCACGCCCGCGCCGCCCGCGCCGCCCGCGCCTCGGTCTCGTGTGCGGGGCTGTCCTTCACCACACTGCCCAACACAATATATTCACATTTTAGTAAATAAATACATCACTCCATATTACAAAACTAAGTCCCCCCCGCCGCGTGCGTCTATCTGAAGTACTGAACGCGATAAAGTCAAAAAGTACCGAACGGATTTTAAGGTACACTACCATCCAAAAGTTGGTAAGCACACCTGTCTTCAACAAAACAAATGAATATCGACTATAGGCGGCAATAATTAGCAATAAACTATCGTTTTACAAGCTTTTACGATTGTTTTACAAACAAAAATAAAAGGATTGTTATTCTACATTCATGAAGTTTTAACTAACTATTTAAGGCTTCTGCACACAGGCGCGACACGCGAGTCGCGTGTCGCCCTACGAGCGGTAC